>CAWUFW010000942.1:0-515000 GCA_963921515.1 Calotriton arnoldi
CAGCATCTACTATAATTTATTATATATTGTAGTGGGAATAGTAATTTGTTCATGTTACTGTCCAGCACCTACCCCAATTTAATATAGACTGGAGTGGGAATAGTAAATTATTTATGTTTAGTGTCCAGCATCTACCCTAATTTAATATAGACTGCAGTGGGAATAGTAAATTATTTATGTTTACTGTCCAGCACCTACCACAATTTAATATATATTGGAGTGGGAATAGTAAATTAATTTTGTTTAGTGTCCAGCACCTACCCCAATTTTATATAGACTGGAGTTGGAATAGTAAATTATTTATGTTTAGTGTCCAGCACCTACCCTAATTTATTAGACACTGGAGTGGGAATAGTAATTTGTTCATGTTACTGTCCAGCACCTACCCCAATTTAATATATACTGGAGTGGGAATAGTACATTTTTTATGTTTACTGTCCAGCACCTACCCCAATTTAGTATACACTGGAGTGTGAATAGTAAATTATTTATGTTAGTGTCCAGCACCTACCCCAATTTAGGGGCCGATTCCGATTCAGGCCGGAAATCTCTCCGACCGAGCCGGACCCGGAGAGATTTCTGATCGAATCGGACTCTGGCAGTCCGACTGAACGAGTACGATGCGCACGCATGCAATCGGACTCGAGTCGGTCGGACTCCCATTGAAGTCAATGGGAGCCGGATGTACAACGCGTACGCGGGCTCCCATTGACTGCGACTCGCGGCGTACATGCACAGGTAGGGGGGACCCATGGGTCCTTCCTGTGTGCGACTCGCGCGGCTACGCATACAGGGGGGTCCGACACGGACCCCCAAAGTCCGGCTCCGACTGCTCTTTCGAGCCGGACGGCGCGAGTCGGTCGGACTGCTCGAGGCGCGCATCGTACTTGCCCGGCCGGGGAACGTCTCCATTGCGCGGTGCGAGTCGTGTCCGTGTGAGTCGGTCGGAGCGGTTCGGACCCGCGAACAAGTCGGTCGGCGATTTCGCGTGCGCTAGCATCGTACTCGCTCGGCCGGACGCACGTACGAATCGATCGGGAAAGAGGGCTCCGAATCGGATCCGGTTAAGCCGAATCCGATTCGGTACCCTACCGGCCGAGATCGGAATCGGCCCCTTAATATAGACTGTAGTGGGAATAGTAAATTATTTATGTTTAGTGTCCAGCACCTACCCCAATTTATTATAGACTGGAGTGGGAATAGTAAATTATTTATGTTAGTGTCCAGCACTTACCCTAATTAATTTACATTGAATTGGGAATATAGAACTATTTAATTTTAGTGTCCAACATTTACTTTATTTAATGTGCATTGTAGTTGTTATAGTAAATTAATTATGTTCACTGTGCAGCATTTGCTGACATTATTTTATATTGGGGTAGGAATAGTATATAAAAATATGTTAGTGTATAGTAACTGTATTTAATTATTATATATTGTAGTTGTAATAGTTTATTAATTAAGTATAGTGTAGGATAATAAATAATATTCAATTTTTATGTAATATGTTTATTAATATATTAAAATTTAGTACTAGAAAAATATATAAGATAATTTTGCATTAAAAAAATGGGTAATGGTAGTTATTAAATTGACAGTATTTATTTATTATAATGTTTGTCAAAAAAAATTGTATTTTATATATGTAAAATATAGATAATATAAGTAAAATCAAAATAATAAGAAAATACACCATTTTTATTGTAGTTCTTATAATTTTTTATTGTTTATTAATTTGAGTAGGATAATACAGTAAAATATTTTATTACATTATAATTCAATAGAAACATATTAGTGCATATATTTCAGAAAATATGTTATGTTTATTTACAATATCTTTTACATTTTTTTTAAGTACATATTAATTATCAACAAAACAGAATTTTGGGGCCCATTACGATACCCGGCGTAAATAAATCCGCCAGGCATGGAAGCGGCAAAAATCCGCCCGCACACACCGTCTGAACACCGACCACGCCATTACGATTACACAAACCGAAAACCGCCATCGGCGGAAAAATCACACAAAATACCGCCCGCCATCGTCCGAGTCGGAGTCAAACCGCCCGCCACGGACGGAAACACGCACGACAACACAAAACCGCCCGCCCTCACGGCCGACACACCGCACGTGAAATTACGATCGCACCGCCATGAGCGCGGGAAAACTACAAATATACCGCCCGCCAGCGCAAACAACGCCGATGAGAATCGACACGGCAGAAGCCATGGCGCCCACGTCCCTGCACAGAAACCATCCGCTCACAAAACCAATAGCACACAACATGGCCAACAAGTCCACACAGCAAGGCACGCACAAATACACAAGCACAGTACACATCCCGAAAACACCCCCCGGACAAACAAAAACTACAAAGGCCAGAACCCCAGACACAACACACCTGAAAACAACAGACCATGAGGACACACCCACATAGGTAAGTACAAAAGCAGCACTCCCACAGACCACAACCCCTTGCAACATTGCAAACCAGAGAGGAGAGGAGAGGACACAGTGACACAGCAAGGACAACAGCACACCACAGAAACGCACACATCACAACCACCACCACCACCAAACACCGGCACCACAAACCCCCTGCACATTACACAACACACACCGCACCAGCACCACAAACACCATGGCACCACAAAGAATGCCCAAGTTCACGCCCATTGAGCTGACGGTCATGGTCGACGAGATCATCAAGGTGCACCCACAAATCTATGGGAACATGGTCCAACACACACCACTAGCCACCAGAAACAGAATGTGGAACCGGATCGTAGACCAGGTCAATGCAGTCGGGACCCTGCCCAGGAACAGAGTCGAAATTAACAAACGGTGGAATGACGTCAAGAGCCTGGTCAAGAAGAAGGAGGGCAAAAACAGAGAGCTGGCTGCCGTCACTGGCGGAGGGAATCCCGCGCTCTTCAAGACCTTCAAAGCGTGGGAGGAGAAGGTGCGAGTCATCATACATCCCGAGATCCTCGCCGGATTAGCAGGGGGAGTGGAGGCTGGTAAGTACAAACTAATGTATACCAGCACACCGCTATGTACTCACATGCACTACCACCATGCCACAGCTCCCAGGGACAAACACCCCCATGTCCAGCACACAATACACGACACACACATGCAACAGACACCACCACACACAGCCCAAACAGAACAACTGTAAGATGCGTGGGGACATGTGTACATTCAGCCAGCCACGTAACCACCAACAGGTCCCCAAATATGCCAGAAGCGCCACAACGAGCACCCACCACACCCATGTGTCCGCCACAGCTGCACAAACCGACAAGTAACAGGTAAGTGGCAGGAACACAAAGTGCAGTGGTTGGGACGGTGGACAGCCCAAGTACAACACACACCAGGCCCCTAGTCCCACAGCACAGCAAGGAGGAGCATCCCCCACACCCCACAGCCACGTGTCAGCCACCGCAGTGCACAACGACAGCCGAAAGGCAGACATCACGGTCCACAGCAATCGGTGTCAGTGGGTGTCCAGCCACCCCCACGACCCACAACACCCCCCCACCCCCACAGACCTGCAACATGGAGCACCCCCCGCTTAGAGCCATGTGGCATCCAGTACAGTGCACGCACGAACAACCTGCAGGTGGGAAACTGGACAGGGCTGGATTACTGGAGGCATGAGGACCGGTACACGACCAACACATGGGACATGTCACGTAGCAGACGAACACGCAGCACCGCCCACCGTCACGAACAAGTGAACAATGTGCACACGGACATGAACAACAGACTCACACCCCACATGACCCATCACAGACATAGCAACACCCAAGGAGCCACGTCTGCATACACAAGCCACACTGAATATAGTACCACACGGCAGCCACTGTGCAACTCATCACACACAACCGAAACACCATTGAAGTCCTGTCCATGTAGCCCCTACTGCCTGTCAACCACACACCCCACAACTACGCCTATGTAAGACAAACAACACTAGACGCAACAGAGCGGAACAACAGAAATGCACACGAACACCACTGAACCCATCAAACACACAGACACACCATGCACATACAACATACCATCCATCCCATCCGTCAGCCCCAGTCTCATGAAAGGCATGTCATCCGCACAGCTGCCACACATACAGCAGTCACGCTAAGAAACATGCCCATGACCAACCATGTGCCAGAAGTCAATGAAGCGCACGACACACTGTGAGCAACAACACACAACATGGGCCACACCCCCCCACGAGCACTGCAGTGATGCACATGGCACAGGGCAGCACGCACACCAAGGAGATGGGACAACTGCAATACGTTGGCTTTCACACACAACCATCACTCACTCATAACGATGCGTCCAATGCCATGTCCAGTAATCACAACAGACAGCAAATATGCAGGCCATGTCAAGCATGCACACACCTCAAACCATGCACTGTCATGCTGCCACAACACATGTCACGTTCGGCACCCATGGCTCACAGCATGTACCCCAAAAGCATATTCCCTCCCAAATGCGAATCTGGGGCATGGCCCCCATGTTGCCATATGCGTTCCTAAGCGTTCCATTTGAACCCCAAAAGCATATTCCCTCCCAAATGCGAATCTGGGGCATGGCCCCCATGTTGCCATATGCGTTCCTAAGCGTTCCATTTGAACCCCAAAAGCATATTCCCACCCAAATGCGAATCTGGGGCATGGCCCCCATGTTGCCATATGCGTTCCTAAGCGTCCCATCTTAAAACACCAAAAGCAAAGTACAAACCAGACCCAGGATGGGCCAGGAGCCCGCATACACCAGAGTCACAATAAGTAGGGGCACAGCAACACACCCATCGGCATGGCCAATCCGTCCCATGCCACATGTGCACAGCACACAGTCCCATTGCCAAGCACACACAACTACAAATGCTACAGCCACACACACGCCTCCGGGAAACCCATGTACGAGATTGCACGAACTGTCAATGTCAGACGACAAATACATACTTCGCCAGGTGCAACACAATAACAAATCTCATTCTCTCCACAGGTGACGAACTGCCGGATGCTGGGGATGGAGACAGCAGCCAGCACAGCCAGCCCACAAGCCCCCAACGAGGACACACGGATGTGGAGGATCTCACCTCCTCTTCGGACACGGACCACCAAGCAGGCCCATCTGGTGTGGCAGGGCCCAGCCGCTCCCCAGGACCCCTCCTACCCACCAACCCATCATCCAGGGCTGCTGAACATTCCCAGCCCCCTGCTGCCACTGTCGTTGCGGCCACACCCACGGTCATTGCGGCCACACCCACGGTCATTGCGGCCACTACCACTGCCGCAACCGCCACCATCGCCGCACCGACCACCACCGCCGCCACCACCACCACGTCTTCGCTGGCACCAGCCCCAGCGCAGGTGGTGGCCCGGCCGACTGGATCCACCCTGGGTGCCACAGCGAGGACCGTGGTGAGCAATGTGGCTAGTGGGCAGGCCGGTGGCAGCAGAACTGGTAGGAGGAGCAGGGTCAGGGAAACGCAAGTCTCCCCTGGGAGCCATGCCCTGCCTCAAATGGCCAGAGTCCTTGGGGCCTATGAAGAGGCCCAAGAACAATGGGTCAGGTCTGCTTCAGACACGCGGGAGGTGCTGGGGGTGCTGAGGTCCATGGACGCCCGTATAGGTCAACTCGTGGACCTCATGGGCCAGCTGGTGGTGGCGGTGAGGACACAGCCAGGGACAGCAGCTCCCCCTCCGCCACCACCTGCCGGGGCGCAGGGTCGAGCAGCAGTGTCCAGTTCCCCTGCGTCCACAGCCAGTGAGCACACCTCAACCACCAGCATGTCGCAAGCAGGCACCCCCCTCGCAAACGTGGAAGGGGCCGTCCGAAGTGGAAACCGATCTCCCGGGAGGACTTCGCACGCTCCAAACGCAAGTGAGGCAGCCAGCCAGCCTTCCTTGATCACCCACTGCATTGACTTGGACTACGATCCCACTCCACACAGCCATCTGGATGGCATGTGTGTGTTGGACTATGGACATAGAACCAGTGGGTACACCCTGAGCATCACGCAGCCATGACCGACAGCTCATTGTCACTGCACGCACCACTTTTGTCATCACCTTACACACAATCACATGTCACAGTTTGAAATAAATGCACCTCTTACACAAACTGCTGTTTGTGCCCTGTGTTTTATTTGTACGGAATACAACGGCCACCTTGGGCGGAAAGGCACCTGATGCGTGGCATGGCAATGGAATCCGGAGGGCCTGTAGGGACCTAGGGGTGGGAGACAGAACAGGAGCACATTCAATGAGTGTGTCACACACCCATCACACAGTACATGTCAACAACTACAAGCAATGTACACACATCGCACAGAGCAATAGGGCACAATGCCACAGCCACCAACAGTGGCATACTACCCTGGCCATGGAGCGTTGACACACAGCACGCAGTGAACAAACGGCCACCCTGACACAGCACACACACACCTGCACAGATACAGCCACATCAGCCGTCGTACATGGACACTCACCGTCAAGTGAAGTAGCGGGCGATGAGCTGCTGCCGCACATTCCCAGCTTCCTCCTCTCCGCTGTCCTCCTCACTCGAGCTGTCCTGGTCTGCGGGCTGGGGCCCTGGTTGATCTCCGTCATCCACAATGAGGGGGATCTGCTTCCGAATGGCCAGATTGTGCAGCATGCAGCACGCCACCACTATCTGGCACACCTTCTGTGGGGAGTACGCCAGTGCACTCCCGGTGCGGTCCAGGCACCTGAACCTGGACTTGAGGAGGCCAAAGGTACGCTCGACCACACGTCTGGTCCTCCCATGTGCCTCATTGTATCGATCGTCTGCTGGGGTGCGAGGATTCCTCAATGGACTGAGCAGCCATGCCCCATTCGGGTACGCAGAGTCACCTGGGTGTGAGGGACACAGAGAACCGTTGCTATTCCAACTGGACAGGGGACAGCATCGCACAACCAGCACGCTACACCACTCCACATACTCACCGACAATACAGCCACGATCCTGTTGCAGATTGGCCATCAGTCGTGGCAAGATGCTGTTGCGCATTATGTGTGCGTCATGGGCCGAGCCTGGGAACTTTGCACACACGTGGGTGATCACCATGTCCGCAAGGCACACCACTTGCACATTCAGGGAGTGCGTGTGCTTCCTGTTGCGGTACAGGTGCTCAGTGGCCTGTGGTGGAACAAGGCCAACATGTGTGCAGTCAATGGCTCCAACGACGTGTGGGATTCTGCCAAGGGCATAGAATGCACCCTTCACTGCCGCCAATTCACGAGCCCTGGGGAAGCGGATGTACCTGTTTCGGTACAGCATCATGGCTGCCAGTACATCCCTCAGCACCTTGCTGAACATGGGCTGGGACATCCCTCCTCCACTGCCCACTGTGTGCTGGAATGACCCAGTGGCGAAGAAATGCATGGCGGCCATCACCTTAGCCGTGGGGGTGATAGCAGTCGGATACACCCTGCGGGGACGGAGATGGGGTTCTAACATGGCACACAGTCGATGCAGGGTTGGCCTGTCCAGCCGAAACTTCCTAATAACCTCTGTATCGTCCATGTCCACCAGCAATTGGTATGGGCGGTCAATGTTCGGTCTCCGCCTAGGGAAAATGGCAGAGGACACATGTCAAAGCAACACAACACATAGCAATTTCGCATACACATCACTGACATGACTGAGCAAGCACATGAGCCACAGCCCAGCTGTAAAGCTGGGACGGCACGGCCACAATACACTTACACAGGTCTCCCAACAATGGCAATGGCTAGTGAGACATACCACTGCCATGTGCATGCACATGGGGATCTAGGCCCCAATGACTTGCGGGGCGTGCTGATGGGGACTGACTGCATATTCGTCAAGCGGCAACGCCACGGCAACATGAGTGTCTGCTGAGCATGGAACTGCTTCCGAGGCTGGATGAGTATGGCACACGACGACGACGATGTGGGCACAGGCTGAGCGGCCAAAACAAGTGGGACCTGTGGCACGAGGGGATATGAGACAGTAGTAGGTGTCAGCACTGCACCCTATGTACAGCACTGTACGGATCACACCTCCCGAAACATTGACAGGTGTCCACATTGACAGCCCCATGCCAAGACGGCTGTGTGCTTGCAGTCACACGTCACAGGTGAGAGGTTACATTGCACGTGCCAGGTGGCAGACGTACATAGTGGGAGCTGGCATGTGTGTGCATGTGTCTCCTGTTCAGGATCCACCAGATGGGCGCTGACTCTGTACTGACCATTGGACACAGCATGTTCCGTGGAAGGCTTGTGTGTGTGGGATGGTGGCACTGGATGTGCCTCCGTTGGGTGGGGGGCCATGCACAGGGCGGGTACGTCGATGATTGCGCATTGTTGGTCACGGTGGGTGCACCAACTAAGATGTGTTGCCCTGTGTTCAATTCCTATGTCCGCATGATGATGGACTGTGGATGTGGGCAGACTACACATTGGTCGATGTGCTGTCTATATGCATGTGCCTTCACACCAGGCACAGCTGCCCCTGCACATGTGACCCCTGCTGGACTCGCTGCTGGGTCTGTGGAGCTGATGCACCTTCTGTGCGTGGGGCGGACAGCTCTCCTCACTTCCCTCATTGCGCATGTCATGACTTTGCCGCAGGTGACATGGATCATGGAGGGCCCACATGTACGCGTGGGTAGGCTACACATGATTGTTCACTGGTCGCCACCCCCAGTCAGTGTTTCGAATGGGAAGGTTGTCGTGCTGGTGGTATGTTCGATGTGGCGGATGGGCGGGCCTAGGTGCGGGCTTACATTCCGGACATGGGGGGTAGTTGGATTGGCGACTAGTTGCAGTACACACGGGACACGTCTCTTCCTTTCCACATCTGGGTCATCCCTTGTACTAACTGACAGTGATACAGTCATCTTCGCCCCAGCCCTCATGTCCTCCCCTCGCTCCCCCAATATGCATGCTCACCTGCGAGGCTAGCGCTTGCACAGGCAGCCCCAAGCTCGCACCAGAGAGGGCAAGGAGTGTATGTGTGGGTCCAGTTGCACGAGTGGGCTGTCTCAGGGTATGATGTGTGGCGGGACGCCGTCCACCTGCGTGGTGCCCCAAATGGAGACCCGGCCTGCATGGACTATGCATCACAGTCTTCGCCTTCCGGATCCGCCACCTGCGACACCCAGTGGCTGTGGCTGCCCTTGCGGCCATGCCGCGTCCGTCTGTGGCTGATGGCCCACACATTCACTCTTTGGCCTCTCTGGGGAGGGCTCGGGGGTGGTGGCGCACGCGCTTGCACTTAGTCGCAATGGCATGTGGCGTGGTTGGTATGATGGGCAATGGATGGGATGGTGCGAGCCACCTCCCGTGACGTCAGTGCTGCTCGTGCTGTGGTGCGTCCCCCTACACTTCCATTTGACTTGTGCCATGCTAGACGTTGAGGTTCTATTGCCTGCGTGATATGACCAGGAGGAGCGCGAGGAGACCTCTCACACACCATGCTCCACTGCCATCCCGTGCCCTGTATCGCCTGTGCGGATTGACTATGTTGGGGTTACACCTGGTCGACTGGGGCTGTGTGTGCCTTGTCAAGGGGCATGGCGGGCGCACAACAGGATCCAGCTTGTCCACAGAGGGTGGGCTGAGGTGCGCCTGGTACCGCTTTGTACGTGTGCCCGGCTGCTGTGCACACACGTGTTCACTCCCCCCGACAGGTGTCCTCTCACAATGCCCAGGGAAGCGGTGGTGTACTGTTCATGACCCCTCCCAACACGGCGTGCTCCAACTTGGCATGTGCGCATCTACCCGTCACACCCACCCACCTGAGCACTGCGTCCATACGACTTCACACGACACATGTGTGTCTTCCACAGTTGTGCTACTCATTTGCGTTGACATCCAATACCAGTGGACTACATGGTCATGTCACGACTGCCGTGTACTTCACATACTCTCATCCTCTCTCATTCGTACTTGTGAAATGAGTCAGCGGAGACAGTTTTGGTTTCAAACATTATATTGAGTCTTCTGTCCTCTGTGATGCAGTATAGTGGACACTACTGGCAGCGGAATACATGTTGAGGATATACTGAGCATGATTGCAAATGGGATAGGGTGTGGGGTTACATGTGATTGGCTGTTGCATGTGGGATGTGGGCTTCAGAGTGACATCTGCTTGGCCAAGGCTGTGCTAATGTACATTTACGTATAGCTGCGGAGCTGCGGACTTTGACACAGACGGTATACATGTAGCCTACCAGACCGCTTGGCATCATGGGCACAGTCCATCTCAGTTCCATGTGACAGGTTTGCTGCGGTTGTTCCTCATGCACGCGTGCATGTGAGATGACATCAGGGCATGTGCTTGCGTGCATGCAGCGGCGTGCCACTTGTTGTTGCAATGTGGTGGTTACTGGACATGTCACAGTCACTGGGGTCGTGTTGTTGTTGTATGCACTTGTCGTCCATGCAAAGGTCCTGGTATGGGATTCCCGGGGCGGGGGTGGGAGGGGTGCAGCACCCACAGACTCCAGGCGACCTATTCATGTCCACTGAGCGGTGTGTGTGTCCATGTGCGCTGGATCCATGTCGTGTCCTGGTTGTTCGTGCAGTTCCGTCCATGTGGGTGCGATACACAGAGCCCATGCCACTGCCTCCCACGATGCATGCGGTGTTCCTGGATGTGATGGGGAACAGTGTGCATGTCCCGGTCATATCCGATGTCATGGCGATGTCGTTGATGGTGTGGTTACAGTTGCCGGTCGTTTGGTATGGCTGTTGTGGTGGTGACTGGCCAGTCCGTGCGGAAGCTAAGCATGGGTGCGGGGTTGGACATCATAGGTCACTCGGGGAACCTGCGTTGTGGTCCGACGTATTTACAGGTTGTCAGGTATGCGATGCCGTCCAGCAGGGCTTCCATGTCATTGGTGGTGTACATGTTTGCCAGCCAATGTAGCGGATGGTGGCTGTCAAGGTGTTGTTCGTAAGTTGTCCCTTGGAGGACCATGATGGGGCATGCTGGGTGACATTCGATGTAGCTGTTCTCGATGATCCGTCGTGTGGAGGCACAGTGGTCCCATTTCAGTGAGGGTGCGATGTTGGCCACATACGCCATGCCCCCATAGGCAGAGCAGGCCCTGTCGTGTGCGTCCAGAGGGAGGAGTAGTGGTAGCAGGTCCGCCTTCAGACATGCCGGGTTGGAGAGGCATATCTCCACGGGATGCTGGTAGGGACACCTCCGACAGTAGAAGACGGGCATGACGCAGCTGAACAATGTGATGCGGTAAGTCAGTCGGTAACTTACGTTCAGCAGGGACAGGAGATCGCATCCCAATGTATGAAACAGGTTGGTTTTGTACAGCTTGAGCTGTTCGGCGTAGTTGGGTAGGTGTGTTGCGGTTGCCATTTCGCAGCGGTGCGTTGTGGTGGCGTGCTCCGGCTGTGTGTGCAGTCTGCAATGTGCACGCTCCGAGGTTGCTGTGAGCTCTGTGTAGTCGTAGGGAGACAGGACTTGTGTTCTGTTGGCTTGTTTGGAGGACACGGGCCCTCATCCCACATGCTTCTCAGACAGTTCAAGGTCAGTGATGTGTGACTCCTTCCAATTAACTTGCATGTGGCCGACATGGGGGAGTGTTTTCTTCTTTCTTCCCCGTCCGTTGTGTGCTTCTGTGATATGCGCTATCTGCCCTGTGGTCGGTCTCCTCGGCATGCCTGTGTTGGTCTATTCTTGGACAATGGCTGTATTCACCGGCTTCTGTCGTAGGGCTGTGGTTTCGGAGTTGGAATGGAAGGTCATTCAGTGCTGTCTGCTCTCCCTTCTGTGGGCGGCAGGCTGCCTTTCCGCTCTGCGTTGGGCCTTGTGTGTGGATGTTATTCTTGGGCCACCTGTTGTCGGTCCCCGGGCTCTTTGGTGTTCCGTTTTATATGTCTTGTTCATATGTGCAGGGTGGTATGGGTGTTTCAGTGTGGTACTGGCGTTCCTCTTCCCGAAGGGGCCCTGCTTCTCCTAGTTGGTGTTGCCGCCGCTGTGTGCTACGCCATGTTTGTTACACTGGGGTGTGTCCTGCTGTTGCGTGACTTCACTGACATGTGTGCGTCGGTTGTGTGGCGTTGGGTGTTGTCCGTGAATTGGGCGTTGGGGACATGTCTGTGGCAGGCCTGTCACGTGTCATGTGCGTTCGGGGTGGGGCTGATGTGTGTGCTGCTTGGTTGTGTCCCTGTGTCTGTGTGCGACGCATGCATGGCGCTGCGGTTGGCCTCTGCGTTGTGCGCATGTGTGGCGGCGTCATCGGCGCTTTGGGGCCGTGACGGGGTGGTTGGTTCCTAGTCCCAGGTGGTGTGTACACATGTGTTCCGCGATGTTACGATTTGGCCTGTGTGTCATATGTGGATGCAATGGTGGATGTGTAGTGTACACGCGCTGGTGGGGGGTTGTCCGCTTTTTCCGCCCTTGCACTGTGTGCGCTGTTTGCGTGCACTTGTTGTGTGTGTGCCTACCTGCGTCTCCGCGGTACGTTGCGTCCTTGGTGGTGCATCAGCAGAAGCATGGGAAGGGCCTGCAGTGCTGGATTCATGCTCGGGGTGCCGCTTCTTCGTTGTCCGTGCTCGGCGTCCGTGTTACCGCTTCGGTTTGTCGTACGGTGTCTCTTAGCCGTGGGAGCCGTTTGTTTGCGGCATCGTAATTTATACGCCGGGCGGGACGTGATTTCGTCGGACGGTGTGTGTCAGTTGAGCTGCGCCGCTACGTGTACGGGCGCACTTTGATGGCGGACGGTGTTGCTGGCTTGCCGGCGGTGTTTGGCCTACTTTTCGCATCGTAATTGGACGGGCGTGTGGACTGCTGCGTGCCGGCGGTAACTGGTGCTTTTTGCATCCGCCAGCACGGCGGTGGTGCTTCCGCCCGCCATCGTAATGAGCCCCCAAGTGCTTTAAATTATATTTAATACAGTAATAGGTATTGTATATATTTATACAAAGTGCAAACTGTTTACATATAATATAAATGTTTAACATTTTTCTATTTTTGTTACATACATATTACATTTTTTAATTAATATTAATATTAAAAATATTAATATTAATTAATTTTACAATGTTTTTAACTTAAAACAAGTTAATAGAAATGTATTTGTATAATGCATGAAAAACATTTATAACAATTTTTTATACATTGTTTTATTGTATTTTTTTTTCTGTAATTATAATAATAAATATTATATTTATTATAATATTTATTTTTATAATTTTACAAATTAGGTACAATATGTCACAATTTTTTATTAAATCAAAATAAATTGTACTATTTTATTTAAATAGTTGTACATTTTTTCCATGTAAAGTAACATTTTACTGCATTAAATGAGTTAAATTTTCTATGGTTAAACTTTTTATTAGGTTTTGGGCGTTTTATTTTGTAACCGGGTTATGTCGTTTTGTGTCATTTTGGTTGAAGAGAAGCTCGCGGTTGGGAGACACTTCACGTCGCTAAAGGTAATGTTTGTTTTCTTTGTTTTAACTAAGTTTTAAATATATTTTGAACCTAGTTAGATACTGTTTAGTGTAGTTAGATGTTTATTAGTTATATTCGGACATGTTATATGTTATAGTTACGTGTGGTGTATTTACGTATTGTTAACGTTGTGTAGGCCTGTTTAGAGAGTTAGGATTACGGTGTTCAATGTATATTTTTATCAAATTTAAAGCTAGTAGTATTGTTAGTAAGTGTTTATGTGTTGTTTTATGTGGGTGGGAATGTATGTGCTTTTATTTTGACACTTTTTATTTTCAGAAGTTCTTCGTATCGGAAGGAGTCGTTTTTTTTTTTTAAAGAAGTGTTTGTTAGTTTTATTGACTAATATATTTGTTACACTTCTTTAAATTTTTCGGTTTTCCTGGAGTGTTTTTTACTATTTTATACATTTTCGGGTTTTTTAGGGTTTTCCTATGGACCTTTGCTACATGGATTATTAATTTTTGCTACAGTTGTATTTTTCCATTTTTTTGGGGAAACTGGTTTTTTTATATTTGGATTGTGTTAGCAGAAAATGGATTTTACAGCATTTGGAATAAACCTGGTAAGTTTATGTATTATTATTTATTGTGGGTGGGTAATGTTTTTTATTATTATTGTTGTATTTTATTTTATTACAAATATTATTAATGTGTGTTAATATATTTTATTAAAAAATTAAAGATATGTTACACACAATAATTATTTTTGTGATAAAATAAATAAATTTTACTTTTATGGTATGTTTGAAAGATGAGTAATTTGTAATTTATTTGTATTAATGCTTTAAAGAAGAGTTTTGGATATTATGTTTAGGTATTCCAGGCCCTTTGTACTAGAGTACAATTTTACTTGTTGTTCTAGATATTTATGCATTTGTTTAGTTTGTTTTGATGTTTTTGGAGTTAATTGAGTTATGGATTGTTCCATTCGGAACTCCTGATAACTTTGTTCTTTTTGTAGGCATGATATAAATTTTTCTAGTGTTGGTTTTGTTCTGCCTGTTGATTGAAGGAAGGCATTATGCCATCCTTCGACTGCATTATTAGTTTTGGATTCCCCGTTTAATGTGCTTCTGTATACGTTCCACCAGGGTATTAAGAATTTAGGGTTTCTTCTGTGGCCAGATCTGTGTAGTCTGCCGACCCATGTATCCTCAAAATAGTCTAATAGTGGACTTAGGGGCCCATTACGTTGTCGGGCGGAAGCACAACCGCCGTGCTGTCGGAGGCAAAAACCGCTAGTTACCTTCCGCCAGCAACGGCCCACACGCCCGCAAAATTAGGATGTGAAAAGTCAGGCAAACACCGCCCGTAAGCCTGCGACGCCGCCCGCCATCAAAGTGCGCCCGTCTACGTAGCGGCGCGAGCCAATGGAGACACACCGTCCGACGAAATGACGTACCGCCCGGCGTACAAATTACGATGCCACAACCAAACAGCCTCACCGGCAAAGAGACACCACACGAGATACCAAGGCGGAAACCCGACTGTTCAGCACGGAGACTAAAAAGGCGGCCCACCCAGAGATGAATCCTGCACTCCAGGACATCCCCATGCTCTACCTGATGCACCACCTAGGAGTGAACGCGCCACGACGACGCAGGTAGGCAGACACACAACAAGGGCACGCCAACACTGCACACAATGCAAGGTCGGAAAAACTGTACATGGCCCCCCAGACACCCCTGTGTGGACAGGACACATCCACCACTGTACCCACACATGTCCCACCTGTCAAAATAAAACAACTCGCAACATCCTGGGCACCCACTACCCGGGACCAGGAAGTGACGTCCCGTCACGGCACCGCAGCACAGCGGCGATGACGCAGGTACACATGCGCACAACGCAGAGGCCAACGACAGCGCCATGCATGGGCTGCACACAAACACCACAGGGTCACAACTACACACCCCACACACCAGCCCCACCCTGAAGGCACATGTCACGTGGCCTCCCTGCATCAATCATGTCCCCAACCGACAACTCACAGTTGTCAACTTGATGTCACACAATTGTCCCGAACAGGGGAGTAATGTGATGGCAAAATAGGACACACCCTTGTGTGCAAAAAATGGAGAAGCACACGGCGGCTGCTACATAACAGCGCAGAATATGGACATTGTCCGTAAAAGGCACGCCAGTCTCATCCAAAAATACCTATACCATCCTGCTCGCAATATCAAGCCATGCAATGTACAAAATAGAAAAACCCTGCTGCCTCAGAACAGGTGTTTCCAATTACTACACCCACACAGAAGTCCCAATGTATAGCGGAAACGCAGTGTCCCGCCCACACACGGGAGAGCAGATAGCACTGAATGGCCTTCCATTCCTACTCTGAAATCACATTGCAACAATTTATGCAGGAGAATGGAGCCATTGTACCAACAAGAAGCCAAACAGAGCCATGCAGAGTAAACCGTCCACTGGCAGATAGCGCCTAACATGAAAGAAAGATAATAACACAAGATACAATTATACCACTCCTCCATGTGGGTCAAATGCAAGTAATCAGGAAAGAGTCGGACACCACTGGCCTTGACCATTCATCGAAGCATGTGGGATGAGGGCCTGTGTCCTCCGCCCAAGCTATAACCCAAGTCCTGCCGCCGTACATCCATTCCAGAATTCCCAGCATCGTCGGAGGTTGCACTCTGCTGACTGCTCAGGCAACCGGAGCACGCCATCGCATCACCCTGTAGCAAAATGGCTGTTGCACCACTGCTTCCCAACTACGCCGGACAGATGCAGCTGTACATTGAGAGCTTGCTACAGATAGTGGGCTGTGAAAATCTGGCTATGCTGAACGTAAGTTACCGAGTAACTTACCGCATTGCAATGTTCAGCTGCGTCATCCCCGTTTTCTACTGTCGGAGGTGTCCGTTCCACTGTCCTGTGGATCTATATCTCTCCAACCCGGCATGTCCAAAGGCGGACTTGGTACACCTGTTTGCACCCCTGGACGCCCACGACAGGATCTGTTCAGTGTATGGGGGCATGGCGTATGTGGCTGCAATCGGACACACACTGCAATGGGACCAGTGTGCCTCCACACAACGTATTCTGGATCACAGTTTCATCGAATGTCATCCAACACATTCATCTACATACCCTAGGCCCCTCACCCCCACTTCACCGTACGGCTGTTGGATAAAAGATCTCCGTTAAAGTGCCCCTACTATAGGGAGCCCGTCGGGTATTTCACCGCCGACCCGACAAGGAGCAGCCCGATGATGAAGCATGACACCCGACAGGGTGTGTGAGGGCATTATAATCCGATATATGGATTTCCAACCCTGAACCATTCCGGTCAGGTTGGTTTAATTTCTCTGTTCATTGACTCTCATCCCTGAGGAACAGCATATCTCTTTTGTCGAATCCAACATGTCCCATCAGGCTTCTACAAGGGACAACTTACGATGAACACGTTGCTAGCCACCATCCGCTTCATTGGATGGCATCCATGTTTAACACCAATGCCATGGATGACCTGCTGGAAGGTATCGCATACCTGACAACTTGTCAATTCATCGGTCCCCGACTCAATACCCCCAATTGAACATTGATGTTCAACACCGTACCTATGCTTGGCTTTCGCACGGAGTGGGCAGTTAGCTGTCAAACAACTATACCATACAATCTGCAACAAACACCTTACCATCAACTCCACTGCCATGACATCGGACATTTTCGGGACATGCACTCTGTTCCTCACCATATCCCGTGTCTCTGCATGAACAGGGGGAGGCAGAGGTATGGGACTTGTGTACAGTAACCACATGGCCAATACTGCACGAACAACTATGCTATAATATGTATTCTGCGCACCTGAACACATGCACCTGTCAGTGCACACTTATCTGTCTGCTGTATTACGTGAGAACTGTCACCTCACCATCGTCTGTACTTCCATGCCAGGACTTTTGCGTGGACAACAAATGCAACCCCCTACAACATGGCCCTAGTTATTGTGTCATGTTCAGTAGCCACCACATAGCAACAACCTGTGAGATGCTGCTGCATGCATGTAGGCTCATGCTCTGATGTCACCTCTGACGCAGGTGTGTCGGAGTCACTATTGTAGTAATCACGTACCATGGAACTGAGATGTACTGTGCCTATGATGTCAAGCTGTCTGGTAGGCAAAATGAATACTGTCTGTGTCAAAGTCTAGAGCTCTTCAGTAATGAGCAAATGTACTTTAGCATAGCAAGGGCAAGGCAGTTGTAACTCTGAAGCCTTCATTCCACAGTCAACAACCAATCACATCTACCTGTACCCCCTTTTGTATGTGTAATCATGCTAAGTATATCCTCCACATGCATTTTGCTGCCAGTAGTGTCCACTATACTGCATCACTAAGGAAGTAAGTTCAAATACATGCCTTGAAGCAAATATGTGACTATGTAGAATTATTCATCGAAGACAAGTACGAATGAGAGAGGATGAGAGTGTGTGAAGTACACGAGAGTCGTGAGATGACCATGTAGTCTAGTGTCATTGGATGTCAATGCATATGAGTTGCCGCCACAGTGGACCTAGTGAAATACTACAGGTCGTGGGCCTTGGCTTGTCAGACTCTGACGTGGCCCAACAGATCATCACATTAACACTGACGGACTGGTCACTACAAAGCACAGTCCTACATATGTGTACAATTACCTTCACAGTCTGACATCACACTCATCAAGCAAAATTAGGAGCCACGCAAGAGGCATGCCACAGCAATGCATTACAAAACACACACACGATATCAGTGTGGGTGGGCAGGTCTGCACAGTGAGTACGAACTGCAGAAATTCACATACATGCTCAATTAAACAAGGCACAATCCTGACAGTCACACACCCTGCAGACCCACAATGTCCAAAACATATCAAGTAGGAGTCATCCTGAACTGCAAGGACACACCCACACACTGCACACTGTGCAACATACAATACACACATGTGCTCACATTCACAGATCTGAACACGGATACAAACACCCACCATGGCCCTGGGTAACACATGTGTGTAGTCGACATTTCCAGAGCGCACACACACACACCAACACTACCCTAAAGTCACACCCTTCACACCACACATACCTACACCTCCCAAATGCACACATTGAAAGTAAGCCGTGTGCCCAGGCTCAATGTTCATCACAAGATTAACATACACCTACACTGCTGGCCACACAGAAAGTAAGCTCACACATACCCGCACACTCTGCACATGCTACCTGTCATCCTGTGGCAAGACTCACACCCTGTGCTTTGCTTGCCCGCAAACATGACACGTATACATTTTCGCACAAATACCACCAAATACATGCAGACAATCCGTGTCACAAAAATACTTCTTCATCACACACACAAGTAGCAGAGTCTGAAAGAAGTGAAGTCCCTGCCACGTGTAAAATACATTGGAATGTGAGACCAGACATTGCAATTGTTGAGGTACCGTACACGGCATGTGCCTCACTTAACTATGCACACACAGTAACAACTGCAATCAGCAACTACACAGACACAACCGACTACAGGAACAACAGCATCCAGTCACAGATTACATAGAAAGGCGGCAAAATTGTTCAACACCAGGGACAGTGGCCAGTCCGATGTGCAGAGTAGTGATACGAAAAGCTGCGTATGCAATGTGTGTGAGTGTACCCTGCCATGGCCAGCAACACTGCCATGGCAGTCACAATAGCCATTACAGCCACCACTGTGTCACAGGTAGTTGCGTGAGGGTGCCTACCATTCAAAAAGGATGCCAGTCCGACTCGGTGCTGTCTGTGTGCTACGGGACAGCTGGAGGTCCGCCCCTGAGAGAGAAGCACAACTGTGGAAGACACACAAGTGGCATGCGAAGCGGGAGGGCTGCTTGGCCCAGGAGGGTGGGTGGCACGGGTAGGTGCACTCATGCAGTGTTCTAACAGACTGTGTGGTGAGGATTCCGGAGGGGTAGATTTCCACTGTGTTGGGTATTTGGAAAGCCTACCTGTCTGGGGATGAATGTGAACTTGTGTGGGCACAACAGGCGGGCACACGATCAATGCTGCATCAGGTGTAGACGTTAGCCCTCCCTCTGGGGACATGCTGGATACTGCTGTGTGTCTGCCAGGCCCTTGCCAAGGCACTTACATCCCCTGTCCTCCAGGTGTACCCCCTACATTGTCCACCTGCACAGGCTACCCAGGGCACAGGATGGCAGTGGAGCTTGGTGGGTGGGAGGTCATGGCGCCCTTCTCCTGGTCATATCTCGCAGGCAACACATTCTCAGTGTGCAGCAGGGCACAAGTCCTAAATAAGTAGTGGGGGGACGCTGACGTCACGACAAGAAGTGACGTCACGAAAGGTGGCTTGCACCATCAGACTCATTGCTGCCCCTCGCTCACCCCTTAGATGCGATTGCATCAGAGAAGCCAGCGCGTGAGCAGCAGCTCCAATCTCGCCCCAGAGAGGCCAAAGAGTGAATGTGTGGATCCATTTGCTCCAGTCATCGAGCTCGCGGTACAATAAGTGGGGGTACGCCGTCCACCCGCGTGGTACCCCGACTCGAGACCTGGTGTGCAGGCAAAGTGTCCTATTGGCTTGGCGATATGTGTGAGTTGCATGACACTCATTGGCGGGGGATGGCACGGAGGCCCGTCACCCTGAGGACCATATCTCACTCTATGGGTCCCTTGTCAATGGCAGCGGATGTAATGACTATGCGCGCCGGGGTGGGTCTACCTTTCGTCTGGGATGGTGTTTGCGGCCTGGCCCGCTAGGGCAGCTACAGCTCCTGTGTGTTGCATGTGGTGAATCCGGACTCCGGAGACTGTCATGCATTGTCACTGTTGTCCAGGGCTCGAGTCGGGGTACCACGCGGGTGGACGGCGTCCCCCCACTTATTTTACCGCAAGCTCGATAACTGGAGCAAATGGAGCCACACATTCACTCTTTGGCCTCTCTGGGACGAGATCGGAGCTGCATGTGCACGCGCTGGCTTCTCCGATGCAATCGCATATAAGGGGAGAGCGAGGGGAGGCAATGAGTCTGACGGTGCAAGCCACCTTTCGTGATGTCACTTCCTGTCATGACATCAGCATCCCCCCACTTCTTTTTTTAGGACTTGTGCCCTGCTGTGGTCAGATGTGCTACTTTGCAGGGGGGTGGAGAAAGGGTCAGGAATGTCAGCCTGAGATTGGCCCAGTTGAAGGCCCACCTTGACTGGGGAGGACAACCATTGGACAGTCTGGTGTAGCCCACCCACGCGTACATGTAGGCCCTCCATGAACTATGTCACATGCGGCAAGGTGATGTCATGGGCAATGAAGTAATTGAGGAGAGCTGTCTGCCCCACGCAGAGATGCCACACAAGCTCAAGAGACCCAGCACTGAGGGCAGCGGGGGTCACATGTGCAGGGGCAGCTGTGCCTGGTGTGAAGGACACTCTATCCTTCATCCTTGTGCCAACACGTGTTGCACCAGTGGAAGTAGATGGAAGGGCGGGCATTGGCCTCCGTGTGGCTGAAGAGGAGCCAGAGTCCACGTCCCCTGTGCTAGCAAACATGGATGCATCACCTCTGTCCTCAGATGACGCCCGAAATTGCCGTCTCGGCCTGTGATTCATCCAGCACACGTCTGGCCCCTCCGAGGCGCTGGTCACATCTGTCTCACTCAGCTCCTGTGCAGCTGCTTCATCCGATGCCTCACCACTGTTGACCGTCCCCTGTCCCTCAGCACCCACGGGAGATGCCACATGAGAGAGAGCGAGGTGGCCTCACTCATTTGGCATCAATTAAACAGACATGTGCAAGGGAAGCAGCACAGAACATTCCCAAATCCACATGTTGCACGATACCTCTGCAATTGTATACAGCCACCACAATCAACACGTAATGGCTGGCGTACAGAAAATGAAGCCGCTAATAAGTGGCACATGTGTTGTGCACATAGCACAACTCCCGGCCTGTGTCACCCTGCGACCATAGCCACAAATCGCTGTGTGCACACCCACTGTCCTGATGGTGGCAAGGATGACCACTACGTAATTAGGCCAAGGACATACCTGCATGGAGCAGAATGGGACACCACTCACACAGACTGCAACATGACAGTCCACAATGGTCATGAGCCCATGCCATCCACCTGTCGTTCGCACGAGAACAACTACTGTTGCACAGTGTGCCGGATGTGTAAGTACCAGGAATATGAGGTGAGGCATCGCACACATATGTCCGAACGAAATCAGAGTAGGCACAGTGCCTCAAACATACATGTGAATTGCCACTCCAGCCTACTACAGGTTGTTCCTGAGGGCTACGACTCTGAATGCATTGACAATGCAGAGTGCTCAAATTACATCTTGACCCTCAGGAATCGCATATGCATGTCAGATGCACCCAGCACAGAGTACACTTACAACCCACTGCATCACACAACAAACATCACATTACCCAGATTATGGGTAGGCTGTGGACACATGCTGCCTCTCACACCAAAAGACACCATCCCACAATACTGTACACTTGCTTGCTGCTGATGCCCCTACAAACGTGCATCCTGCACAGGCTGTGTGACTGTCAAGATGCAGACCATTAGTGGTGAAATGCAGTGCCGTGCTAACCTGACAATACAAGGGGGCATCCCCCGATTCGTTTTCGACACGTTGTCGCTCATCCGGCAGATGACGTCACACCCTTTGTGGAATTGGCTGCACTGTCGGTTGCACATACACAGAGGCATCAACTTGGATGCAATGGCTCATCACAAGGCCTTGGGCTGGAGGACTTCCAACTGCAGGGATGGTACACAGGAGGGTTGGAATATCACTCATACACTTCTCATCATCACCCACATCCACCAATCACAATGGCATGATGCTGACCCATCCAAAATACTCAGAGATGTGTAACAGAGCCAAGAAGTAATCGGACATGGCCTAACAGCATGTGTACACCACACACCACACGTGAATGCATGCTGGTGGGAGTGTATACACAGTACCTGTCCATCCCATTCACATGCAGGATGCCAGCACATTGAGCAATGTGTAGTCTGCCCACATCTACTGTCCATTGTCAGGTGGCCCAACACATAGATCACAAGGCAACACATCTTTGTGGGTGGACTCACTGTGTCCAACACTGTGCAGCCCTCAACGTACTCGCCCTGTGAATGGCTCACCCCGCAATGGAGGTCACATTCACTGCCACTATCTCTCACACACATCCCTATCACAAGGCCTGGAGTGTTCAATCGCAAGGGCTGAGTTTGCGCGTTTCCGGAGAGTTGTGAACAAAAGACACATGTAACCCACTGTACAGTCAGTGTTGTTTCCTTCTAGGATTGTGCGGTCAATGTGCAGCCCAGGTCTGCTGAGACTGAGAAGGCCAGCAGGGACCCAGCCAGCCATTAACACAAGCAATAACTGCCCTGAGTCCTGCATTGCCAAGCGGCTGCGTCACTGGATGTCTGACATGGAAATGCCATGTACCACCACTCGGGGGGACATGCATGGGAAAGCGCCAGAGAGCCTACATACCCCTTCCACCTGTAGTAAGCATGGTAAGCAGTGCGTGTTGGAACACCACAGGCTCAGACTCATAGTGCTGCGGATCGACATGTGTGTCCCCCACATGCACTCCCACACACACTGTAGTTGTCTTACACACACAACTTTTGCAAGAAATAGCCTTGGGCAGTGTGCGTGGAGCTCGGAATCCAGGATCTCCAACTCCTCGCTGGTGGGTGTACCTGGACATATCTTCAGAGTCGTCGACATGAAGGTGGACATGTGGCAGCAGCAGCAGGTGTTGTTGTGGGATGCCAGGCAGCATTCCCTGGAAGCTGTGGTAATGCCGGTCTCCCCCCCACACTCATGAAGCCCCCTGGGGCTGTTTCAGTGGGTCCAAGCTGCTGCAATTGGTGTACCATGTCTGCCTACTTCAAATGCACACAATGGCCTGCTCCGAGCTGTCCCGGTACGCTTACCTCTATAGTCGAACACGCAGGATGCAACCGCGAGGGCCATTAGAGTTGGCCTCAAGGGCCTGGTCCATGGCGGGTACAGTCCGCTGGTGCCATGTGGAATCTACAGTTTAATGTGCGCCATGCATTTGCAGGTGTGGCCATGATTTGTGTGTTGGAGCATGTCCACACCAGACAGGGCCACTTCATGCTGTGTGCATAGGCATTGACGGACAGTGCTCAGCCCCCACATGTCTGTTGGCACATCATCATGTACACATTAGCATGGGAGCATGGGATGTGCATATGCACACACATGCCATATTTCTCAATGTACATCTCCCACTTGGCACGTGCAACGTTACGTGTCACTTGTGATGTGTATTTGCATTCACACAGCTGTGTTGTCATGGAGTTGTCAATGTGTACACCTGTCAATGTGTGTTGGAGGTGTGATACGTACAGTGCTGTACATTGGGTGAACTAGGGACATCATTGACTGTCTCATATCCCGTCGTGCAACAGGACCCACTTGTTTGGGCCGCTCATCCTGTGTACATTGTGTTGTTGGTGTGTGCCATACTCACCCAGCCTCGGAAGCTGTGTCAGGCACAGCAGCTAAGTATATTGCCGTGGTGTTGCCGCTTCACACATATGCAGTCTGTAATCATCATCATGCCTTTCAAGCTATTATGGCCTAAATCCCCATGTGCATGCTCATGGCAATGGTTTGTGTCAGTGGTCATTGCTATTGGTAAGGGGACCTGTGTAAGAGTATTGTAGCTGTGCTGTCCCTACTTGTCAGCTGTTCTGTGATTCTATTGCTTTGTCAGTAGTTTTAGTTTTGTGTATGTGAAAATGCCATGTGGTGTGTTGCATTGACATGTGTCCACTTCCATCTGTCCTAGGAGGAGACCAAACATACATCGCCCCTACCAATTGCTGGCAGACATGGAGGATGTGGAGGTTATACGGAAATTCCGTCTGGACCTACCCACCCTGCATCACCTATGTGCAATGTTGGAACCCCACCTTCGTCCTCGCAAGGTGTATCCTACAGCATTCACCCCCACGGCTAAGGTGATGGCTGCACTGCATTTTTTCGCCACCGGATCCTTCCAACACACAGTGGGCAGTGGAGGTGGGATGTCCCAGCCCATGTTCAGCATGGTGCTACGGGATGTCCTGTCAGCTATGATGCTGTACAGGAACCGGTACATCCGATTCCCCAGGGCTCGTGATTTGGCGGCAGTGAAGGGTGCTTTCTATGCCCTTGGACGCATCCCCCACGTTGTTGGTGCAATTGATTGCACCCATGTTGGCCTTGTTGCACCACAGGTCATGGAGCACATCTATAGGAACCGGAAACATTTCCACTCCCTGAATGTGCAAGTGGTGTGCCTGGCGGACATGATTATCACACACGTGTGTGCGAAGTTTCCCGGATCCGCCCATGACTCGCACATCATGCGCCACAGCATCCTCCCACGAATGATGACCAATCTTCAACCGGACCGTGCATGGATTGTTGGTGAGTATGCATACTCGTGTAGCGTGCTGGGTGTGACATGCTGTCTTGTATCCTGTTGGAATTGCAACGATTCTCTGTGTTTCTCACACCCAGGTGACTCTGCATATCCTAACGGGCCTTGGCTGCTGAGCCCACTACGGAATCCTAGGACACATGCTGATGTCAGATACAATGAGGCACATGGGAGGACCAGACGTGTGGTGGAGCGGACTTTTGGACTCCTGAAGTCCAGATTCAGATGCCTGGACCGCACCGGGGGTGCACTGGCATACTCCCCACAGAAGGTGTGCCAGATAGTGGTGGCATGCTGCATGCTGCACAATCTCGCGATTCGCAGGCAGATCCCCCTGATAGTGGATGACGGTGATCAGCCAGGGCCCCCGCCTGCAGACCAAGCTGTGTCCAGTGACGAGGACAGTGGAGAGGAGGAAGCAGTGAATGAGCGTCAGCAGCTCATCGCCCGCTACTTCACTTGACGGTGAGTGACCATGTGCGACGGATGATGTTGCTGTAGTTGTGTAGGTGTATGTGTGCATTGTCACGGCGGCCTATTGTTCACTGAGTGCTGTGTGGCAATGGTCCATGTCCAGGGTAGTATGCCACTGACAGTGGCTGTTGCATTGTGCCCTGTTGCTCTGTGAGATGTGTGTACATTGCTTAAACTTGATGACAAGTACTGTGTGATGAGTGTGTGACACACACATTCAATGGACTCTTGTTCTGTTTTTCACCCCTAGGTCCCTACAGCCTCTCCTGGCCTATCGACATACCACACTCCAGATGCATTTCTGATCATGGTGACGGTTGCACATCCTTGATTAAACACAGAGCAGATGAAACAGAATGTGATCCAGGTGTATTTATTTTAAGCGGTGACATGTGATTGTGGGCAAGGTGATCACAAAAGTGGTGCATGCTGAAACAATGAGTTGACGGACATGTCCGCGTGATGGTCAAGGTGTACCCATGTTGTTCTGGGTCCACAGTCCGACAGACACATGCCATTCACATGGCAGTGTGGGGTAGGATAGTAGTCCAAGTGAATGCAGTAGATGGCCACCGTGGCTGGCTGACTCACTGGCGTTTGGAGCGTGCAAAGTCATCTCTGGACACCTGTTTCCTCTTCGGACGACCCCTTCCACGTTTGGGAGGGGGGTTGTGTTTGTGGGCTGCTGGTGGTGGCTGAGGATTGCCCACTCGCTGTGGACGCAGGGGAACTGGATGTTGCACGACCCTGCGCCCCAGCAGGTGGTGGCGGAGGTGGTGTGGTTGGCCTTGATTGGGCCCTCACCGCCACCACTAGCTGGCCCATGAGGTCGACAAGTTTGCCCATACGGGTCACGAATTGGCCCATATGGGCGTCCATGGACCTCAACACCCCAAGGACTTCCCGCGTATCGGCAGCTGACCGGGCCCATTGTCCCTGGGCCTCTTCATAGGCCCCAAGGACTCTGGCGATTTGCGGCAGGGCTTGGCTCCCAGGCTCTGATGGCGTTGGCCTGACCCTGCTCCTCCCACCTGAACTGCTGCCACCGACCTGCCCACTCGCCACATTGGTCACCCGGGGCCTTGTTGTGGCTCCCAGGGTCGATGTCGACGTGCGTACCACCCCTGGTGCAGGGTGAGTGGTCAGGGAGGCCCTGGTGGTGGTGGTGGTGGTGGTTGCGGCGCTGGTGGTGGTGGTCGCAATGAGCGTGGCAGCAGGGGCCTGGGACTGGTCACCAGCCCTGGGAGATGGGTTGGTGGTTAGGAGGGGTCCTGGGGAGCGGTTGCGCCCTGCCACACCAGATGTGCCTGGTCGGGAGTCCTCGTCCGAAGAGGTGTCCAGGTCTTCCACATCCGTGAGTCCGGGTGGAGGGCTTGTGGACTGGCTGTGATGGCTGCTGTCTCCCTCTCCAGCATCATGCTGTTCGTCACCTGTGGGGCGGAGACGAAAGGTTATTGTGTTGCACCTTGCAAGGTTTGTGTTAGATGTCTGACATTCACAGTTGGTGCACAGTTGTGCACTGATTTCCCAGATGCGTGTGTATGGCTCTACAATGTGTGTGCGTGATCAAGGCAATGGAATAGTGTGATGGGTGCATATGGCATGGGACGGATTTGGTTAGCCAATCGGTGTGTGTTGCAGTACCCCTACATTTTGTGGATTTGGTGGAAACGGGGTACAGCCCCATGAACGCTTTGGAGATGAAATATGTTTTTGGGGTTCAAATGAAACGCTTAGAAACGCAGATGGCAAAAGGGGTACAGCCCCATCAACGCTTGTGAGGTGAAATATGGTTTTGGGGTTCAAATGAAACGCTTAGAAACGCAGATGGCAAAAGGGGTACAGCCCCATCAACACTTTTGAGGTGAAATATGGTTTTGGGGTTCAAATGAAGCGCTTAGAAACGCAGATGGCAAGAGGGGTACAGCCCCATCAACACTTTTGAGGTGAAATATGGTTTTGGGGTTCAAATGAAATGCTTAGAAACGCAGATGGCAAGAGGGGTACAGCCCCATGAACGCTTTTGAGGTAAAATATGGTTTTGGGGTTCAAATGAAATGCTTAGAAACGCAGATGGCAAAGGGGTACAGCCCCATCAACGCTTTTGAGGTGAAATATGGTTTTGGGGTTCAAATGAAACGCTTAGAAACGCAGATGGCAAGAGGGGTACAGCCCCATCAACGCTTTTGAGGTGAAATATGGTTTTGTGGTACATACTGTGACATATGGGTGCAGAAGGGGACATGTGTTTTGGCCACACGACACTGCAGAGACAAAGGTGTGTGTATGTCTGACATACCCAGCATATCTGCTCACTGTTATCATTTAGGGACATTACACTGCAAGCATTGTAGTGAGTGAGTAATGGTTGTGTGCCACACGACGTATTGCAGATGGGACAATTCCTTGGTGTGCGTGCTACCCTCAGCCATGTGCAGCAATGCAGTGCTCTTGGGGTGTTGACTATATTAGGTATGTTGTAAATCACAGTGTGACGTGCGCTTCAGACACTGCAGACAAATTTTTGGTCATCGGCAGGAATCTTTGCTGAACTACTGTATATGGGACAACTGTTTAGATGATATACCTTTCATGACACTGGGGCTGAAAGATGAGATGGATGAGATTTTGAATGTGCATTGTGTAGCTGTGTGGTTCATGGGTCCAGTGGTGTATGTGACATTACTGGGGTTCCACTCTGTTACATTGAGACAAGATAGACTTACATGGGTGATGTTGTACGATGTCAACGGAACAAGCAGACACGACTACATGGACAAGACTTCGATGGTGTTGCTGATGTGTGTGATGACTGGCACAGTGCACGCCATGTGGGTCAGTACTCCAGTGAGACTTGTGCATGCAGACGTGACTCCTTACGTGTTAGTGTATTTGAGATGGCTCATGTGGGCTATGACTCTGTAATTCATGTCCGTGTGCACATTAGTCACATGATTATGACAGGGAGCAGTGCTACCTGTTCCTCTGCTACGTGACATGTCCCAAATGTTAGTCGTAGTACAGTCCTCATGCCTACAGACACCCCGCCCTGTACAGTAGTCTACCTACTTGTTGGTTTGGAGGGAGCAATGCAATGGCTACCACATGGTTATGAGAGGGAGGGGTGCTCCATCTTGCTGGTCTGTGGGAGTGGGGGCCGTGTTGTGAGTTGTGGTGAAGGCTTACCACCCACAGACACCCCTCCATGTAGGGAAACATATCTACCTGTCGGGTGAAGGTGTGCACTGCAATGGCTGACACATGGGTGTGGGGAGTGCTCCATCTTGCTGCGCTGTAGGACTAGGGGCCTGGTGGAGGTTGTACTTCTGCAGTCCCCCTCCGATACTCGGACTTTGTGGTAAGGCTACTTACCTGTTACTTGTTGGTTAGTGCAGCTATGGCTGACACATGAGTGTGGGTGTGGGGAGTGCTCCTTCCGGCGCATCTGGGGTACAAGGGGACCTGGTGGGAGTTGTGGTGCTGGCTGACTGTACACATGCCCCCATGGTTTTGTTTGTTGGTACCTTTGGGCTGAGTGTGTGGGAGTGTCTGTTGCATGTGTGAGAGATGTCTTGTGGATTGTGTACTGGACATGGGGGTGTTTGGCCCTCGGAGCTATGGCATTCTGGTAGTGCATGACAGTACATAGCGGTGTGCTGGTATACATTTGTTTGTACTTACCAGCCTCCACTCCCCCTGGTATTCCGGTGAGACTCTCCGGATGTAGAATGCCTCGCACCTTCTCCTCCCACGCCTTGAAGGTCTTGAATAGCGCGGGATTTCCGCCGCCAGTCCTGTCAGCCAGCTCACGATTCTTGGCCTCCTTCTTCCTGACCACGCTTTTCAGGTCGTGCCACCTCTTTGTGATTTCACCCCGGTTGCGTGGCACGTTCCCAACTGCATTCACCTGGTCTACGATCCTGCTCCACATTCTGTTTCTGGTGGCTACTGGTGTCTGTTGGACCTGGTTCCCATAGATTTGTGGGTGCACCTTGATGATCTCGTCGACCATGACCGTCAACTCAGTGGCAGTGTACTTCGGCATTCTTTGTGTTGCCATGGTGTGTGGTTTGGTATTTGTGGTGCTGGTGTGGTGGGTGGTGTGGTGTGTGATGTGCAGGGGGTTCGTGGTGCCGTTGTTTCAGTGGTGATGGTGGTGGTGGTGTTGGTGATGAGTGTGATGTGTGCGTGCGTGTGGTGTGCTGCTTTCCTTTGTGGCTCTCTGTGTTCTCTGATGGCGTCTTCGCTTTGTAGTAGTGCAAGGGATTGTGGTCTGTGAAGGGGCTGCTTTTGTACTTACCTATGTGGGTGTGTCGTGATGGGCTGTCGTTTTCAGGTGTGTTGTGTCTGGTGTCCTGGGATTTGTAGTTTTTTAGTTTTGCCAGAGGGGATGTGTCTTTGGGATGTGTTCTGTGTTTGGGCATTTTGGCGTAGTTTGCTGTGTGGACTTGTTGGCCATGTTGTGTGTATTGCTTTGTTCCGCAGAAGATTTCCGTGCACGGACGTGGCCGCCAGGCCTTCCGCCTTGTCAGTTATTCATCACTGTTGTTGACCGTGGCGGGCGGGGAATATGTGGATTTTCCGCGCTCATGTCGGGGAGATCATAATTTCACGGTCGTTGTCTCGGTCGTCAGAGCGGGCGGATTTGGGTTTTCGGGCGGGATTGCGTCCGTGGCGGACGGATAATCTTCTACTCGGACATGGACGGGCGGACTTTTGTGTGTTTTTACCGCCGCGGGCGGAGGTTGCTTCGCGACTTCATAATTGCTCGGTCGGTATTCCCATGGTGCAGGCGGGCGGTTTTCTCAGGCTATAGTAGATGGCGGATTTTTTAACGCCGGTTATCGTAATGGGCCCCTTAGTTTTGCTTCATTTTGTTTGTAGAAAGTGCTGTCTATTAAGATGTTGTAATGTTCTGTGACGTCTGTCTCAGGTACATAAGCTAGGGCTGTTAATTTTTTTATTTGATATGCAAAAGAAGAATTAGTTGCATATTCAATGCTTAGTGCTGATTTTTGCATGTGTCTCCATAAGCACTGATTAAAATGATAGTAACAGCCTTGGATGCAGGTATGGGGGTGTGTTTTTAATATAGTATTAATCATTGACTGTTCAAAATCTAGGATTATGTTTTGTGGAGAAAAGTCATTAGTTTTTTTTTTTTTTGTATTTAATAGTTCTATGTATGTGGAGTTCTGTTTGTTTGGTAATAATGCGTAAATTAATGGTATATTGCAATTCTGATGTAGCCCATGTATTGTATACAGTTGGAAAAAGGGCTTGGGACATATAGTAAAAGTCCCATCCATCATCCAGTATTGACATTCTTGTAGTTTTAATAGATTAGTTGCAGTTCCAAAAATTATTAATCTTTTGTCATTGCTTTTATTATCAAAAATGACAAATGGTTCTTTGTTTAAAGTGATACTTTGGTAAGGACTTATAATAACTTCACTATATGTTCTAGGAATTGGGGTGGAAGTAGTAGTAATTTTTTTAGTACGTGCTATAGTTCTCTTTAGTGAAGCTACAGATGGCATTTGTGTAGTAGCAGTTTTAGGAATTTTGGGAAGCTGCTCTTTTAAAATTACACTTGTAGGTTTTTGAGAACTTGTACTAGCTTCTTTTATTGTTTCTAATGCAGATCTGACTTCTATTTCTGTTACGTTTGGTGGGTGGTTATGTTCTCTAGTATACAGTATTGTTGTTTCCCTAGTTGTAGCACGCCCGTAACATTTATCAGAGAAGTATTTACAGCATTTCCAGTTAACTTTTAATCCAAATTCTTTTTCTTGTGTGTAAGTGTATCCCATATAGCATAGTAACATTTTCCCTTTCTGGCTTGTTATAAATTCGGCTCCTTCAGTCATTTTGATGTAGGTTAATCTATGAAAAATATATATTATTGTTATTAACTATGTTGTTCTATGTATTTTAATTTAAGCAAATAAACATTTATTTACAATATACTTACAAAGTTGGTCTTTATGTATTTCAGTTTGACGACGTTTATTCTTTAGTTGTGGAATGTTCTTTCTGTATTTTGTTTGTCTGAAAAAAAAATACATTTGTTTTATTATTTGTTTATATATTTTTTATAGGGGTGGGTAGGGGATTGGGGATTGGTTTTGACTTTGCGTTGTTGTTTAATCTATTTGTTGGTAAATACTTACTTTGTTAGTTGTATATTTTTTGGGGCTTTTCTGTAGTTTGTTAGTTTCCTCTAGAGTTTCCTGTAGTGGTAATATAAAATAGAAAGAAGACATTGATTAATTTATAGGTTATGTATATTATTGATTAAAGTTTTTTACTTTTAGTATTATTTCTTTTAATTTAGTTTACTTACTTTTGATAGAGTTAATTATTGGGTATATGTTGATCTTCTTATATCTGTAGTTGAATTCCTGTAGAGTTTCTCCTTCTTTAGTTTTCTTTCTTTTTGGTGTGGAATAGGAATGAAGTTTAACTGTTTATATAGTGTGTTGGATGTTGTAATTTCAATTTTATTGGTTAGTTTGAATTTGCAGTTTTTCTATTGGTTAATTTGTATTTTTTAAAAATGTTTTGGTAGTTAGTTTCCAAATAAGGAAAACGCTAATTAGTAATAAGTTATGTATAATTTTGTATATATTTTTAAATAGCTTTTGTTATGTATTATATTATATAATTGAATTGTAATAGTAATATTTATTATTAATGTTTAATGTAGTAATGTTGTTAATAATATTTTAGTAATTTTATTGCTGTGTTAATTAATTTTTTAGTGTAGTAAAATAGTTATTGTCATTTATTAATTTAGTATTGTGTTTTTAGTAATTTAGGGGCCCATTACGATACCCGGCGTAAAAAAATCCGCCAGGCATGGAAGCGGCAAAAATCCGCCCGCACACACCGTCTGAACACCGACCACGCCATTACGATTACACAAACCGAAAACCGCCATCGGCGGAAAAATCACACAAAATACCGCCCGCCATCGTCCGAGTCGGAGTCAAACCGCCCGCCACGGACGGAAACACGCACGACAACACAAAACCGCCCGCCCTCACGGCCGACACACCGCACGTGAGATTACGATCGCACCGCCATGAGCGCGGGAAAACTACAAATATACCGCCCGCCAGCGCAAACAACGCCGATGAGAATCGACACGGCAGAAGCCATGGCGCCCACGTCCCTGCACAGAAACCATCCGCTGACAAAAACAATCGCACACAACATGGCCAACAAGTCCACACAGCAAGGCACGCACAAATACACAAGCACAGTACACATCCCGAAAACACCCCCCTGGACAAACAAAAACTACAAAGGCCAGAACCCCAGACACAACACACCTGAAAACAACAGACCATGAGGACACACCCACATAGGTAAGTACAAAAGCAGCACTCCCACAGACCACAACCCCTTGCAACATTGCAAACCAGAGAGGAGAGGAGAGGACACAGTGACACAGCAAGGACAGCAGCACACCACAGAAACGCACACATCACAACCACCACCACCACCACCACCACCACCAAACACCGGCACCACAAACCCCCTGCACATTACACAACACACACCGCACCAGCACCACAAACACCATGGCACCACAAAGAATGCCCAAGTTCACGCCCATTGAGCTGACGGTCATGGTCGACGAGATCATCAAGGTGCACCCACAAATCTATGGGAACATGGTCCAGCACACACCACTAGCCACCAGAAACAGAATGTGGAACCGGATCGTAGACCAGGTCAATGCAGTCGGGACCCTGCCCAGGAACAGAGTCGAAATAAACAAACGGTGGAATGACGTCAAGAGCCTGGTCAAGAAGAAGGAGACCAAGAACAGAGAGCTGGCAGCCGTCACTGGCGGAGGGAATCCCGCGCTCTTCAAGACCTTCAAAGCGTGGGAGGAGAAGGTGCGAGTCATCATACATCCCGAGATCCTCGCCGGATTAGCAGGGGAGTGGAGGCTGGTAAGTACAAACTAATGTATACCAGCACACCGCTATGTACTCACATGCACTACCACCATGCCACAGCTCCCAGGGACAAACACCCCCATGTCCAGCACACAATACACAACACATCACACACACATGCAACAGACACCACCACACACAGCCCAAACAGAACAACTGTAAGATGCGTGGGGACATGTGTACACTCAGCCAGCCACGTAACCACCAACAGGTCCCCAAATATGCCAGAAGCGCCACAACGAGCACCCACCACACCCATGTGTCCGCCACAGCTGCACTAACCGACAAGTAACAGGTAAGTGGCAGGAACACAAAGTGCAGTGGGTGGGACGGTGGACAGCCCAAGTACAACACACACCAGGCCCCTAGTCCCACAGCACAGCAAGGAGGAGCATCCCCCACACCCCACAGCCACGTGTCAGCCACCGCAGTGCACAACGACAGCCGAAAGGTAGACATCACGGTCCACAGCAATCGGTGTCAGTGGGTGTCCAGCCACCACCACGACCCACAACACCCCCCACCCCCACAGACCTGCAACATGGAGCACCCCCGCTTAGAACCATGTGGCATCCAGTACAGTGCACGCCCGAACAACCTGCAGGTGGGAAACTGGACAGGGCTGGATTACTGGAGGCATGAGGACCGGAACACGACCAACACATGGGACATGTCACGTAGCAGACGAACACGCAGCACCGCCCACCGTCACGAACAAGTGAACAATGTGCACACGGACATGAACCACAGACTCACACCCCACATGACCCATCACAGACATAGCAACACCCAAGGAGCCACGTCTGCATGCACAAGCCACACTGAATATAGTACCACACGGCAGCCACTGTGCAACTCATCACACACAACCGAAACACCATTGAAGTCCTGTCCATGTAGCCCCTACTGCCTGTCAACCACACACCCCACAACTACGCCTATGTAAGACAAACAACACTAGACGCAACAGAGCGGAACAACATAAATGCACACGAACACCACTGAACCCATCAAACACACAGACACACCATGCACATACAACATACCATCCATCCCATCCGTCAGCCCCAGTCTCATGAAAGGCATGTCATCCGCACAGCTGCCACACATACAGCAGTCACGCTAAGATACATGCCCATGACCAACCATGTGCCAGAAGTCAATGAAGCGCACGACACACTGTGAGCAACAACACACAACATGGGCCACACCCCCCGAGCACTGCAGTGATGCACATGGCACAGGGCAGCACGCACACCAAGGAGATGGGACAACTGCAATACGTTGGCTGGCACACAACCATCACTCACTCATAACGATGCGTCCAATGCCATGTCCAGTAATCACAACAGACAGCAAATATGCAGGCCATGTCAAGCATGCACACACCTCAAACCATGCACTGTCATGCTGCCACAACACATGTCACGTTCGGCACCCATGGCTCACAGCATGTACCCCAAAAGCATATTCCCTCCCAAATGCGAATCTGGGGCATGGCCCCCATGTTGCCATATGCGTTCCTAAGCGTTCCATTTGAACCCCAAAAGCATATTCCCTCCCAAATGCGAATCTGGGGCATGGCCCCCATGTTGCCATATGCGTTCCTAAGCGTTCCATTTGAACCCCAAAAGCATATTCCCTCCCAAATGCGAATCTGGGGCATGGCCCCCATGTTGCCATATGCGTTCCTAAGCGTCCCATCTGAACACCAAAAGCAAAGTACAAACCAGACCCAGGATGGGCCAGGAGCCCGCATACACCAGAGTCACAATAAGTAGGGGCACAGCAACACACCCATCGGCATGGCCAATCCGTCCCATGCCACATGTGCACAGCACACAGTCCCATTGCCAAGCACACACAACTACAAATGCTACAGCCACACACACGCCTCCGGGAAACCCATGTACGAGATTGCACGAACTGTTAATGTCAGACGACAAATACATACTTCGCCAGGTGCAACACAATAACAAATCTCATTCTCTCCACAGGTGACGAACTGCTGGATGCTGGGGATGGAGACAGCAGCCAGCACAGCCAGCCTACAAGCCCCCAACGAGGACACACGGATGTGGAGGATCTGTCCTCCTCTTCGGACACGGACCACCAAGCAGGCCCATCTGGTGTGGCAGGGCCCAGCCGCTCCCCAGGACCCCTCCTACCCACCAACCCATCATCCAGGGCTGCTGAACATTCCCAGCCCCCTGCTGCCACTGTCGTTGCGGCCACACCCACGGTCATTGCGGCCACACCCACGGTCATTGCGGCCACTACCACTGCCGCAACCGCCACCATCGCCGCACCGACCACCACCGCCGCCACCACCACCACGTCTTCGCTGGCACCAGCCCCAGCGCAGGTGGTGGCCCGGCCGACTGGATCCACCCTGGGAGCCACAGCGAGGACCGTGGTGAGCAATGTGGCTAGTGGGCAGGCCGGTGGCAGCAGGACTGGTAGGAGGAGCAGGGTCAGGGAAACGCCAGCCTCCCCTGGGAGCCATGCCCTGCCTCAAATGGCCAGAGTCCTTGGGGCCTATGAAGAGGCCCAAGGACAATGGGCCAGGTCAGCTACAGACACGCGTGAGGTGCTGGGGGTGCTGAGGTCCATGGACGCCCGTATGGGCCAACTCGTGGACCTCATGGGCCAGCTGGTGGTGGCGGTGAGGTCACAGCCAGGGACAGCAGCTCCCCTCCGCCACCACCTGCCGGGGCGCAGGGTCGAGCAGCAGTGTCCAGTTCCCCTGCGTCCACAGCCAGTGAGCACACCTCAACCACCAGCATGTCGCAAGCAGGCACCCCCCTCGCAAACGTGGAAGGGGCCGTCCGAAGAGGAAACAGATCTCCCGGGAGGACTTCGCACGCTCCAGACGCAAGTGAGGCAGCCAGCCAGCCTTCCTTGACCACCCACTGCATTGACTTGGACTACGATCCCACTCCACACAGCCATCTGGATGGCATGTGTGTGTTGGACTATGGACATAGAACCAGTGGGTACACCCTGAGCATCACGCAGCCATGACCGACAGCTCATTGTCACTGCACGCACCACTTTTGTCATCACCTTACACACAATCACATGTCACAGTTTGAAATAAATGCACCTCTTACACAAACTGCTGTTTGTGCCCTGTGTTTAATTTGTACGGTATACAACGGCCACCTTGGGCGGAAAGGCACCTGATGCGTGGCATGGCAATGGAATCCGGAGGGCCTGTAGGGACCTAGGGGTGGGAGACAGAACAGGAGCACATTCAATGTGTGTATCACACACCCATCACACAGTACATGTCAACAACTACAAGCAATGTACACACATCGCACAGAGCAATAGGGCACAATGCCACAGCCACCAACAGTGGCATACTACCCTGGCCATGGAGCGTTGACACACAGCACGCAGTGAACAAACGGCCACCCTGACACAGCACACACACACCTGCACAGATACAGCCACATCAGCCGTCGTACATGGACACTCACCGTCAAGTGAAGTAGCGGGCGATGAGCTGCTGCCGCACATTCCCAGCTTCCTCCTCTCCGCTGTCCTCCTCACTCGAGCTGTCCTGGTCTGCGGGCTGGGGCCCTGGTTGATCTCCGTCATCCACGATGAGGGGGATCTGCTTCCGAATGGCCAGATTGTGCAGCATGCAGCACGCCACCACTATCTGGCACACCTTCTGTGGGGAGTACGCCAGTGCACCCCGGTGCGGTCCAGGCACCTGAACCTGGACTTGAGGAGGCCAAAGGTACGCTCGACCACACGTCTGGTCCTCCCATGTGCCTCATTGTAGCGATCGTCTGCTGGGGTGCGAGGATTCCTCAATGGACTGAGCAGCCATGCCCCATTCGGGTACGCAGAGTCACCTGGGTGTGAGGGACACAGAGAACCGTTGCTATTCCAACTGGACAGGGGACAGCATCGCACAACCAGCACGCTACACCACTCCACATACTCACCGACAATACAGCCACGATCCTGTTGCAGATTGGACATCAGTCGTGGCAAGATGCTGTTGCGCATTATGTGTGCGTCATGGGCCGAGCCTGGGAACTTTGCACACACGTGGGTGATCACCATGTCCGCAAGGCACACCACTTGCACATTCAGGGAGTGCGTGTGCTTCCTGTTGCGGTACAGGTGCTCAGTGGCCTGTGGTGGAACAAGGCCAACATGTGTGCAGTCAATGGCTCCAACGACGTGTGGGATTCTGCCAAGGGCATAGAATGCACCCTTCACTGCCGCCAATTCACGAGCCCTGGGGAAGCGGATGTACCTGTTTCGGTACAGCATCATGGCTGCCAGTACATCCCTCAGCACCTTGCTGAACATGGGCTGGGACATCCCTCCTCCACTGCCCACTGTGTGCTGGAATGACCCAGTGGCGAAGAAATGCATGGCGGCCATCACCTTAGCCGTGGGGGTGACAGCTGTCGGATACACCCTGCGGGGACGGAGATGGGGTTCCAACATGGCACACAGTCGATGCAGGGTTGGCCTGTCCAGCCGAAACTTCCTAATGACCTCTGTATCGTCCATGTCCGCCAGCAATTGGTATGGGCGGTCAATGTTCGGTCTCCGCCTAGGGAAAATGGCAGTGGACACATGTCAAAGCAACACAACACATAGCAATTTCGCATACACATCACTGACATGACTGAGCAAGCACATGAGCCACAGCCCAGCTGTCAAGCTGGGACGGCACGGCCACAATACACTTACACAGGTCTCCCAACAATGGCAATGGCTAGTGAGACAAACCACTGCCATGTGCATGCACATGGGGATCTAGGCCCCAATGACTTGCGGGGCGTGCTGATGGGGACTGACTGCATATTCGTCGAGCGGCAACGCCACGGCAACATGAATGTCTGCTGAGCATGGAACTGCTTCCGAGGCTGGATGAGTATGGCACACGACGACGACGATGTGGGCACAGGCTGAGCGGCCAAAACAAGTGGGACCTGTGGCACGAGGGGACATGAGACAGTAGTAGGTGTCAGCACTGCACCCTATGTACAGCACTGTACGGATCACACCTCCCGAAACATTGACAGGTGTCCACATTGACAGCCCCATGCCAAGACGGCTGTGTGCTTGCAGTCACACGTCACAGGTGAGAGGTTACATTGCACGTGCCAGGTGGCAGACGTACATAGTGGGAGCTGGCATGTGTGTGCATGTGTCTCCTGTTCAGGATCCACCAGATGGGCGCTGACTCTGTACTGACCATTGGACACAGCATGTTCCGTGGAAGGCTTGTGTGTGTGGGATGGTGGCACTGGATGTGCCTCCGTTGGGTGGGGGGCCATGCACAGGGCGGGTACGTCGATGATTGCGCATTGTTGGTCACGGTGGGTGCACCCACTAAGATGTGTTGCCCTGTGTTCAATTCCTATGTCCGCATGATGATGGACTGTAGATGTGGGCAGACTACACATTGGTCGATGTGCTGTCTATATGCATGTGCCCTCACACCACGCACAGCTGCCCCTGCACATGTGACCCCTGCTGGACTCGCTGCTGGGTCTGTGGAGCTGATGCACCTACTGTGCGTGGGGCGGACAGCTCTCCTCACTTCCCTCATTGCGCATGTCATGACTTTGCCGCAGGTGACATGGATCATGGAGGGCCCACATGTACGCGTGGGTAGGCTACACATGATTGTTCACTGGTCGCCACCCCCAGTCAGTGTTTCGAATGGGAAGCTTGTCGTGCTGGTGGTATGTTCGATGTGGCGGATGGGCGGGCCTAGGTGCGGGCTTACATTCCGGACATGGGGGGTAGTTGGATTGGCGACTAGTTGCAGTACACACGGGACACGTCTCTTCCTTTCCACATCTGGGTCATCCCTTGTACTAACTGACAGTGATACAGTCATCTTCGCCCCAGCCCTCATGTCCTCCCCTCGCTCCCCCAATATGCATGTGCACCTGCGAGGCTAGCGCTTGCACAGGCAGCCCCAAGCTCGCACCAGAGAGGGCAAGGAGTGTATGTGTGGGTCCAGTTGCACGAGTGGGCTGTCTCAGGGTATGATGTGTGGCGGGACGCCGTCCACCTGCGTGGTGCCCCAAATGGAGACCCGGCCTGCATGGACTATGCATCACAGTCTTCGCCTTCCGGATCCGCCACCTGCGACACCCAGTGGCTGTGGCTGCCCTTGCGGCCATGCCGCGTCCGTCTGTGGCTGATGGCCCACACATTCACTCTTTGGCCTCTCTGGGGAGGGCTCGGGGGTGGTGGCGCACGCGCTTGCACTTAGTCGCAATGGCATGTGGCGTGGTTGGTATGATGGGCAATGGATGGGATGGTGCGAGCCACCTCCCGTGACGTCAGTGCTGCTCGTGCTGTGGTGCGTCCCCCTACACTTCCATTTGACTTGTGCCATGCTAGACGTTGAGGTTCTAGTGCCTGCGTGATATGACCAGGAGGAGCGCGAGGAGACCTCTCACACACCATGCTCCACTGCCATCCCGTGCCCTGTATCGCCTGTGCGGATTGACTATGTTGGGGTTACACCTGGTCGACTGGGGCTGTGTGTGCCTTGTCAAGGGGCATGGCGGGCGCACAACAGGATCCAGCTTGTCCACGGAGGGTGGGCTGACGTGTGCGCCTGGTACCGCATTGTTCGTGTGCCCGGCTGCTGTGCACACACGTGTTCACTCCCCCCGACAGGTGTCCTCTCACAATGCCCAGGGAAGCGGTGGTGTACTGTTCATGACCCCTCCCAACACGGCGTGCTCCAACTTGGCATGTGCGCATCTACCCGTCACACCCACCCACCTGAGCACTGCGTCCATACGACTTCACACGACACATGTGTGTCTTCCACAGTTGTGCTACTCATTTGCGTTGACATCCAATACCAGTGGACTACATGGTCATGTCACGACTGCCGTGTACTTCACATACTCTCATCCTCTCTCATTCGTACTTGTGAAATGAGTCAGCGGAGACAGTTTTGGTTTCAAACATTATATTGAGTCTTCTGTCCTCTGTGATGCAGTATAGTGGACACTACTGGCAGCGGAATACATGTTGAGGATATACTGAGCATGATTACAAATGGGATAGGGTGTGGGGTTACATGTGATTGGCTGTTGCATGTGGGATGTGGGCTTCAGAGTTACATCTGCTTGGCCAAGGCTGTGCTAATGTACATTTACGTATAGCTGCGGAGCTGCGGACTTTGACACAGACGGTATACATGTAGCCTACCAGACCGCTTGGCATCATGGGCACAGTCCATCTCAGTTCCATGTGACAGGTTTGCTGCGGTTGTTCCTCATGCACGCGTGCATGTGAGATGACATCAGGGCATGTGCTTGCGTGCATGCAGCGGCGTGCCACTTGTTGTTGCACTGTGGTGGTTACTGGACATGTCACAGTCACTGGGGTCGTGTTGTTGTTGTATGCACTTGTCGTCCATGCAAAGGTCCTGGTATGGGATTCCCGGGGCGGGGGTGGGAGGGGTGCAGCACCCACAGACTCCAGGCGACCTATTCATGTCCACTGAGCGGTGTGTGTGTCCATGGGCGCTGGATCCATGTCGTGTCCTGGTTGTTCGTGCAGTTCCGTCCATGTGGGTGCGATACACAGAGCCCATGCCACTGCCTCCCACGATGCATGCGGTGTTCCTGGATGTGATGGGGAACAGTGTGCATGTCCCGGTCATATCCGATGTCATGGCGATGTCGTTGATGGTGTGGTTACAGTTGCCGGTCGTTTGGTATGGCTGTTGTGGTGGTGACTGGCCAGTCCGTGCGGAAGCTAAGCATGGGTGCGGGGTTGGACATCATAGGTCAATCGGGGAACCTGCGTTGTGGTCCGACGAATTTACAGGTTGTCAGGTATGCGATGCCGTCCAGCAGGGCTTCCATGTCATTGGTGGTGTACATGTTTGCCAGCCAATGTAGCGGATGGTGGCTGTCAAGGTGTTGTTCGTAAGTTGTCCCTTGGAGGACCATGATGGGGCATGCTGGGTGACATTCGATGTAGCTGTTCTCGATGATCCGTCGTGTGGAGGCACAGTGGTCCCATTTCAGTGCGGGTGCGATGTTGGCCACATACGCCATGCCCCCATAGGCAGAGCAGGCCCTGTCGTGTGCGTCCAGAGGGAGGAGTAGTGGTAGCAGGTCCGCCTTCAGACATGCCGGGTTGGAGAGGCATATCTCCACGGGATGCTGGTAGGGACACCTCCGACAGTAGAAGACGGGCATGACGCAGCTGAACAATGTGATGCGGTAAGTCAGTCGGTAACTTACGTTCAGCAGGGACAGGAGATCGCATCCCAATATATGTTTCAGGTTGGTTTTGTACAGCTTGAGCTGTCCGGCGTAGTTGGGTAGGTGTGTTGCGGTTGCCATTTCGCAGCGGTGCGTTGTGGTGGCGTGCTCCGGCTGTGTGTGCAGTCTGCAATGTGCACGCTCCGAGGTTGCTGTGAGCTCTGTGTAGTCGTAGGGAAATAGGACTTGTGTTCTGTTGGCTTGTTTGGAGGACACGGGCCCTCATCCCACATGCTTCTCAGACAGTTCAAGGTCAGTGATGTGTGACTCCTTCCAATTAACTTGCATGTGGCCGACATGGGGGAGTGTTTTCTTTTTCTTCCCCGTCCGTTGTGTGCTTCTGTGATATGCGCTATCTGCCCTGTGGTCGGTCTCCTCGGCATGCCTGTGTTGGTCTTTTCTTGGACAATGGCTGTATTCACCGGCTTCTTTCGTAGGGCTGTGGTTTCGGAGTTGGAATGGAAGGTCATTCAGTGCTGTCTGCTCTCCCTTGTGTGGGCGGCAGGCTGCCTTTCCGCTCTGCGTTGGGCCTTGTGTGTGGATGTTATTCTTGGGCCACCTGTTGTCGGTCCCCGGGCTCTTTGGTGTTCCGTTTCATATGTCTTGTTCATATGTGCAGGGTGGTATGGGTGTTTCAGTGTGGTACTGGCGTTCCTCTTCCCGAAGGGGCCCTGCTTCTCCTAGTTGGTGTTGCCGCCGCTGTGTGCTACGCCATGTTTGTTACACTGGGGTGTGTCCTGCTGTTGCGTGACTTCACTGACATGTGTGCGTCGGTTGTGTGGCGTTGGGTGTTGTCCGTGAATTGGGCGTTGGGGACATGTCTGTGGCAGGCCTGTCACGTGTCATGTGCGTTCGGGGTGGGGCTGATGTGTGTGCTGCTTGGTTGTGTCCCTGTGTCTGTGTGCGACGCATGCATGGCGCTGCGGTTGGCCTCTGCGTTGTGCGCATGTGTGGCGGCGTCATCGCCGCTTTGGGGCCGTGACGGGGTCGTTGGTTCCTAGTCCCAGGTGGTGTGTACACATGTGTTACGCGATGTTACGATTTGGCCTGTGTGTCATATGTGGATGCAATGGTGGATGTGTAGTGTACACGCGCTGGTGGGGGGTTGTCCGCTTTTTCCGCCCTTGCACTGTGTGCGCTGTTTGCGTGCACTTGTTGTGTGTGTGCCTACCTGCGTCTCCGCGGTACGTTGCGTCCTTGGTGGTGCATCAGCAGGAGCATGGGGAGGGCCTGCAGTGCTGGATTCATGCTCGGGGGAGCCGCTTCTTCGTTGTCCGTGCTCGGCGTCCGTGTTACCGCTTCGGTTTGTCGTACGGTATCTCTTGGCCGTGGGAGCCGTTTGTTTGCGGCATCGTAATTTATACGCCGGGCGGGACGTGTTTCGTCGGACGGTGTGTGTCAATTGGGCTGCGCCGCTACGTGTACGGGCGCACTTTGATGGCGGACGGTGTTGCTGGCTTGCCGGCGGTGTTTGGCCTACTTTTCGCATCGTAATTGGGCGGGCGTGTGGACTGCTGCGTGCCGGCGGTAACTGGTGGTTTTTGCATCCGCCAGCACGGCGGTTGTGCTTCCGCCCGCCATCGTAATGAGCCCCTTAATTATTTTTATGTCGTTTCATTTTTATATTTATTATAGTTTTATATAGTCGATATATTTAATTTTACGATATTAGTGTTGTTGATATTTTTGTGTATGATATTTTTTACCTAGTTAATGTATTTTAATGAAGGTCGATATTTTAGAATTTCGATAAGTATGTTAGCGATATTTGTGAAATAGATATTTATGTACTTCGATATTGTATCCTCGATATTTTTGTAATTATTTAAATAGGTATATGATGTCGATATTAATGTTATCGATATTTTTGTATCGATATAATTGTAGCTCGATAATATGTCTTCCGATATTTTGTCAGTGATTCCTCTATGGGTGGGCAAAATAGGGAAATCGATACAAGAGAAAAATTCAAGATCAATCTTGGAGGCGGGGGTGAGAGTGAACACTAGGGGGGAGAACTCAAGCACGGTGCAGCAAAAAAGATACGCCCTGAGGAGTACAGGCTTAAGACAATATAAAGAGCCCTCAAAAATAGATTATCAAAATTCTCAAAATGACTCTGACCCAGCCCAGAAGCAGAAAATTCTAGGGGGAAAAACTTACAAATACCAGGTCTTGTCAGCCGGAAGCTGAGGTGGAGGAGTGGGTTAGCCCTAAGAGGAGAAAATCAAGGAAGGCGAAGGTGCCCTCCCAGACACAACACAAGGTAAAAATCACCCCTTCATTAAGAAGCTTTTTCAAGGTTATGCCTAGAACTTTAACATTAAAACCTACAGATATTTCTACCCCATACAGCGTCCCCCGGATATCAAAACATCCTGAAGCTATTCTTAGACCCAATAGATTTTAAGTGCTTGCAGGTGACTCCAAGCTATTAGAGGAAATTACTGGGGAAACTCCGATGGCGGACACCGAAAATAAGAGTATAGCCGTGAGTCCTCTGCATTCCCAAGAAGAGGTAGGGGTTTGGAGGGATACACAAATAAGTGATAATGACCAAGGCCAGGTACCGATTTTTAATCTGAGGGCTGGACCATCGGATCAGGTAGCCTCTCAGTCAGTCTCAGATTTGGTACAATTGCTGACGACGGAAATCAGAAGTAGATTTGAGGTCTCGGAAAAAAATCAAGCCAAAATTAGGTCGACTTGTGAGAAGATGGAAGAGAAGTTGGATTTCCTGACACCTAGAACAGCAGCCTTAGAATCAACGGTGATGGCGTTAACCACCCAAACGGAAGAAAATATGAAAGAGATACCTCAGTTAACCCCTTCGGTGCTTGTGTGCGCACGATGGCTCTCGGCCGTCATGGCACATGGCCCCGGAAATCCCTCTGGTGCAGGCCCTGTGACCTCGGGAGCTGGGGAAGAGCTTCTCCAGCTCCCGAGGCCCCCCCCTGTTTCAGTGAAATGACGATCAACGCGCACGTCACGCTGACGTCATTTCACTGAAACCTAAACTGAAATGAGCCTTTAGGCTCATTTCAGTGTTACTTTCTACGTGCTCAGGGGGCTATCTCACCCCCCTGAGCACGTAGAAAGACGGGAGAGGTATCATTGGAAATTGGAGAATCTCCCCTTTCCAATGGTACCCCTCCCCAGTGGATCCCTGCTTGGGGATCACCCCAGGAGGGCGATCCCCAAGCAGGGATCCACCACTAGACACCAGGGAGGGGGGAGCGGCCCCTTGGGCAAGGGCCTTTGCTCCCCCCAAAAATGTTTGGGCCATATTCAGTCTTTCTGCCCCCCCGGGGGGGCAGAAAGCCCACTGGACGCCAGGGATTTTTTTGGCATGCAATTTCATTGAGGGTGGGGCTGCCCAAAACGGGCATGCCAATGCCCCCACCCCCCACCACAACTTCAGCCTTTCTGCCCCCCCGGGGGGTAGAAAGCCCACTAGACACCAGGGATTTTTTTGGGGGTAATTTTAATTGGGTGGGGGCTGCCCAAAACGGGCAAGCCAATGACCCCACCCCCCACCACAATTACAGCCTTTCTGCCCCCCTGGGGGCAGATGTGGGGGCAGTAGCCCCCAATCTGCCCCCTCGGGCAGGCAGAAAGCCCAAAGAGGCCAGGGATTTTTATTTGGGCAATTTTAATTAGGGTGGGGGCTGCCCAAAACGGGCATGCCAATGCCCCCACCCCTGACCCCAATTACAGCCTTTCTGCCCCCCCAGAGGCAGATGGGGCAGTAGCCCCCAATCTGCCTCCCCGGGGGGGCAAAAAGCCCACTAGAAGCCAGGGATTTTTTTGCCAATTTGAATCAGGGGTGGGGGCTGCCCAAAACGGACATGTCAATGCCCCCACCCCCGCCCGCAAAAATTCCAGTCTTTCTGCCCCCCCTGGGGGGCATATGGGGGCAGTAGCCCCCAATCTGCCCCCCCGGAAGGCAGAAAGCCTACTAGAAACCAGGGATTTTTTTTTTGTATTCATGTAGGGGTGGGGGCTGCCCAAAATGGGCATGACAATACCCCCATCCCCCCGAGAAATTCCAGTCTTTCTGCCCCCCCGGGGGGGCAGATGGCGGAAGTGGCCCAAGTACCTGTCGCGGGTACTTGGGCCTCCCACATGAGTGATGCACCATTTTTATCGGGAGACCCGGGGGAACACTGGGTGGTAGGAAATTTGTGTCAGCCCGGTGATGCCACAACTTTCCCACAAAAAATGTGTGGGAAAAGTGATTTTTTCAGCTAAATTTGAGGTTTGCAGGGGATTCTGGGTAAGAAAACATTGGGGGATAAACGCAAGCCATACCTCGCTGGAATCCCCCGGGTGTCTAGTTTTCAGAAATTGTGGGTTTGGTAGGTTTTCCTAGCTGGCCGCCGAGCACGGGGCCAAAAACCCAGGTGACCCCCTTGCAAAACCAGGTCGTTTTGTGATAGGCAATTTTGATGTCGCCTCAATACGTTTTGGGCCCTTGCCTGTCGCGGGTACTTGGGCCTCCCACATGAGTGATGCACCATTTTTATCGGGAGACCCGGGGGAACGCTGGGTGGTAGGAAATTTGTGTCAGCCCGGTGATGCCACAACTTTCCCACAAAAAATGTGTGGGAAAAGTGATTTTTTTCAGCTAAATTTGAGGTTTGCAGGGGATTCTGGGTAAGAAAACGCTGGGGGATAAACGCAAGCCATACCTCCCTGGAATCCCCCGGGTGTATAGTTTTCAGAAATGTGTGGGTTTGGTAGGTTTTCCTAGCTGGCCGCCGAGCACGGGGCCAAACACCAAGGTGACCCCCCCTTGCAAAACCAGGTCGTTTTGTGATAGGCAATTTTGATGTCGCCTCAATACGTTTTGGGCCCTTGCCTGTCGCGGGTACTTGGGCCTCCCACATGAGTGATGCACCATTTTTATCGGGAGACCCGGGAAAACGCTGGGTGGTAGGAAATTTGTGTCAGCCCGGTGATGCCACAACTTTTCCACACAAAAATGTGTGAAAAAAGTGATTTTTTTTCAGCTAAATTTGAGGTTTGCAGGGGATTCTGGGTAAGAAAACGTTGGGGGATCCACGCAAGCCATAACTCCCTAGCATCCCCCGGGTGTCTATGTTTTCAAAAATGTATAGGTTTGCTAGGTTTCCCTAGGTGCCGGCAGAGCTAGGGATCAAAAACTACAGCTAGGTACTTTGCAAAAAAAGGGTCATTTTTCACTCTGAAAATGTGGTGTGTCCACCTTGCGTTTTGGGCCGTTTCCTGTCGTGGGCACTAGGACTACCCACACAAGTGAGGTACCATTTTTCTCGGAAGACTTTGGGGAACGCGGGGTGGGTGGAATTTTGTGGATCCACGCAGATTCCAGAACTTTCCACCACAGAAATGTGAGGAAAATGTGGTTTTTTGGACAATTTTTCAGGTTTGCAAGGGATTCTGGGTAACAGAACCTGGTGAGAGCCAGTCAAGTCACCCCATCCTGGATTCCCCTGGGTGTCTAGTTTTCAAAAATGTATAGGTTTGCTAGGTTTCCCTAGGTGCCGGCAGAGCTAGGGTTCAAAAACTACAGCTAGGCACTTTGCAAAAAAAGGGTAATTTTTCACTGTGAAAATGTGGTGTGTCCACGTTGTGTTTTGGGCCGTTTCCTGTCGCGGGCACTAGGCCTACCCACACAAGTGAGGTACCATTTTTCTCGGGAGACTTAGGGTAACACAGAATTGTAGAGCAACTGTTATTACCTATTGACTTTCGATGCATTTCTGCCTTCCAAATGAAAGACAATGTGTAAAAAAGAAGTCATTTTGAAAAATGACCTATAATTCTCATGCTAGTATGGGTACTCCCAATTTCGGAAATGTGCAAATATCTACTGTTTCTAAACTCTATATTTTGTTCCCATTTCAGAAATACATAGGTGTCTTTCATACCAATTTTTCCATGTATACATTTTCCCAAAATAATTGCTATATACCCGGTAGATAATAAAAAAACATTGCAAGATGCTGCTCAGTTATTGGCTCTGGGTTCGTCGGGTTCTTGGTGAACCTACAAGTCCTATATATCCCCACAACCAGAAAGGTCCAGCAAATGTAACGGTATATTGCTTTCATACAGCTGTCATAATTAGAAGTTACAGGTGAAAACGGTGACACAAATGGCTGTTTTTTTCAACTAATTTTCAATTTTTCCTATATTTAACTGTTAGTTTCTATGAAGAAACCTTGAAGGATCTACACAAATGACCCCTTGCTGAATTCAGAATTTTGTCTACTTTTCTAAAATGTATAACTCTCCAGGATCCATCATTGCTTTCATACCCATTTCTACCATTAACTGGAAGGAACCAAAAATAGGCTATGTCCCAGAAAAATGCCAAAACTGTGTAAAACATTTTGGTTTTCTGACAAAAGTCTGCTTGTCCCTGAAAGCTGGGAAGATGTTGAATTCAGCACCACACCCCTTTTTTTATACCACTTGCAGGGAAAAAACCAGATGCTTTCATCTGGAGCCCTTTTTCCCATTTTTCCCCCAAAAAACAAAATTTAGCTGTATTTTGGCTAATTTCTGGGTCCCCTCCAGGGGACTCCACAAACCCTGGGTACCTTTAGAATCCCCATGATGTTGGAAAGAAAGGACGCAAATTTGGCGTGGATACCTTATGTGGTCAAAAAGTTACAGGGGCCTAAGCGCGAACTACCCCAAATAGCCAAAAAAAGGCTTAGCACAGGGGGGGGAAAGGCCTAGCAGCGAAGGGGTTAAAAGAAAAGGGAGTGGGTTTACAAGAAAAGCTTGAATCCCTCGAAAACTCTCAAAGAAGAAATAATTTACGGTTGTTAAAGATCCCCGAGGGGGCAGAAGGGAATAACCTCAAGGAGTTTGTAGTCAAATTGATTATAGAAGGCACGCAAATCGACATCACTGAGCAAGCTCTTATGGCCGATATCCAGAGGGTTCATAAAGACCCGTTTAGGTTAACCCCAAACAAAGCAAGGCCCAGGAAAATCCTAATTCATTTCTTGACGTATAAATTAAAGAAAGAGATCTTGAATAAGGCTCTCAAGATGAATTCACTAATAGTAGATGGAATCACTTTTGAAATACGTTCAGATGTTTCATCAATTACTGCAACTAAACAATGGGAAGCTCCTTGATCCTTTGAGGAAACAGGGAGCTACAGCACTGTTAAAATTCCCCGCTATGTTAAGGGTGATGCATAACAATAAAATGCAAGTCTTCCGGCGGGTGGAAGACGCGGAAATTTTTTTGCAGTCTATCTCAGAAGAAGGAATAAGTTAGTGGATATGAAAACTTCTTTTTCTCCTTAGATAAGGAAATAACTTTGCGAAAACGTTTTTAAAGTGCTTTGTACTGAAGAATATAGAAACTGCTTTTTAGGTGTCAAATCACTCATTTGCCTTGTTAAAGATCTCTGTCAAAAGCCTATTAAACATTGTCAAATCCACTAAAACATGTCAGTAGCCTGTAAACATTGACAAATCCAGTGAGACGTTTGTTGTAATAGCATTGAGTTTGACCAACATTTTTAAAATGCACAATTTATTGCTATTTGTTTTGTTTGTTTTGGCTCTAGCGAGAGCTCCACCCTATCGTTTGAAGTGTTAGCCCTGCCTCCATTTGTTGACCTGTTAGCTCCCCTGAAGTTCAGGTTTAGTTGCACCCCTTACTATGTATTTATTGGAAGAAGGTGGGAAAGTGGAGAGAAATAGCTCTAATGTAAATTATTTACATTTCCAATCTTATGAAAGGAAAAAGAAAATCTTCAGAACTCCTGCTTCAGGCATGATTCTGTGGAGTTACGAGTGCAAACTTAAACTGAGCCATAAACTTCCGGGTAGATAGGAATAGTTACTGATGTGCTCATAAACTTATATTTTTTTAAAGAATCAAACCTGTTTCTAGAAAGTTAGCTATGCAGCCAAATTTGTATCCCTCCTGAAAAGCTGTTGTTATGCCATGCTGCATGAAAGAAGTAGTGACTGTAAGACACAAGGAGCCATAAACAGCCACATGAAGGAGAAGGTCTTCGGCACAAGGTAGCACTGATGTCCCCACCTCAGACAGGAGAACATATGCAAGACTAGGGGCTGTATCACAAAAAGTGAGCACTAGCGCTGCCATAGTTTGGGCTGATAGGTGGCTTAAGTGGTTTAAGAACTGGAGCAGCGCTATTTCACCACCTTAAGTGGTAAATGGTTGCTTGTCACAGGAACTTTCAAGGCATGTGCAGCTTTTGGCTGGAAGATATAGCAGGGTTTGCTGACAAATCTAAACTAAACATCTAAACATAATACAGTCACATCTTCCAAGCAACATAACACCAAAATTAAAACATAATAAGGCACATCACAACAAAACCGTCAAGACAGAACGCAACTCAAAAACTGCAGTACAACAAAACAAAATCACATTGCAATAAGGCAGCACAAAAAGACAGCTGCTCAATTTTTTTTTTTTTTTTAAATAACCACAGAACACATCACAAGCACAGCCAGATGCAGCACAGCAAACTTGCAGAAACGTTCTGATCACACATTACCACCTCAAAAAATGTTTAGTGATCTGGCCCTCGGAGTTGAGACTCCCCACCCTTTTCAGAGCGATATAGAGGATAACGCAGTATATAGAGTGTAATATTGTATCCTGTGAGGACATTTATATGCTAGAACAGGAATTATTAGAAAATGAATGTCATTTATTAAGATGAGAGTTGGGTAAATTAGTTCTCTGACAAATATCGGGCACCTGGAGTGTTTTCTTCACTGCCAGATTTCGGCACAATTTGAGGATAACTTTAAAATGGATATAGGCGTGAGGGATGGGGAGTGTCAATACCACTTATGTTCTCCTCTAAAGCCACCTGTAGCGACCTCTGTCACATGACCAGATGTATCGGTTACCGTTTGCTCAACATTAACAGTACTTAAAATACCTTCATTGCCCTTTAATGTGAACAACTAAGACTAGCTCCTAGAATGCCGGCAGTTACACAAGCAGGCTCGAGCTCCCCCCTGACTCATACACCGCATAAACAAGCAAAGGAAACAAAGGATATCAGAAATGTGTACTGTTTGCTGGACGCTCTTTCTCAACTCTTGATAACAGATTACAAACAAGAGACCAGGAATTTTATTACAAGACCTGAGGCTTATATTATGCAGTCTTTTCTTACTGTTTATTAATAGCAGCCAATCAAAAAAGAAACTACATTCTGCAAAAACATCTGAGAGAAAACTAAAAAGATGACCTCACAATAGAAACCCCAATAGGACATCGAGTAAGCCAAATAATTATCCCAATTGAGAATAGAAAATCCTCTTTTCTTGCTGCTCGCAGTCAAGATAAGTATATTTTTTTACACCTATTACTGTAAAATGTATTCTACTTGCGTTATTTATTTCTATTTTCATAATTATTAGTTGTCTTTTGCTTGTGTCTTTACCATGTGTCTGCTATTGAGCGCATGTGCTCCTTCTCTCGCATTCCTTGAATTTCCTTGGTCGATCGCACTTTCATTTTGACTACATTGCTGGTTGTGGCGCGTCTTGCGGCGCGTCTTGCGGCCCGCTTGCGGTTCGCTCCTCTGAGCCAGCCGCCTTCAGCGCTCCTCGCCCCTTGTTGGTTCTCCCCTTGTGACCACTCCACAACTCTCTCTGTGACGCTCCTTGCGTCTTGCTGTGTCCTTCGTTCCGGATACGCCTGACTCCTCAACGCTTCGGCAGCCTCCTCCCCTCACTCAGCAACTCCCTTTCACACGCCCCTTGACTAAACCACTTCCCCTCTTCATTTTGCTGCAGTTTAATGCCATTAGTTGCTGTTTTTCAGCTGTAATACAGGTTCTTCCCTGGTTTTAGATTATTCCCTATTTTCCTATTGCCATTTTATTTTGATTTTTCATTATGTCTGAGCAAGAAGACACAGGGATTTAAGGATAATTTAAAATCCTTTACTAAAGATTCTGTGCAACAAGCTGTTGTGGTTTCCATGTTGGATGTGTCCAAATCCTTAGAATCATCCCTGTCAAATATGCTTTCTTCCACCGAAACACCTTCTAAAAAAGGTAAGAAACGTGCAGCCACCTCTGGTGTCGCTCAAAAAGGCATTTCATTTATTACTGGTCCTCCACCGAGAGGTTTCTTTTTCGGGGATCCGTTCCTCTCCATTGTTTCCCACCTCAAAGACACTGATGATGATGACGATGATGTCATCAAAGATACTTAGATGGATTTCCTGATCCTTCATCATATGGGCCTCTGGAGAAAAGGTGTAAAATGTCTCCTGACGGTGGTGTTGCTCACCCAGTATCTGATGAATTGGTTGATTATCTTGGTGAACCCATGTTTGACCCCTCCCTCATTCACCATCCCAACTCTACTGAGTGGTTTCCTTCAGAGCATGTGGCCGATTATGTTTCTTTTTACCTTCGCCTTGCGCTTGATAAGTCTTCTCGCACTAAATTAAAAGCTGAATGCCCTCGTCCTTCCCTGCCCAATAATGTCACTTCGCCTCCTTTTATTGACCCCAATATGTTGATGTTTTTCACTAAATATGGTAAAGATTCTAAGAAGGGTGTTGACAGGGCCTGGTCCAATTGTCAGGACCGTGTTTTGGGTTTGGTGAGTCCTCTCACCAGGATTTTGTATTTAGCTGAAGAAGCTAAGATTGAGGGCACGCAGGTTGATCCAGAAACCTTATCCAACTGGGCTCAAAGAGCTATATATATTCTCGGCAATGCCAATGCCCATATCTCACAGGAGCGAAGGAAAAGCCTTCTTCTAAAAGATTGATCCCAAACTTAGCAGTCTGGTCACCAAAGAAGGTTCTCAGGCTAATGGCCTACTGTTAGAATTGGCATCTTTTGGCGTGTTTCCCCTGTCTTTTTGCTTTCTGACCTCCCGGTTTTGACTCTGCTTTTGCTGGTTTAGTGTCTCTGCGCACTTTCTCACTGCTGTTCAGTGTTAAAGTGCAAGTGCTCCTGTTATAAATTGTTAATATGGATTGGTGTTGTGATGTTCCTCCGTGGGGGCGAAGGGGACATAGTGCCACCCCAGACAACAGGGAAGTGTGGTGTGCGTGTGTAAGTGATTTAGGTATGAGTGCTGACCGCTAGGTCCAGAATGCAGCAGGGCAACCATCGCAGCTTCTCCAGGGTTTGAGGCTGCCTATATAAGCCCCTCCCCCGGAGAGAGACAGTGCTTGTCAATTCATCGTAGAGCTGTTGGTCCTTTGCTCTGTTCTGGACTTCTCCTGAGGTGCTTCATTGTTTGGTTGGTTCCCGCCGAGTAAGGACTGCGGGGCAGAACCCTGTGCAGCCGCTGAAGCCGGGAGAGCTGCTGTGGTTCCGTGGTGTGGAGCTCCGTCTGCTGTGCTGCTACATGCGATTCCTCAGACAAGCCAGTGCCGATGACAGGAACGCTGCGCAGGTCACTGTGAGCCTGCCTCTCGTCTGTAACTTCCTACGGACTGGTACGTTCGGAGGATTTGAGCACCAATTAACCCTTGTATTCTGACTACCGCTGTAGACGCTCAGCTCCTCTGAGCGCTTGTCTGTTCGGAGAAGTGGAGTCGCACTGTAACTTCACCAAGCCGGAGCCCTGCCTGTGCGTTCACTTGCTGAATGCTCAAGAGTAAGGGGAAATCCCCTCTCTTCTACTTCCTGCCTCATATTTCTTTTCTAATACTTCAGCAACGCGTGAGACCTATCACGCTTGCTAGGTGGTTTCTTTTTTTTGTCTTTGACATTGTTTCCATTATCTGCCTCATTTTCGTTCCTCCAGCAGCGCATGAGGCATATCACGCTTGCCTGGAGACTTGTGGTCCGTTATTGGAACATTGATGGAGAGGCTAGCGCACACTCTCAGGGAGAGGGTGGATTCAGCGCTTACATTACTTTTGAGGCCCTTTGTACTTTGCAAATCATTTCCTTGGATCCCAGCTTGGTTACGGGTCCAGCCTTATTGAATACCGTCATCACTTCACTACTACTTACAGATGGCACTATATGTATGAGCGGTATGTAAGTTGTATTGCTGGGGTAGAGGTGGTTTATGACTGCTTCTCTTTGCACGGCTGGTTCATGGATGGGAGTAATGGCTGTCCTTTCTTTCACATGCAGGATGCTACTGTTTGATGCATGGTTTTCCAAGTGAAAAGGTTTGCTCCTCTGATGACGAGGATTAAGAGGCCCTTTAGGTGGCGGACTGCCACCTCTTGTTCTTTTATCCCTTTTTTCCCCCTTTCCCTTGCGTACTAATGTGCAGGGAAGAGTGTTATACGCTCCCTGGGTAGTAGTGCAACGGGGAACTGGGATCTGTACATCGCCCCTGCTAGATCTGTTCCTGAAGGTTAGTGGCTGTGTGCTGGTAATCAATCTGAATACGACAGGTATTTCCAGGATTGGCATATTTGATTTACTGGTAAGACCCTAGTAAAGTGCACTGAGTGTGCCAGGGCCTGTAAATCAAATGCTACTAGTGGGCCTGCCGCACTGATTGTGCCAACCACATGAGTAGGCCTTGAAAGGTATCTCAGACCTGCCACTGCAGGGACTGCGCGCAGTTTGTAACTGTCATGTCGACCTGGCAAGTGCACCCACTTGCCAGGCCCTAATCTTCCCTTTTCGTACATTTAAGTCACCCCTAAGGTAGACCCAAGGTACCCCTGTGGGCATGATGCTATGTATGTTAAAGGTAGGACATGTACTGGTGTGTGTGGCATGTCCTGGTAGTGAATTACAGTGCATTTCGTTTTTCACTATGGAAAGGCTATCTGTCCCATAGGATAGAATGGGAGTTTTACTTATAACATCTTATAATCATAACTTCCCATTGGGACAAGATAGGGAAATGGAGTTTAGTATGTCTGGACTCAGAACGTAAAAATGCATCTTTTAGTAAAGATGATTTTTATGTTCTGTGTTTGAAAATACCACTTTTAGAAAGTAGGTATTTTCTTACTTAGCCATCCTGCGTGCCTCTGCTGAGTTTGTGGATTGACTGTCTGGCTTTGGAGTGACAGGGGCTGGGGATGTGTATTCTCTCAGACAGCCACCGGGGGAGGGGGGGGGGTTTGATGTGTGTCCTGCCTTTCCTGAATGAGTCAGGGCTGGGCTGAATAGACTTGAGCTGCATTCAAAGTAGTGGGAGGAGTTTTCACTAGCACCTGAATAGGCCTGGTCTGCATTTAGAGTGGGGGGAGAAGATTTCCCTTGCACCTGAATAGGCCCTGTCTGCCTTGGACAATGCTGTTTCCACCTCGTGCTGGGAAGCTGGGCCAGAGAGGACCAAACTGGTTTGGACTAAGCACAGACACTCTCTGCCTGAGAGAACAAAGAGATTTTGAGTATAAATATTGGAGCCCAGACCCCAGAACCTTAGAACTCGCTGGAATCTAGGAAGCTGCCAAGAAGAAGAGCTGGAAGAACTGCCAGGAGGATTACTGCCCCTTTGCTATGTTGTTGCCTTGCTGGGTTGGCCTGCAGTTGCTGCTTCTACCTCGGGCAGTGAAAGGACTGGACTGAACTTTCTTTACTTGTGCTGAGTATCTCCAAGGGCTTGAAGTAGAGCTTGCCTCCTGTTCTGAAGTCTCAGGGACTGCAAAGACTTCGCCAACCTCTGGGTACCGCTTCTGGAACGGTTGTATTCCTAACCAGCGCCTTATATACTAAGCCCTAACAGAAACAGGATATAATATTTCAGCAAGCTCATCGCACCTGACCTTAATGCCCGCGCTAAAACGAGCAGCTATATTGAACTCCATTTTAAGATGACGAAATAATGAGCTGCCGGACGCCACTTACTAAAGCGAATGTCAACAAAACCACCATTCAAGTTGCTGTTTGTCTATGTATGCTTTGATCGATGTAAATACATGGATATGCCCTTTCTAATGCTTTAGATTATCAATGCTGAACGATTTTTGTGCCACAAGAATTTTCTATCCTGAGCTGGAACTGAAACAACTGATGTTATTCCTATGAAAAGTATATAATGCTAACGTAATCACATCTGCTCACATATCTGGACTAATGGCACCGAAAGGCTTTTCTTAAATACCAATAACACAATCTAAGGTGAATTTCCTGCCAGTGATAATAAGTGTCCTGCATGTTATCACCATTAGATAGGACACGCCATATAACGAATAGCACATGGTCTTACCAGATGAATACCATGGCATCAAGTCTCTAGAGAACGCATCCACGATAAGACAAGCTTAAGTAACCAATACTGCACCATACCCCATCACTATTGTTTAACATAGACTGCCAGCACCACAGCTAATCATGCGCAAATCCCTGAAACCTACATTTATAAGTCCTTGTTACGTCTCGAATCTCACCTTTGATTCACGTATTTTCACATTATGTCACACCCGTCTTTCTAGTTGCACCACTCCATGCACATGTGGATTTCAATGCATGGTATATAACTCACAATCACTACTTATCCTTTGTCACATAGCACTTGGTGGTGACTATGCCTAACCACCTGAACAAAGTATCAAAGATCTCTCGTCCAATTTCATTACAGCCTTGAGGAAGCCCTGGTCAGAATGACCATGTAAGGGCGAAACACGTGTCAGCTGTTGAGAATCTCTAATTGCACCTTCCTTTGCTACGAATACCGGACAGCAAAATAAATATGTTTAAAATCACCACCTGGAATCGTGAAGTATTTCTTTATCCAAGAGTACTGAGAAATGGAGGAGGAGGCACTCACTTACCCCTAACTGTTCACGAGTCTGTCCACGCTTTAGCTGGCTCGTACCGACGCGGTCGGCTGGAACTGTTAGACTCTGTTGTTTTCAGCATCACGGTAGACACGGACAGAGCAACCGACTCGGAAGAACTGTGTTTTTGAGATATTTCTGGAATTTTAACGATATCTTGCAAAATATATATTTTTAAGTACTGTATGTTGGATTGTTATCGTTTTGGTCTTGTTTTGGATATATAAAAATATTGGATATTTTTCTAAACTGGTGTGGTGTCCATTTGTAGTGTTTTCACTGTATTACTGTTGGGTATGTGCAAATGCTTTACACACTGCTTCTGAGATAAGCCTGACTGCTCGTGCCAAGCTACCAAGGGGGTGAGCAGGGGTTATTTCAGTAGTGTTTCCCCCTTATCCTGACTAGAAGGAAGGGTCCCTACTTGGACAAAGGTGCAAACCATTGCCAACTAGAGACCGCTATTTCTAACATTGGTTGTCAGCGATGTGGATAGGACTTGTGTTTGCACTTGACTTACAGTGATTGGTGTGCACTACTACCATATTGCAGACCATTGCGTGCCACACACTGGTTCTTTTTCTTCTTGGCCTATTTTTGATCTTGCCAGTTTGAACTTGCTATTTCATCATGCCTGAATCAAGAGCATCATCTGTTGCATCCTTGGAAGTGGCCTTTGAGGGGGATAGGTTGGAATCCTACAACGTGAAAGAGTTGAAGGCTATTTGCAAAAACCTAAAGGTCCAAGTAAGAGGCCTCACCAGGAAGGAGGAGCTACAAAAGGCGCTGAGGGCCTGGGTAGCAGCCAGACATACCAGTGGGCAGTCTGGAGATCTCAGTGGGGAGGCGGAGGAGCCTTTTCCTAGGGTGGATGAGCTTTTGCAAGGGGGGGAATCCTCCAGGCCAGGCAGCAGTGGCTTGTCCCCAGAGGAGCTGGAGGACATGCAGGAAGCAGGGAAGTTCGAATTAGAAAAACTCCAGATGGAGAATGAAAGGGAAGACAAAAGAATAGCCATGGAGGAAAGGAAGATGATCTTAGATCATGAACGTAGTCTTAAGGAGCTGGAGCTAAGGAGATGATGGCAGCAATTCATCAGTGCAGGCAGATAGAATTGTGCACATCCCCAAAAATGTAGGCAAAGAATTCAAGAAGGGGGATGACATACAAAGGTGGTTTCAGGGTTATGGGGCATCTATCCACATGAATGGGGTCCCTGAGAAGAATTTGGGGGCAGGATTGTGGCCTCTTTTCCCAGAAGAAGCAAGGGATACTTTAGTAGCTTTGGGTAAGGGGTGTAACCTCACCTATGCTGACATGAAGGAGGCCCTTCTCACTAGGTATGGTCTCACTCCTGAAAAGTACAGGGATCAGTTTAGGTCCAGTAACAAAACTGATGCAAACACTTGGTTGGAATGTGTGGATTCATTTTGCAGGTCACTGAATGGCTGGGTGAAGGGCAGTAATGTGACAGATTTTCAGGGGCTCTACAATTTGATTGCATGGGAGCACTTGTCTAGTATATGTTTTGCAGAACTGTGCCAGCACTTGGTTGATAGTAAGCTGACTGACCCCCAGGAAGCTTGCTATGGAGGCGGACTGCTGGGTGAGTACCACAGTCCACAAGAAAGCGATTGGGGGAGACTCAGCCAAAGGTGGGCAGGGTCCCCAGCAGAAGAGAGGGGGAGACAAGGGTAAAGCACAGGAGTTCTCTAAAGGCCCCAAACTAATACCCAGGGTAAAGGTTCCCATCCCCCAGAAGACAAGAAAGCAGTGGTCTCTTCAGGAAAGCCTGCAGAGACCGGTCCCCGCAAGTGCTATATCTGTGAGCAGGTGGGTCACTTGAAGGGGGACCCCAAGTGTCCAAGAAGGCACAGCCACGAACCGGTGGGCAAACCAAGGTGTTGGCTAGTGTAGCGCTTGGGGAGGAGGGGTGCCCACAGGAAGGTGGGGATCCCGCAGTAATGACCCTCGTCTCACTAGGGGACAGTGAGATGGTCTCAGGAACCCAGGTGCCTGCTAACACTAAGAAATACAGCGCCTGGGTGACCATCAATGGGAAAAGGGTAGAGGTTCTCAGAGATACTGGAGCCAGTGTGACCTCAGTCCGGTGACACCTGGTCTCTGAGGAGCAAGTATTCCCCAGGGCATTCCACCAAGCAGTTGCTGTGGACAACTCAGAGCACCAGTGTATGGTGGTGCAGGTTCCCTTTGAATGGGGGGTCCCAGGTCGCTTGAGGGTGATTGTGAGCCCTACCTTGCCTGTAGATTGTCTGCTAGGTAATGACCTGGAGCAGTACTTGTGGAAGGATATTGAGCTCAGGTCTCACTTGGAGATGCTTGGGTTGCCAGAGTGGGCATGCGTGACCACTCGGTCAATGGCGGCCGGTAAGGGTGATCAGAAGGACCTGGAGCCTAAAACAGTGGCCCAGGTTCCTCCCAAGAGAAAGGGCAGGGGCTCAGGAAACCCGCCCCTGATGTTCCCACGGTCCAGGAGGAGGCTGACCTTGAGGGAGACGCCCCGGTATCTACAGAGGAGCAGGTAGCTGAACTGGGGGACTTATCTGAGCTGACCCAGTGGCAGCAAGAAGGTGGTCCCACCAGGGAAGAATTCTGCAGGGAACAGAAAGAGTGCCCTTCTCTGAAAGGTTTGCGGCAGCAGGCTACAAACCAGGCAGCTGGTGATCAGTTTGGATCACACTGGATCTACTGGGAGAATGGTCTCCTGTACAGTGAGGATAAGGTCGCTGAACCTGGGTCAGCCCATGTGCTGGTGGTACCCCAGCACTTCAGGACCTTTCTACTGGGTCTGGCTCATGGCGTGCCTTTAGCCAGACATTTGGGGTGGGACAAGACCTTTGACAGGCTTGTCACCCACTTCTTTTGGCCCCAAATGCGAAGGCAGTCAGATGGACATTGCAGGTCTTGCCAAACTTGCCAGTCAAGTGGGAAGAGTGGGAGGAAGTGTAAGGCTCCTCTCCAACCTTTTCCAGTTGTTCAAACCCCTTTTGAAAGGGTTGGGATGGACATTGTGGGGCCACTGGATCCCAAGACAGCCGTGGGCAACAGGTACATCCTGGTCTTGGTGGACCATGCCACCCAGTACCTGGAGGCAATCCCTCTCAGGACGACGACGGTGCCAGTGGTGGGCCATGCGTTAATGGAGATCTTTTCCCGCATGGGTTTCCCCAGAGAGGTGGTTTCTGACCGGGGGACCAATTTCATATCCAAGTATATGACATCCCTGTGGAAGGAGTGTGGTGTAACCTACAACCTCACCACTCCTTACCACCCACAAGGTAACGGTTTGGTGGAGAAATTCAACCAAACCTTGAAGGGCATGATTAAGGGTCTAACAGAACCCATGAGGCGTATAGGGACGTCCTCTTGCCATGTCTTCTATTTGCATACAGGGAGGTACCACAGAAGTCTCTAGGGTTCAGTCCCTTTGAGCTTCTGTATGGGCACCCTGTGAGATGACCTCTTAGTATGGTCAAGAAAGGCTGGGAGGCAGCTCCCAGGAAAGCCCCCCAGGATGTATTTAGCTATATGCTGGCCTTCAGGAACCAAACTGCCCGCTTCAGGAAACTCGCTCAGGCGAACCTGGAAGCAAGCCAGGAGGATATGAAAAGCTGGCACGACCAGAATGCCACTCTGGTAGAGTTTCAGCCTAGCCAGAAAGTGTGGGTCATGGCCCCAGTGGAACCTTGTGCCTTGCAGGACAAGTGGACTGGGCCTTTTGGGATGATGAAGCGCAAAAGTGATGTCACCTACCTGGTGAATTTGCAAACTCCCAGTAATCCTTTGAGGGTCCTCCATGTGAACCGCCTCAAGCCTCACTTTGAGAGGTCCGAAGTGAGCATGCTCTTGGCGACAGATGATGGTGTGGAAGCGGAGAGTGAACCTCTCCCTGACCTTCTGTCCACCAAGGAGCACGATGGGTCAGTGGAAGGTGTGATACTCTCCCCTACACTGACCCCAAAGCAGTAGGGTGACTGTCACCAGTTGTTGGGACAGTTCACCACACTGTTCTCTCTGACCCCAGGTGTTACTCACTGGTGTACCCATGATGTGGACACTGGTGACAGCACTCCTGTAAAACACAAAATTTACAGGTTGACTGACCGAGTCAGGACCAGCATCAAAGAGGAGGTCTCTAAGATGTTGGCATTAGGGGTGATAGAGCCCTCCAACAGTCCTTGGGCCAGCCCAGTGGTCTTGGTCCCAAAGGCTGCTGCACCCGGTGCCACTCCAGAACTGCGGTTCTGTGTGGACTACCGTGGGCTCAATGCCATCACCAGGACTGACGCACACCCCATCCCCAGTGCTGATGAGCTAATTGATCGGTTGGGAGCCGCCAAGTTCCTCTGCACGTTTGATTTGACGTCTGGGTACTGGCAGATTGCCTTAACCGATGGGGCCAAGGAGAGGTCAGCATTCTCAACCCGAGGGGCATTACCAATTCCAGGTGATGCCCTTTGGATTGAAGAATGACTCTGCCACCTTTCAGAGGTTGGTCAACCAAGTGTTGGCTGGACTGGAGGATTTCAGTGCCGCCTACCTGGATGAGATTGCAGTGTTCAGTTCCAGCTGGGAATTACACTTGCAGCACCTCTGGGAAGTGTTGAAGACTCTGCAGAGGGCAGGCCTCACGGTCAAGGCCAGTAAGTGCAAGATAGGGCAGGGCTCTGTGGTGTACTTGGGACACCAGGTAGGAAGCGGCCAGGTGGCGCCCCTACTGCCAAAGATTGACACCATTCTGGCTTGGGAGCCCCCCAAGACCGAGGTGAGAGCCTTTTTAGGTCTCACCGGTTACTACAGGAGATTTGTTAAGGGCTATGGCACCATTGTTGCCCCTTAACAGGGCTGACTTCCAGGAAGCCGCCCAAGAAGGTGATATGGACTGAGGCCCGCCAGAAAGTTTTTAATGCTCTGAAGGCAGCCATGTGCACGGCGCCCGTGTTCAAGGCACCCGACTTCTCCAAGGAATTCGTAGTGCAGACTGACGCTTCAGAGCATGGTGTGGGAGCGATGCTCTCACAACTGAACAAATAGGGCCCAGACCAGCCTTTTGTCTTCCTTAGCAGGAGACTACTCCCCAGGGAACAGAGGTGGAGTGCCATAGAAAGAGAAGCTTTTGCTGCGGTCTGGGCACTGAAGAAGCTAAGACCCTACCTGTTTCGGACTCACTTCCGAGTTCAGACAGACCACAGGCCCCTCAGATGGTTGATGCAAATGAGGGGTGAGAACACAAAACTGTTGAGGTGGTCCATCTCCCTACAGGAAATGGACTTTACGGTGGAACATCGCCCTGGCACAGAACACACCAACGCTGATGGTCTGTCCAGGTTCTTCCGCCTTAGTGAAGAGAGCTCAAAGGTAGCCGGGTAGTTCTCCCTACTTTCAGCTGGAGGGGACATGTGTTAGACCTTGCATCTTTTGCGTGTTTCCCCTGTCTTTTTGCTTTCTGACCTCCAGGTTTTGACTCTGTTTTTGCTGGTTTAGTGTCTCTGCGCACTCTCTCACTGCTGTTCAGTGTTAAAGTGCAAGTGCTCCTGTCCTAAATTGTTATTATGGATTGGTGTTTCCATGATTGGCATATTTGATTTACTAGTAAGTCCCTAGTAAAGTGCACTGAGTGTACCAGGGCCTGTAAATCAAATGCTACTAGTGGGCCTGCAGCACTGATTGTGCCACCCTCATGAGTAGCCCTGGAAAGGTATCTCAGACCTGCAACTGCAGGGTCTGCGTGCAGTTTGTAACTGTCATGTCAACCTGGTAAGTGCACCCACTTGCCAGGCCCTAATCTTCCCTTTTCTTACATATACATCACCCCTAAGGTAGGCCCAAGGTACCCCTGTGGGCAGGGTGCTGGGTATGTTAAAGGTAGGACATGTACTGGTGTGTGTGGCATGTCCTGGTAGTGAATTACAGCGCATTTTGTTTTTCACTATGGAAAGGCTATCTGTCCCATAGGATGGAATGGGAGTTTCACGTATAACATCTTATAAGCAAAACTTCCCATTGGGACAAAATAGGTGAATGGAGTTTAGTATGTCTGGACTCAGAATGTACAAATGCATCTTTTTGTAAAGATGATTTTTAAGTTCTGTGTTTGAAAATACCACTTTTAGAAAGTAGGTATTTTCTACTAAAATAGTAAAATGCAAACCACGACTCAAGTCAAGGCTGTACCCAGGGGACGTAGAAATGCTGGGGACCCAAGGAACCACCCGAGGTAAGTAACCAGGAACCCCACGGAGGCCGTGTGCAGTGTGTGAACAAGACAGTGTGCTCAATTCAAGTCAATGGGTAAGTCGCGGTTGCAATTTTAAAGAAGAAGGACCCTTCCCAGTGGACCCTGAAGAAACCCAGTGGAAGACAGAAGGTTGGAGAGCCGCCCCACTCGTGGATACCTTAGGAACCAGGATACCTACACCAGGGAAGCCGGGTGCATAGGTGCAAAGTGGCGTCGGAAACCGCAGTCAAATTCAATGGAGGACTTCAGGAAGATGCCACTGTCGAAGAAGAGGAAAGTGTCCAGAGGAACTCAAAGGTGGATTCAAGATGAGAACTACCTGCAAGCAGAGGGGACAAAGTCTATGCCATTCGAGAGTGACCAGGGGGCACGGAAGTTGAATGCCCACCGATGTCGGGAGTTGCAGGAGAGTTGACGGTGACCTTGGAGCTGCAGCTGTGTGGACCAGGCAACATTATGGAAGACAAGGAGCCGCTCACGAGCTGTCCCACGTTGGATGTCGAGAACTGAGGGGTCGGGAGCACCAACAAACCTTGGCAACTGCACACAACATGGAAAGCGTAAAAGGTGCAGTGTTGGGACCAGCAAGGTCCAAGTGACTCGTCACAAGCAGGGGAGTCAGAGTAGGCCCCAAGCAATTAGGGGAGCCCACTGGAAGCAAAGAAGATCCTCGAGAGGACCCACAGGGCGGAAGCACTGGAGTTGCAAGAGGACATCAAGCAGCTCACCAAAGATGCAGGCCCACGGTGCAAGACATGCGGTGAGGACGAAGATCTTGGTCACTGGAGATGCTTGAGGTAGGGGCTACTTGGAGCCCGAAGATCTCTGAGAAAGAGAGAGAGCCAACAAGCCTTTCCAACGGCAAGTCGATTCGATGCACAGGGGTTTGGTTTCTGCAGCTCCGACGAGGGATACTGGCCTCAAACTCGGAGAGAGGACAGTGCAGGGCTCGAGGGAAGTGAAGAACCACCACCTGTGTTGCTGAGCCTTTCAGAGTCTGTGGGAGCCCAGGATCAGCAGACCGGTCAGCTTCGTTGCGGTGCCTGCAGATGCAGGGAAGTGACTCCTTCACTTCAAGAGAGATTTCTTTAGGTGTCTTGGATGGCCACAGGCCTTGGAAGGATCCTGTATGGAGCACAGGCACAAACATTACAGCAGACGAGCAGGGCAACGAGACCAGGAGCAGCAGGAGTTTTCCCAGTTGCAGTCTTGGTGTCCAGAGGAAAGTCCAGCGAAGTCCAGAGTGCCCAGACGGTCAAAGATGAAGTGGTATCTTGGTATGAATCTTGTCCCACGACGAATCTAGGGACTAACCCACAGGTAAGCCCTTAAGTACCTTAAGGAAAGGGTTGGGACGATTCAGGGTTCCCTTGCAGGGGAGGGGTCAGACAGTGGGGAGGGTACTCCCATGTCCTTTGTCCAGTTTCGCGCCGGAGCCAAAGGATCCCTGAGCTGGTTTAAAATGGAGTATGCAAGGAGGGCACCAAATGTGCCCTTCTACCAGACTGAGTGGTGCTGGCAAGCGCTCCCAACCTGCCCCAATACACTAAACCCTGTCTGGGAGGTGGTCAATGTGAGAAGTTGGCCTGGTATATGCTGTCCACTAGTTAAAGTGGGCACCTTGCACCAGTCCAAACGACCCTTATGATGTAGGAGGTCAAAGATAACCTTTAGAAAGCTATCCTAGTGGTAGCTGTGGAGAGCAGCCTTCGGGCTTAATCTTGAAGGAATGTAAAGCAGCTTGTTTTACCAGAATATCACCTCCTATATTGACTAAATGAAAGGAGACCACACAGTAGTTATATAAAAATATGTATTTATTAATATAACACTCTCTACTATCCTCTACACGAGGATAGAAAACAAAGCACACAATACGAGATCAATAGAACATTTGTAAGTAGCACAATACACAGAGGGCTCCAGGGGGAGACCAAACCATATACTAAAATAGTGGTATAACAGTCACGACTGAGATCAAGACAAGGTCTGGAGCACGTAGAATCGCTGGGACCCCAAGGAACCACCCAAGGTGAGCAGATAGGGACCCCACGGAGGACGGGTGCAGTGTGAGAACACGACCGCGGGCTCCATACAATTCTATGGGGAAGTCGCGTTTACACTTTTAAAGTTTAAGGACCCTTCTAGGAGGACTTCGAGCAAACCCTTTGGAACTTAAGAGTTTGAAGAGCCACCCCACCCGTGGATACCGTAGTACCCGAGTTACCTATCCCAGAGGAGCCGGGTGCATAGGTCTGAATTGGCATCGGAAACTGCCGTCGTTCTCAATGGAGGGCTGTGAAGAAGTACTGCTGCCGTGAAGGTGAAAAGGGTCCGGTGGAATCCAAGCCTGGATTCGGGACAGAAGGAACCTGAAAGCAGAGGGGACAGAGTCTAGGTCACTTCAGAGTGACCAGGGGCTCGGTAGACGAATGCCCACCGATGTCGGTGCTTCAGGTTCGAAGAAGGTATGCTTGACTCTGCAGCCACGAGGACCAGCAGATGTCGAGGATGACCAGGAGCTGGAGGTGAGCTGTCCCACAAAGGATGTTGAGTGCTGAGGGGTCAGTGTCCGGCTGGAACACCAACAAGCCTTGGCAAAAGCAACCCATGAAGGAAGGTCAAACAGGTTACGGTGTGGACCAGCAAGGTCCAGGGGACTCACAAGCAATGGGGAGTCAGGGCACGTCTGGAGCAACCAGGAAAGCCCAACAGAAATCAAGATGACCCTCAGAGAGACCCACAGGCCGAAGGACCAGGAGTCACAAGGGGACCTCAGGCAAGATTGCAAAGTACCAGCCCACGGAGCACTCAGTGTGAGGAGGCTGGAGCTCTTTGGTGAAAATACTGCTCAGGGTTAGGACTACACAGAGTCCAATGCACAAGTTCGGGAATTGCCAACAAGCATATGCAACTGCAAATGGACGCGGTGCACAGGGGTTTGGGTGATGCAGTCCCCATGAGGGATACTGGCCTCAAACTTGCTGAGAGGGCACATCAACCTCAGGGACCTTCAGAAATCCACCTCCTGTGTTGCTGAAATCTTCGGAGTCTGCAGGAGCTCAGGAGCAGCATACCGGTCAGTTGCATTAAGGTGCCTGCTAGGGCAGGGGAGTGACTCCTTCACTCCAAGGGAGATTCTTCAGTTGTCCTTAGTGCACCACAGGTCCTGCACGGAGCCTGTATGGAGCAAGGGCACAGACAAAGCTTTGGACGGAGAGGGAGACGAAGTCGGGCCCAGTCGAAGTCCAGTGAAGTCCAGTGTCCAGACGGTCGAAGGTCAGTGGTTTCTTCTTGTAGAATCTTGTCCACGTAAAATCTAAAGTCTTACAGCCAGGTAAGCCCTTATGTACCCACGGGAGAGGGTTGGTCAGATTTGGGGGACCCTCCTAGGGGAGTGTCAGGACAGAGGGGTGGTTACACCCATGTCCTTTGTCCAGTTTCGAGCCAGAGCAGGAGCCAATGGCTCCCAGAACTGGTTTGAACTGGATTATGCACAGGGACACCAAATGTGCCCCGGTTGAGACTTTCAGGCACTCTCAGAGTGCACCCACCCAGCCCCAATACACTAAATCCTGTCTGGGAGGTGGTTACACCTCCCTGTGACAGGATGCCTATTGTGCTGCCTTCCCCTGCTCGAGCTTGGCTCAGCAGCAGGAGGGCAGAAGTGTGTCTCTGGTCGGCAGCATCCATTTTGTGCTGACCGGGTCCACAAGGCTGGCACCGGATAGATCAGTGACCCCACGAAGCTTGCTTCAGAAGGGTGGAATCATACCTCCCACACCGGTTACCGGTGTGGAGGTATGATTCCAAGGTGTTTGATGCCAAACACGATATGTTTCTATTCAGCCGTTTTCGAGATAGCATTTGGCGCGAGGTTATAATGCACCTATATCCTATATGTCCGGCTGAGTCACAGACAACCCGGGAGAATGGTCTCCGAAGGCTGCAGAGAGGCTCTGCTCAAGTAGGAGCACCCTCTCACTAAAAGCTCAGCATCCTGCCTTCAGGATTGATAAGGCCTGCTATAGGGGTGATTTATAAGTTTTAAGTGTAGTGACACATAGATATAGTGAACCTATATCTAAAGTAAGTGGTGCAAGCACCATCTTACACAGGCTGCTGTAGCAGACCTGGAGTTCCATTTTGCATGGCCTCTCATGGGTGGCATAAAACATGCTTCAGCACATGGGAGGCCTCTGGGGTACCTATGACCTGGGTACATGGGTACCGTATACTAGGGACTTAAGGGTACCCCAGTATCCAATCTGGAGTGTACCAAAGTACATGCATAATCATTTTAGGGAGAAAGCAGATAGACTGGGGTCCTGATAGCAGGGTCCCTGTCAGACTAGTCAAAAACCAGTAAAACACCAGGCAAAAAGTGGGGGTAACCATGCAGCCAGATCCTACCTTCCTACATAACCCCCCCCCAAACGAAAGGAGATAAGGCTAACCTTGCCCAGTTGAGACTTTATTTCCTAAGTGGCCATATAAGGAAGGTCCTGCACTAGCATGGATACTCTTTGTCTTATGGACCACTAAGGAGTCCCTACCCTGAAGGGGTTTGGATGCTCTCCAAAAGTTGGGATAACTACTTGTACTTTGCTTTGGTAAAGAAATAGGCTGGTGGGGTGTCTGAGTAGGGAAGGGAGGCCCTAATAGAGTTAGTCTCAGCTTCCTCAGAGCACTGGTCACCATGGAGGCCTTTCTTTCCATGACTGAGTTATATCTGGCCCTAGGGGTCAACCTCTGGCTGCATACAGCTGGGGGTTGAGTCCCTCTGTTTGGAACAATGGAGGGCCAGGGAAGGTTTGGGACAGCTTTGTCCCAGGTTTTCCTTTGCCCAACAGAGTCCATCTTGGGGATGTCACTACCTAAGGGTAAGAGGGATCCCTCAGATTATTGAGGAATATTCACCTGGCTAGTGCTACTAGACTGGGTGTCCCTAATCTGATGATGAGGGGGTTCCTCTGGACAGTGGGCCCCTAGGGGTCCACTGACATCCCTGACCTCTGGAGCCCTAGGCTGACTGAGGATGGGTAGAGAGGGGCAGGATATCTGCTCCAGACTGGGCACCTCCTTGGAAGGGTCCCCTGTCCTCAGTGATTCTGCCAGGACAGGCCTGACCACCTCTGGGGCAGTTCCTTCACAAGGGGTAGGATCAGTTCCCTGAGGAAGCTGACCCTTACCTATAGTCTGGGGGGAAGAAGACTTTGCTTCATTCCCTGTGCTCTCTGGTGGAGCAAAGTGGTCCATTGTTTCAGGCTCCACTACTCCAAACGTTTCCTGGGGTTGGACTGAGGCCCTAGGGGTCCCACCAACTCTCTCAGGGAGGCCTAACATCTGTAGATGGGCCTTCAGTTCTACTTCAGCCCAGGCTGAAGTTTCTAAATCATTACCCAAGAGGCAATCTACAGGCAAGTTTGGGGACACTGCCACTCTCTTTGGACCAGTGACCCCTCCCCAGCTGAGATTGACTATGGCCATGGGATGATCTGTCCTCACACCATCAGTATTGGTCACCTGGTACTTAAACTCAGGTAAAAGCTGAGCAGGGGGCACTAAGGTTCCTGTCACCATGGTGACACTAGCTCCTGTGTCGCTATAGGCTACAGCTTTCTGACCATTGATCAGAGGCTCTTGTCTGTACTTGCCCAAGGAATTGGGACTGACAGTAAAAGTGGCAAACCCCATGCCACCATCACAGACTAAAGTGGCCTGTGTGGGGGACCTGGCTAGGCCAGGGTCCACCTCAGTTCCCCAAGAAAACCCAACTAAGTTTTTGGGTGCACTACCACCACCTGGGGGATTACTTCCTGTAGTACCAGGAGGTGTAGAAGTAGTGTTTGGAAGAATATTTTCCTTATTGCTGACCTTAGGACAAATGGCATCATTTTTCCTGTGGCCTGGCTTCTTACAGACAAAGAAATAAGGTTTCTTTTCAGGGGAGGAAGGAGTTTGGGACCCACACCCAGAAGAGGATTTTTGGGGCCCTTCAGAGGACTTATCTTTTGACTTATCCCCACCTTTCTCTTGGGTCTTGGAAGAATCTTTCCTCTGGTCACCACCCTGGTTCTTTTGTTTCACCCTGGTTCGGACCCATATATCTGCCTTCTTTCCCAATTCTTGGGGAGAAGTCAGATCTGAGTCCACTAGGTACTGGTGCAAAAGCTGGTTTTGACAATTATTTAACCCTGGGCGTAGTTCGCGTAGTCACGCTACGCGTAGCTACCCGAAGTGTACTTTGCACTACGCGTAGCTTCGCGAACTGCGTAGTGTGGTAGGGAAATGCTTTTCGCAATGATTGCACAGTGCAGGATGCTTGTCCGCACTGTGCAATCATTGCGAACGGCATCATGCACAGTGCAAGCGGTCGTTTTCTGCCGCTCGAGTAGATGTGTACTCGAGCGGCAGCTTTCTCAACGCGGACTGGTAGTTTCTCATCGCGAGCGGTCGCGAGCATACGCGACCACTCGCATTGAGAATCTCTCCGGGAGGTTTATTTTCCACGCTCGCGATCGGCAACTTGATGTTGCCGATCGCGAACGAGGAAAAAGTCTCGCCGGGATGTTGATTTTGCTCGCTCGCGGTCGCCAACTTGACGTTGAGGACCGCAAGCGAGGATAAAATGCCCGCTACGCGTTTTTGCACTGTGCTACGTGCGATTTGCGTAGCGCGTAGTTGCGCAAACTACGCACACTCCGCGAGCATAGCGTAGTTTTCCGCCCAGGCCTGCAATTATTAAGGATCTGCTCCCTCATAATCAAATTGTACAATGCTAAATAGTCATGCACTTTGCTGCCAAGTATACAACCTTCCAGAGCCTTTGTAGCACCATCTACAAAGTCTACCCAGTCCTGAGTCTGTGTCTTCTCGGTGTCTCTGAACTTAATCCTGTACTGTTCAGTGGTTAAGCCAAACCCATCAATGAGAGCACTCTTCAGGACTGAATAGTTGTCAGCATCCTCTTCTCTAACAGTGAGGAGCTTATCTCTACCTTTGTCAGCAAAGGAGAGCCACAAGATAGCTGCCCACTGCTCTTGAGGGACCTTCTGTACTTTACAGGCCCTCTCTAAAGCAGTTATCCATTTGTGGATGTCATCCTCACCATGGGAGGGAGGGACTATCTTGCTCAGGTTCCTATGGTCATAAGTATACTCCTTAATCCTAGGGACACTGTTGCTGCCACCATGGGACTCTAGTCCTAATTTCTTTCTAGCCTTCTGGAGTTCTAAGGATTCCTTATCTAGGGCCAATTGCACTTGCCTGAGCCTAAGCTTGACTTTCTCAAGCTCTAGAAATTAGCACTGTCTTTCATAAGAGTTATCTCTCTTATGAGATATGGAGGTCCCTATAGAATGTCCTGACTGGTCAGATTCTGCAGAGGGAGATCTAGATTTCCTGGGTAAACTCTGCACTCTTCCTGGAGGAGTAAAGAGAGGGCCACTGGGGCCTTCTCCACCCTCTTCCTGAAGATCCAGGTTGTCCAGGTTGGAATTATCTTGATCCTCCTGGCCAGGGTTTGAGTCTAGGTCATAAAAGGTGTCACCTCCTGACCTGTCTTCATTCCCTGCCCCACCCACTCTTTCTAACTCATCTGACCCTGGGGTCTTTCTAAGGTCATCTAAGAGTAACACCTCAATGAGACGTTGGGTTTGGCATTTCTCCCTGTCTTCAGCTTCCTAGAAGCACACATGGCTTTCAGATCCTGAAATGAGAGACCATTGTACCTAGAAGGCAGAGAGCCACTGGCTTCTCCTTTAGAAGACATACTAGTGTGGTGTGGTGTATGCACCGGTGGGCAGTCAAAATATCGAATTTTAAATATCAACCTACACTAATATCGAGTTTTTAATATCGTAGGGACAGAATATCGAAGTCAAGAATATCGTTGACCAGAATATCGACTTTAAGGTAAGTAATAGCGATTTTTTTAATATCGAAGTAAGTAATATCGAAGTCATTAATATCGTTAGCAAAGATATAGTTGTTAATAATATCGATTTTTTTTTTTAGTGTAATGTATTTTATATGTATGTTTAACATTTTTTTAAAAGTTTTTTCATTATTTTTAAATATATGTATTAAATGTTTAGAAAATAGTAATTTTTTTTAAAGGAAATTTTGCGTTTTAGTATCAGAGCGGGTTGTGGGTTTATAGGGGAATAGGGTGGGAAGTAATTTAATTATAATGAATTAATTAATATGATTTTATTCATTGTTAATTTATTGTTAATTAATTATTAATTGGTAATTAATTTATATTAATTGGTTAATTTATAATTATATTAATTATAATTAATTTTTATTTATTGTTATTGTTAATTAATTTTTTGTAAATTAATTATTAATTGGTAATTAATTTTAATTCACTGATTAATTGGTAATTAAATTAATTATGTTATCTTTAATGTGTAGCGGGTTGTGGGTTTATAGGGGAATAGGGTGGGAAGTAATTTAAATACAATTAATTAGTTAATATGTGTATATTTATTGGTATTGATTATTAATTTATTGTTAATTAATTATTAATTGGTAATTAATTTTTATTAATTGGTTAATTAGAAGTTATATTAATGATAATTAGTTTATTATTATTAGTTATTGTTATTGTTAATTAATTTATTGTTAATTAATTATTAATTGGTAATTAATTTTTATTAATTGATTAATTGATAATTACATTAATTGTATTTTATGTGTAGTGTGTTGTGTGTTTATAGGGGAAGAGGGTGGGAAGTAATTTAATGTTATTTAAGTAAATATTAATTTAATTTAATAGGTATTTATTAATTATTATTTGGTTAAATATTATTAATATGTTATTTATTTTAAAATAAATTAATTTATAAGTATGTTAATTTAACCCCTACGCGATCCTACATTTTCCCTACTGTTGCACTGACTGGAGTGGGAATAGTAATTTTTACCCCTATGCTATCCAACACTTTCCCTAATGTTGTACTCACTGGAGTGGGAATAGTAATTTTTACCCCTACGCTATCCAACACTTTCCCTACTGTTGCACTCACTGGAGTGGGAATAGTCATTTTTACCCCTATTCTATCCAACTCTTTCCCTACTGTTGTACTCACTGGAGTGGGAATAGTAATTTTTACCCCTACAATATCCAACACTTTCCCTACTGTAGCACTCACTGGAGTGGGAATAGTAATTTTAAACCCTACGCTATCCAACACTTTCCCTACTGTTGCACTCACTGGAGTGGGAATAGTAATTTTTACCCCTACGCTATCCAACACTTTCCCTACTGTTGCACTCACTGGAGTGGGAATAGTCATTTTTACCCCTACGCTATCCAACACTTTCCCTACTATTACACTCACTGGAGTGGGAATAGTAATTTAATTTCCTCCGCTATCTAATATTTTGTATTTTTTTAGCTAATGTACTGTATAATTTTTTTTTAAAAGATTTAAAATAATTTTACTTTTTTTAAATTTGTTACATATATTTATTAATTTTTTTTATAATATTGTTTTATGTGTATAGATGTATTTATAATTTATAAAAAATAAATTAAACAATTTATAAGTTATTAAAATAAATATTAAAACATATTAATAAGTAAGTATATATATATTATATATTATATGTATATGTTTAATGTATTTTCAAATTATATATATTACTTATAATTTTTAAGCATTTTAAAATATTTTTAACTATGTTTCTTTTAATTATATGTATTATTTACTTTATTTTACAATATTTTTTTAACTTAAATTAAAAACGATATTTTTAACAACGATATTTTTGACATCGATATTTTTTTTCCGATATTTTTGTACTTACCTTATTGTAGATAGGATGTCGATATTCTTGTCTTCGATATTTTTGCTGCGATATTTTTGTAGGTCGATATTGTGACCTTCGATATTAAGGGGCCGATTCCGATTCGGGCCGGAAAACGTACCGACCGACTCGGAGCCGGAATTTATTCCGACCGACACGTACCGGTGCAGCCCGACCCGCAAAGTACGATGAGAAGCGTGCAAAATCCGACCGACGCGTACGGAACACAAGCCGAACGACCGAACCGCGCGGAAAACAACCATCCGGCCGGAAAACCACGCGAATCGAACCGACCGACACGCACCAGGAAGAATCCCGAACGAAACGTACCCGCGAACTCCTACCCACCAAGTACGATGCAACGCGTGGAAAACACGACCGAGTCGCACGGGGCCCAAGCCGTACGACCGACACGCATACAAAACTGCGAGCCGAAGCAACCCAAAACACCGCGACCGACGCGTACGCAGCACAGAAAACAGCACAAACACAGCGTGAACGAATCTGAGAGGCTCGCACGAGACAATTGCAGGGTCCGACTCGGTCAGAAGAACGTCTCCTACATGCACAAAAAGAACCAAGGAAAAAACACACAAAAAAAGGCCAAACAAGCAATTACAAAGCCAATAAATACTGGGTGGGGAAACAGGGAACAAAGACACACCCACAACTCCACCCATATAAAGGACACAAATCCCTACCATGATCCCTTGCAAATTCAAATGACCTGCCAGCACTCAACACCAACAGACAGCAACCACACACACACTCACAGCTCATCCATCACACAAGCCACACACCAGCAGCACCTCAACAAATAGCACCCTCACATACACCCAGCAAAACACACACTTACACACCCTCACTTGCACACCAACACACACATCACTCACCATCACCATGCCCCCAAAGAAGAATCATAAGTTCCTAGATAGTGAATTGGAAGTCCTGGTAGATGAGATCCTCAGGGTAGAGCCACAGCTGTTTGGTACACTGGTCCAACAGACACCCATGGCGCAGAAAACCAAGATGTGGGAGAGGATTGTTGACAGGGTCAATGCACAATCACCATGTTTGCGCACAAAGGGAGACATCCAGAACAGGTGGTATGACGTGCGCAGGAGGGTCAGGGAGCTGTTTAAGAAGGACTACCTCTTGAGCCAACACACCGGCAGTGGCCCTCCTGCCAAACCAGTATACCTCAGGCCCTGGGAGGAGAAGGTGCGGGCCATCCTACCACCAGTGAGCGTATATGGACTAGAAAACATCCCAGAGCCTGGTGAGTACACAACAAATGTACACAATATTGTGCGACAATACACACACATCACTGTCAAGGGGAGAGTCAAACCATGCACCCTTAGCAAATACACAGCAACCAAAACAGAATCATCCCAAAATGTGTATGTCAGTCAGATAAACACAATACATGCCATCTCATAGTGATATGTAACTGTGTCATGACATGTACAAACCCAACAACAAATAGAGCTAGGCAGTGGCACAAATCTAACCAACAAACACAGTCAGATATGTAGCCACCACTAGAACACCACCTCACAGGGAAGCTCACTGAAAGGAAGGAATTCTGCGTATGCTGGGCAAGTCAGTGTAGCCAATAGCATCATGGGAGTCGTAGTCACAGATATTGCCCACCCTCACAATGCGCACATCAACACCACCATGAACCATGCCCACATCACAGGGAGTGGAAAACAACTGACAAGATGGCTGACACTGGCCACTGATGTGGGGAGCACAAGGCCCTGCTGGGAACTGGGCACCACCAACAGCAGGACACCACTGTCAGCCATCTTGCCATTGCTGTCACACTGACACACAGTAAAGTACACTCAAAAGGAAGGAAGTATGGGCATGCTGGGAAGGGGGGTGGAGGCAATAGCATGATGGGAGTGGTAGTCACAGATATTGCTCACCCTCACAATGCGCACATAAACACCACCATGAACCATGCCCACCTCACAGGGAGTGGAAAACAACTGACAAGATGGCTGACGCTGGCTACTGCTGTGGGGAGCACACGGCCCTGCTGGGAACTGGGCACCAACCAACAGCAGGACACCACTGTCAGCCATCTTGCCATTGCTGTCACACTCACACACAGTGAAGTACACTCAAAAGGAAGGAAGTATGGGCATGCTGGGGAGGGGGTGGAGGCAATAGCATGATGGGAGTGGTAGTCACAGATATTGCTCACCCTCACAACTGTCCCATCAACACCACCCTGAACCATGTGCACATCACAGGGAGTGGAAAAGAACTGACAAGATGGCTGACACTGGGTACTGCTGTGGGGAGCACAAGGCCCTGCTGGGAACATTGCACCAACCAACAGCAGGACACCACTGACTGACATCCTGAAAGACAACTTGCACTCCCTGCAATGGAAGCACGTTCCATGGTGGGATATCTGGCTGGGTGGGAAGGAGGACTCACAGCACTGACCATAGTCACCAGCAGCTCCACCCACACACCCCCCTAACACAAACTCCACACAACTCACCTGGGAGAATGCATTGCCTCACACTCCAATCAAATATTCCACAAAGAACCACAACCCTGGGTCATGCTGTGTGAAGCACAGGGACACACATGGGACTTGTAGCAAAACGAACCCCAGGATAACACTGTCAGCCATCTTGTCAGCACAGGCACACAACCCCACAGGGAAGCAGAGTCAAAAGGAAGGAAGTATGGGCATGCTGGGAAGGGGGGTGGAGGCAATAGCATGATGGAAGTGGCAGTCACAGATATTGGTCACCACCACAACTGTCCCATCAACACCACCCTGAACCATGCGCACATCACAGGGAGTGGAAAAGAACTGACAAGATGGCTGACACTGGGTACTGCTGTGGGGAGCACAAGGCCCTGCTGGGAACTGGGCACCACCAACAGCAAGACACCACTCACTGACATCCTGAGAGTCAACCTGAACCCACTGCAAGGGTGGCATGCTTCATGGTGGGATAACTGGGCTGGGGGAGAAGGAGGTCCGGATGTCAACCAAATACAACCCATGCAGACCATGTACACACCCCAACATTCAAATTGAAATGCTCAAAGTATGCAGGACAATGTGCTACACCAATATCAACCTCTGACTGTGAGAACTCAGGACAATGCAATGTACAGGCCCGCATCCAGAGGTACAGTCACAACTGTCAGGTGTGTCAACCATTGATGCCTGCAGAAACATAACATACATTGTGTGTGTCTCCCAAAAACAGGTGATGATGGGGACACAGCAGCAGACGCTGAGGAGTCCCTGTCCCAGGATCCAGGGGAAACCGAGCTCACTGGTGTGGAACAGCCTCTGCCCTCCTCGGATGACGAAGACCTACCTGGCACCTCCGGAGCGAGTCAACATGCAGCACCAGCAGGACCACCAGCTGCACCCCCTGCACCCACCCCTCCAACAACTGACAACACACAAACCACCCCTGCCGACACGGACAGACCAAGGACCACCACCACCACCAGCACACGGACCCTTGCCCAACGTGGGGCCATGGACACCAACACCACCAACAACCCCCAAGGGGGCCCAGGATCACCTGTGCGTGCCACCTCAGGTACTGCACGTGTCGCCAGGGGTGGTGGGAGGGGTGGTAGACATAGGTCGCTGCTCGCAGAGGGGTCTGGACAGCATGATGACCCACAACTGGTACGCATAGCCGATGCGTACTAGACCAGCACCGGAGAGTTCAGCCAGGTAGTGGGGATCCTCAGAGACATACGACAGCAGCAGGCTGCCCATCATGCACACTTGGACTTACACATGTCCCGCATGGAGTCCAAGTGGGACACACTGCAAGAGATGACGGCGGTGCATAGGGACATATTACAATGCCTCCGCCAGATGAGCAGCAACATGTCAACACCTCCCTGTGTGCCCACAACATCTCGTGCTGAAACAACTGCAACTGCCACAGGGAGGAAGGATGACTCTGGCGGAGAGTCCCCTGCATCGCAGCAGCCTGCACTTGAGGGTCCCCCCCAAAGAAGAGGGGTCGTCCGAGGAAGGGCAACTGAGAGGCCGATGGCCATGCGCAACCACCAGGAAGCCAAAACCTGTGCTGGATAATCACCTTTTTGCGCAAATTGTACACCCTGTTGAATGCAACACAACTCCCCCACATGACATGGGGAGTACAAGTTGGACCAATGTATCAGATGACTGTGGACTTTACTCAGGACATTTCTGCTACCAGGACTTCCAAATCATCTAGGAACTTTGGATTACAATCACAATGTACAGCACCCACCATCCTGTGCACCATACTCACACATGTATGAAAATAAACACACTAATACACCATACCTGCCTCTGTTGTGATTCAAATGTGGTTTCTGTCATGGAGATGATGACCTGCCAAATTACACTGTGCATGCTAACTGCCACAGCAAGTACAACACAGGCATGTGAGTCATGGCAACGTGACACATATGAGGGAGACACACCACCAGGGCTACACAACATATACACACCAAGGCCACCTGACTCATCGCCTACACTGATGTTGCCAGGAAATACGGTGCAATACACAGACACAACACCTATTCACAGTCTTTGTCAACTAGCCCACTGGTGCAGTAAGCAAATGTCAGTCAGATGGGTGACCACAGACAACACACATCACAAAGTGAAGCACAGGTTTATTACACATTTGCAACATGTTGTAGCCACTACAGATGCAAGGTAATCCCACCTGGCAGTGGGCACACAGTCAACAAGTGTAGAAGGAAGGAAGTCCATGGGTGTGGCGCACATCACCTGTAGGGATACGACAGCTACCACCCTGGAAGTTCAATCACGGTGTTGGGGGATCACAGTTGACCAAACAACTCTGAAAGTACCCTGTGAAGGACAGAAATGACACACAGTCAAAAGCACTGAAGAACAGGACAGAACTGCAATACTCATGCCCAATACATGTCACAAGATACCCACCCAGAACCACGTTAGCATGTCAACACTGTTGGGGAGTACAGACTACCTGTAAGGACACATCGCTACACGCATACAGTCATGTAGCACATGGCCACACTCAAACAGCACCAGAGCACCACCAACACATATCATGCATACTCACATCATTGACATGACATCTCCGGATACTCACATTCAGCTGAAGAAGTTGGTGATGAGCTGTGTGCGGACATCACCATCATCATCATCATCATCACTGGCATCGTGGTCCAGGCCAGGATCCTCCACAGGTGGCGGATGTTGATCATCGTCATCCAGGATGAGAGGCAACTCCTTCCGCACAGCCAGGTTGTGTAGCATGCAGCAGACGATGACAATCTTGCACACCTTTGCTGGGGCATATGGGAGGGCCCCTCCTGTCTTGTCCAGGCAGCGGAAGCAGCTCTTCAGGAGACCAAATGTCCGCTCAATCGCTCTCCTGGTCCGACCATGTGCCTCATTGTAACGCATCTGGGCTGGTGTCACAGGGTTCCTGAGGGGCATCAGCAACCACGGCATGTTGGGGTATCCGGGGTCACCTACATACAGACAATTGCACATTAGCTGAGTTGGAAAAGAGGGTGGAACACAACATTGCAGAACACACACAATGGTACATAGTCAGTACACACCAACAAGCCAGGCACGCTGGTTCCGCATCTGTGACATCATCCTCGGGATGCGACTACTCCTCATCACGTAGGCATCGTGTGCAGAACCGGGGAAACGGGCACACACGTGTGAGATGCTCATATCTGCAAGACATACCACCAGTGCATTGACCGAATGGTAGAGCTTGCGGTTCCTGTATGCCTGCTCTTGGGCCTGTGGTGGTACCAAAGCCACATGTGTCCCATCAATGGAGCCAATGACATGCGGCATCCTCCCCAGGGCATAGAAGTCACTCTTCACGTCAGTGAGTCGTTGCAGTCTAGGGAAATAGATGTATTGGTTCAGGTATCTCAACATAGCCTCCAAAACATCGCGGAGCACACGGCTGAACATGGTCTGTGACATCCCACCAGCAGACGCCACAGTTTGTTGAAAGGTACCGGTGGCAAAGAAGTGTAGGGCTGCCATCACCTTCACCTTGGGGGTCAGCGCTGTGGGGTATGTCCGGCCAGGTTGCAAATGTGGGGCCAACCGCACCGCCAATTCCTCAATCAGTGGCCTGGTGAAGCGGTACCGTCGGATGCAGTCCCTTTCAACCACTGTTGCAAGGTCAGGGAATGGCCGATGGACAGCTGGTGCCCTGCAGGGCATAGGCGAAGAAAGAAAGATTGTCAGTCACCCCACATATGTGGCATAGACCAGACTCAATATCACATGATACACCATTACGAGACACAAGTACATGATGCGTGTGCCGTCCCGTAAGGACATGTATGGCACCTATATGGCTAACATCTAACATCACAGTTCAACATGTTCCCTCAACAAGTCCCAGGTTGTGCTATGGGATATCATTAGGCTGTGTCACAGTACCCATGTACTGCTGCCACGTTCCAAACACACACCACAGTGACATGTGAGGACAGATGTGCCCCAGGCATCACAGCTCATCGACAGGTAGATTCCCAGGGACCCTGTATTGCCACATGGACACTGGCATGACATGGTGCATCATGAATACACCACAGCAAAACAACCATGACCCCCACAGGTAGTGGTCCCTGTTGCCTCGGCAGGACAGACATGGACGTCTGTGACACACACACGCACAACATCAAAGTTCATGCACAAACAACGTGGATGTGGAGACTGTCTCCCATTGTGCACATGGATTCAGAGACATTGTAAACACAACATGCACACAGACTGTGGAGGACCATCACCATTGTGCCAATGGGTCACCCTGGGACGTACATACCGTCCCACATGGGACTCAGGGGGTATGTGACATGACATACACATACACCACCGTGAAATGTGACCATGCCACATGCTCAGGAATGTACACTTGCACATCACAGTGGTCATGTGCACGACACACCAAGGATCCTGTCCCCATGAACACGTGCACAGCCTGGGAGTGGCTGCCCCGAAGTGACACCCACAGAACAACATGTTCATCCCCCATACACGGAATAGGTAATGCAGCCTTACATGCCTTAGGATACAGTGTGGACAGGCTGTGGTGTTGTAGGTGTGCCCCTCACTCCCTGGGAAGTATATGTGGCTGGCATATGTTCACCTGTGACAGGCATGGTGACATATGCCAGTGACTTGTCCAGGGACGCGATGTACAGCAATGGACCGATCGGTGTTCCCGGCCGGCCCATTGCATTCAATGTGAACGGGTACGCGTTGAACAGCAATGGACCGATCGGTGTTCCCGGCCGGCCCATTGCATTCAATGTGAGCGGGTACGCGTTGAACAGCAATGGACCGATCGGTGTTCCCGGCCGGCCCATTGCATTCAATGTGAGCGGGTACGCGTTGTATCGCGGGTACGCATTGAACAGCAATGGACCGATCGGTGCGCACACATTGGCTATGGCCTGGCCTGGCAACGGACGCGTTTTCAAATCTTTAACGAGTCTGATGCTGTGAATTCAGTTGGTCACCCACAACAATGTTGCAAATTCATGGGTGTCATGAAGTTGAACTTTTGAAGGATGCTGTGGGCATGTATTAGTGCTGCTATTCCATGGATTGGTCAGATTCAGAAGATGCAAATGACTTGGACCTATCACTTTGGACACATGGGTCAGAATCTGCCTCTGCAGCGCACATATAATGCTGGCTGTTCCCCTGAGAGCTCACTTGCCTGCACTACATGCTCCAGATCTGCCACCACCACTGCTGCTGTACCTGCACCCTCTGGATCCTGCAATGGCACGTACTGTGGAGAGAGCCCCAGCCTTCAGCACTGAGGAGAACCAGGCCCTGCTGGACAGCCTCCTTCCACAGTACAGCAAGCTGTATTGGAAAGCAGGGGAGCAGGTGAGTGTGCTGTCCACTGCCTTACTATATGTGCATGCTGTCTGACTAGCAAGACTTACAGTCTGCACGCCACTGGCTAGCAGGCTCACTGAGTAGTTGTCACCCCCCATAGTGTGTAGTAACATGCACTGAACAGGTATAGTGCAGTGACAGTGCATTTAAACAAGGTTTTACTACCCAGGCAATGATACCATGTAGTAACTGCTGGCAAACGGTCAATAGCCATCGTTGCACTGCCTGTGTACATCATGTGCCCCTGTGATTGAGACATGTATATCCAACTGTGTAATGCACGGATGTGTTGAATGTGTAGTAATGGCATTTTCACTTTGTCATCCTCACAGGTTGATGCCCACCAGAAGCAGCAGATATGGCTGACCATCGTCCGGGCAGTGAGATCCGTGGGGGTCTACAAGCGCCGGATCTGCAACTGCCAGAAGAGGTGGCAGGACCTTCGGGGCTGGACCCGGAGGATCGCACGGGTCCAGCTGAAGCTGTCGCCTCCTCGCAGGAGGGGCGGACACCGGACCCTGACCCCCACATGCTCAGGATCCTGGCGGTGGTCTTCCCTGATCTGGATGGGCAGCTGAAGGCCAGAGAGCAGCAAGGAGGGGGTGAGTCCATGACTGCATTGTGTACTTTGTCTGCCATGCTATGTGCCCTCCTCTGGCCTGGTTAAACTTCCACAGTACATCAGTCATGTGGTCCAGGACCCATGTCCCTCAATTGTGCACTGCCCACTCCTCATCTGATACCCAGGTGTGGCGCTTACAGTCAGGGAATTGTGTCACTTGGGTACTGTGTCCTTGCATTTTGCTCAGCTCAAGGTGGGGGACAGCATTTGTTCCCCTAACTCTGTGGTGGGCATCATGGGTGAGTCCATTGCTTACACAATGCCTGTGTTCTGCCATGTAATCTGCGTGTTACTTTGATATGTGGTCCAATTGCTGAGCTGATCCACCACATGTGCCTGGGGTATCTGGCACACACCCATGCTGCGGGTGGGTACAATGTTTGGGCCCCAGGAGTGTGTATATTACGTGTGTCACACATACTTAGCCACCTGCCTACTGTCCAAAGCTCATCCCTCATTCACGTGGGGCAGGACAGTCATGCCTACTCCAGGCCATACAATACACTCTGTACTCCCACTCACGTGTATCAGCTGACACGTTGTGCTCAGTGATATGTCCCCTCAGGTGTCTGCCTCTGTGTCAGTGTGCTGTGACTTCGTTGTCAGGGGTGTTTCTCGTTTGGGGCTCAGCATGCCACCAGAGATGTGACATAGGAGACGATACTTGTGTGACACATAGGTGTTTGATCACCTGACCGTGCAGACTGGGGTATGCGAATGTGAAGTTCAGGCAGCTGTTTCCCATTCACAGCAGATTGTGAGGTGCTCAGGTTCAGAGGGTTCTGTTACAGGTCTCTCATATGTCCAATTGGTATGACGTGGACAGATAAGGGTTCAGATGATGTGGTGTGTGGGGGATGTACATGTGCACTTGTTCAGCTCCAGGACTTGCATTCCCCATGACCTACTATAGTGACAGTGCAGACTGTTGTTGTCTGGCTGCCCTGCCCATGTGACTGGAGACAGTGACGTATGACTTAGCAGGCATGCCTGTGCCATGGCATGAAACTTCCTATGAGTGATCCTGCAGGGGAGTGACATGTGCTACATGCACACCATTGTGGCAATGACTATCAGGACATGGGTGCATCATGGTGTCTGTCGCTGGTATGCATCACATGCATTTCAAAATTGACTCTGGGCATCCCTTTATCCGGACACCTGTACTGACTCAGCGGCAAGAGTTGTGATGTGTGCATGTTCACATGCTTCACCGTCTTCTCTGCACTGTCCAACTACTGTGTAGGTGGTGCATGTGTCCACACTGGGGTATTGCCATCCGACAGACACCAGACAGATGGGTGCAAGGCCAGGAGAGTTGTGAGTGCCATGGTTGACCATCAGACTGACAATTGGCTTCCCCTACTCTGTTTGGGCACTTTTAGCAATGTTCAACTAAGGATGCCAGGGCTTGCTCTGTAATGTGCTGTACTTACTGTGGTGTGTGCGTTCGGTGCAGGTGTCTGATGTCTGTCTGTTTCCCTATTGTTTGCAGATACATCCACGGCCACAGGAGGGGACAGCTCCACGGACCAGGAGGAGCCACAGTGCCAGACTGGGTCAGCAGCCGAGGAGTGGTCGGAGGGACCCAGTGGCACGGAGGGCGAGGGGAGCCACACCGAGGAGTCCTCAGCACCATCCACCTCAGCTGAGGACCACAGCAGCTCGGAGGATGACTCCCTTGTGGAGGCGGGTGTCAGCAGCCACCACACCACAGCTAGTGTTGCTGTCCCTGCCACCACCACCACCGCCCTCCCATCGGCTCCCATTCCTGAAGTCCGTGGAGGCTCCCATGTTCGGGAGCGTGTCTCCTTCGTGCCAGGCACCGCACCCCCTGCCCCTGTGTCCCCTGCTGCCCTGAGTGAGGAGTCTGTGTACCTCCTTCGCCAGCTCCATGTAGGGCAGACAGCGATGCTGAGTGTCCTCCATGCACACACCACTCTGTTGACTCAGCTGGTGTCGTTCATGGAGGGCATCTCATCGGGCATGTCTGCCCTACAGAGGGGCAATAGGTCCATGGACTCCTCCCTGACGGCAGCAGTGTCCCTCCTCCAACAGTCCCTCACCCCTCCTACCTCTGCCCCATCCACACTCCCCAGCACCTTACCTGTCCCAAGCACACACACACACGCACAGGCACACACCAGCACAGACACAGGCAGCACACAGACACACACGCCAAAATCCACACGCACACGCACGCACAGTCAGGGGACTGAAACCACACTCACAGGGGATGGGGCCAAGGCACACACACACGCATCCACGAGCACTGCACAGTCCTCAGTTACCTCTCCCTCCAAGGCCCCTTCCCTTGCCTCACCTGCAACCCCAAAGACACAGCGGGTCTTCCTCAGTGACCTCGGCCTCTTCCCCTCCGATCCAGCTGATCCAGCATTCAGGGGAAGAGGAAGCCCACCCACACGGAGGGAGTGCCCCTCGCCCCCGGACACCCTCCCCCAGGCGCAGACCGACTGACGCCCCCACCCGCAAGTCCCTCAGGACCCGGAAGAGTAAGACCCCACCGCCGCCCTGCAGCTCAAGCACCAAGTCTCCTTCCTCCATCCCTCAGGCCCCCACTCCACAGGTGCCCCCACCACACCCTGCCCCAGGTTCCCCCACCCACAGATACACCATCCCCAAAAGATCCGGCCTTCTCCCCTGCCACTTGCTCTTCCGGCACCAAACCCCCGCTGCGCATGTCTGTGCCACTGGTGTGGAGACGGTGTCCTCCCCCTCTGTCCTGCCCACCTTACCTGAACCCCATTCTCCTCCCCTGGAGGTAGGCACTGCAGTGGAGTCCACTACCACCCCGTCTGACTTGGGCACTGCAGTGGGGAACCTGTTCACTCCATCTGCACGGCCCACTGCAGTCGTGCCGGCACCCACACCATCTGAGTCATGCCCCCAGTTGTGCCGGCACACACCATGTCAGACACCTCCACTGCAGTTGTCAGTGGCTCTCCAGCACCCACCACCCCTTCCCTTCCTCCTTCTGGTGAGCCCTGATCCTGTCCCTGCGGTGCCTGGCCTGCCCCCCGTATGCCCCTCCGAGGGAATTGTCCCTGGTGTGTAGCAGTGCAGGCATGCGTAGGGTGACATCTGCCACTGTCACCCTGTTTTGACTATCAGAATGGACTGGCCATTGGCCTTTGTTTCTATTTTTTCTGGACTTTAACTTTAGAACCCACATATGCTGAATAAAGCTACTTTCTGTTCTCTAGTGGTTTTGCTTCTGATGTACATAATGTTGATGATGCTAACCGTGCCCTTGCTGCAGTGATGGTGATTTTTGGTCTCATGAAAATGAAGTGTTACTGTGCAGGAACCCATGTGGTCCACGGGTACTGTGTCCTATCTTGTAGTGTATCCATGTCATCCTTAGCAGCATATGAGGGTGTCATGTTTTTAATATTTGGCAATGGGATTTCCTACTTACATTTGCAATATCACATCTGTGGCTTACACCCCTGCACATCTGTTGTGCTTGCCATTGTTCAATCAGTCTACTTCCCTGACCGTGTGTCCATCTCCACTGGACATGCAAGTTTGGGCATCAATGGGGAAGGACTCATCTGTGTTGTCAGTGCAACTTGCTATACATGTGTGTTGGATCTGTGCTGATGATTTCGTTGACACTCCCATGACCAGGCTGATATGACGGGAGCCTTCATTTCGTGCTAATTGTTGACTGTGTGACCAAGTGTTCTGCTGACATGATGGAGCCCTACTGAGGCGACATATGGCACAGCTTTCCTCACACAGGAGTGGAGTCCCCTCATGGCAGTGAGTAATCCTGTGACATTGCCTGAGCCCAGGGTGTGTGTTGTGTGAGCATGTCTGTGTGTGTTCACTTCCATTTTGCTGTGCATGCTGGGATCCCTAGTGATGTTCCTGTTTGTGATGCTTGCTGAGTTGACCTATGTTCCCCCAGAGTCTTCTCCCTGGGTTCTCTGTGATGTGGGTGCATGGCACATTACTGGTCATCAGGGTGTCACCCATAGGTGTGTTTGCTGTCAGGGCTGAGTTTGTGGGCTAACGCAGATGGGACACAGTCAGGATTCCCCTTGGCACTTGTTGTTTACACCTGTCATGTAATTTCCAGTTTGTGTTAGCTTTCAGTGATTGTGACACGTTGTGTGTGTGACTGCTGGCACTCCTCAGGGTCAGGGCTGCAATGTTGGTAGTTGTCTATGTGTGTTCTTTGTGGGTGACCTTGGCTTCTTCATTGGTGTGGGACTGTGGCCGGGATCCCATTGGTTGGTGTGGTATTGCCGTCATGTCCATGTACAGCGTAGTGTGCAGTGTGTCAGACATTCAGGAGTCTTGTTGAGTGGCCATGTGTGATGTGTTTCTGCACCTTAGTTACCACCCCCCCATGGGATTGTCATGGGTGCATGTGCAATGTCACCAGTGCATGTGATCTTCACTGCTGCACATTGTTGGAGGTCGAGGTGTGTGGTGTTGAGTGTGTGCAGATGAGAGTTGTTGCCCGGCTAGACCCCTGCCTCCATGTTGGCCTTGGCTTACTGGCCGTGCTGATTGATTTGTGCTTGTGTAGGTGTGATGGTAGTTTGTTGATCAGGACACATGACTGTGGTTCACAGTGTGAACGACATCTAGCTTTGTCATCACAGTGGGATTGTCATGCAGCCCAGGGTCAACACATTGTGGGGACCCTGGGGGTAGTGCTGTGGTGTGTCTGTGTCTTGCTGTGTCAGTTGCTGTTGCTACATGCTTGTGTGACATGTGTGATTTGTGCTCCCTCTCATCTAACAATGCCTGATTGCCCACATAGGGGATTTGGATCCATGAGTTACTTTTGTGTGGCACTGTATGCGCATCTGTGTAATTAGTATTCAGGCCTCATCATGTGTTGTGTGGTTGCCTGGGGACACTGGCACCCCCCCCCCTCACCTGTTGTGTTTGATGTGCAGTGTGGGGCTGCCTGTTTGTGTTTGTGCATCTGCACCACTGCATTGGCATATCTTTGGTGTGCCATTGGCTGTATGTTGTTTGGTGGGTTTCACCTGCTGTCCCTGGGACTCCTAGGTCATCAGTCAGCACTATGATCATTGTTTGTGTGTCCCATTGCTGCCATGGTATGGTATTTGTTCAGCTCACATCTACAGTCTCCACAGGATATCTCCATTTGTGTGCCCATTGGTGCAAATATGTGGGTCTGCATTATGATGGTCACTTCTGTCATTGCGTCATTGATGAATGTTGACAGTGTCAGCCCCCATGGGTGATGTTTGTCTGCACATGGCCAAAGGTATGTCTTATTTGCACTGCACTGTTTGCCTCCCCCAATCTATGTTGCTATGGGACACAAGCACTACTTTGCCACTGATGTGTTTGTTGTTCTGTGACCAGGAATCATCCATGCATTTTGGCAGTTGCAGTTTTTTCAATGTCAACACTTACCTTTTGGTCACTGTGATGATGGGGGTTGGACCCCATTGTCACAATGTTCAAAATGTGCTTCAGCTATGGACCCCACACTTACATTTTGGTCACTGTGATGATGGGGGCTTAGACCCCATTGCCACAATGTTCAAAATGTGCTTCAGCTATGGACCCCACACTTACATTTTGGTCACTGTGACGATGGGGGCTTAGACCCCATTGCCACAATGTTCAAAATGTGCTTCAGCTATGGACCCCACACTTACCTTTTGGTCACTGTGATGATGGGGGTTGGACCCCATTGTCACAATGATCAAAATGTGCTTCAGCTATGGACCCCACACTTACCTTTTGGTCACTGTGATGATGGGGGTTGGACCCCATTGTCACAATGTTCAAAATGTGCTTCAGCTATGGACCCCACACTTACCTTTTGGTCACTGTGATGATGGGGGTTGGACCCCATTGCCACAGTGGTCATGGTCTGCTTGCATTGTGGAGGCCACACACATTTATGTGTGACACATGTGATAGGGGGTCACATTGTGTGTTCATAGTCATGTTCAGTGTTGTAGGCATTTGACACAGTCTACACACGCTTGTCATGGTGTTGGGGGATGTCTTTTTCTTGCATTCCCTAGGTTGTAGTGTGCTGGTTGTGTCATGCATTGTCCATCCTATGAGTGGGGGTGGTGTTGGTGGGAGGCATCCAGCCCCCCATGGGTAGGGGTGGTGGTAGTGGTAGAAATCCAGCACCCCCTGGGTAGGGGTGGTAGTAGTGGTAGGCATCCAGCCCCCCATGGGTAGGGGTGGTAGTAGTGGTAGGCATCTAGCACCCCCTGGGTAGGGGTGGTAGTAGTGGTAGGCATCCAGCACCCCCTGGGTAGGGGTGGTAGTAGTGGTAGGCATCTAGCACCCCATGGGTAGGGGTGGTAGTAGTGGTAGTCATCTAGCACCCCCTGGGCAGGGGTGGTAGTAGTGGTAGGCATCTAGCACCCCTTGGGTAGGGGTGGTAGTAGTGGTAGGCATCCAGCCCCCATGGGTAGGGGTGGTAGTAGTGGTAGGCATCTAGCACCCCCTGGGTAGGGGTGGTAGTAGTGGTAGGCATCTAGCACCCACTGGGCAGGGGTGGTAGTAGTGGTAGGCATCTAGCACCCCCTGGGCAAGGGTGGTAGTAGTGGTAGGCATCTAGCACCCCCTGGGTAGGGGTGGTAGTAGTGGTAGTCATCCAGCCCCCCATGGGTAGGGGTGGTAGTAGTGGTAGGCATCTAGCACCCCCTGGGTAGGGGTGGTAGTAGTGGTAGGCATCTAGCACCCCCTGGGCAGGGGTGGTAGTAGTGGTAGGCATCTAGCACCCCCTGGGCAGGGGTGGTAGTAGTGGTCGGCATCTAGCACCCCCTGGGTAGGGGTGGTAGTAGTGGTAGGCATCCAGCCCACCATGGGTAGGGGTGGTAGTAGTGGTAGGCATCCAGCCCCCCATGGGTAGAGGTGGTAGTAGTGACAGGCATCTGGCACCCCTGAGTAGGGGTGGTAGTGGTTGTGGGCATCCATCCCCCCATGGGTGGAGGTGGTAGTAGTGGTAGGCATCTAGCACCCCCTGGGCAGGGGTGGTAGTAGTGGTAGGCATCTAGCCCCCCATGGGTAGAGGTGGTAGTAGTGGTAGGCATCCAGCCCCCCATGGGTAGAGGTGGTAGTAGTGACAGGCATCTGGCACCCCCTGAGTAGGGGTGGTAGTGGTTGTGGGCATCCAGCCCCCCATGGGTGGAGGTGGTAGTAGTGGTAGGCATCTAGCACCCCCTGGGCAGGGGTGGTAGTAGTGGTAGGCATCCAGCCCCCCATGGGTAGAGGTGGTAGTAGTGACAGGCATCTGGCACCCCCTTAGTAGGGGTGGTAGTGGTTGTGGGCATCCAGCCCCCCATGGGTAGGGGTGGTAGTAGTGGTAGGCATCTAGCACCCCCTGGGCAGGGGTGGTAGTAGTGGTAGGCATCTAGCACCCCCTGGGTAGGGGTGGTAGTAGTGGTAGGCATCCAGCTCACCATGGGTAGGGGTGGTAGTAGTGGTAGGCATCCAGCCCCCCATGGGTAGAGGTGGTAGTAGTGACAGGCATCTGGCACCCCCTGAGTAGGAGTGGTAGTGGTTGTGGGCATCCAGCCCCCCATGGGTGGAGGTGGTAGTAGTGACAGGCATCTGGCACCCCTGAGTAGGGGTGGTAGTGGTGGTGGGCATCCAGCCCCCATGGGTAGAGGTGGTAGTAGTGACAGGCATCTGGCTCCCCTGAGTAGGGGTGGTAGTGGTGGTGGGCATACAGGCCCCTATGTGTATGTGTGGCATTGGTGATGGCCATCCCGCCCCTATGGTGCTGCTGTTGCTGGTGTAAGTATTTCTGCATCCCTCTGTGTGGTACGTGAAGTTTGTTTTTGTGGTTGGTGTCTGACTTACCTTCTGCGCCGTACGGCTCCGTGCCTGTTCCGGTAATAGATGTAGAATATTGGTAGGATCGGCACGATGGGATTCATGGTTGGTTCGTCTCGTTCGTCTTTCTCTTTCTCTTTGCTTCGCCTCGTCGCTGGCGTGTTCGTTTCGTAGCCGTGGATCGTCTTGTGGCGCGAATCGGAGCTTATGTGCGCCTCGCCCGGATGCTTTGACGTGCCGTGCGTAGCAACGGGTTCGGCGCGTACGGAACGAGCATCGTACTTGTCCGGCCGGACGGGGCTGCATTTTAGCTTCCGTGCGACTCGATTCTGCGTTTCCGGATCCGCCTCGGTCGGAGTACAGGACCTGTATTGGGTGAGTACGACTGGGTCGGGATTTGGGCAGTTGTGCGCATCGTACTTGCTCGTTCGGACGTATGTGCGGATCGGTCGGGAAACAGGCATTCGCCTGGCTTTTTTCCCGGCCGAATGGTATCAGGTGCGCCTCCGACCGGGATCGGAATCGACCCCTTAGTCAGTGATTCGTATGCACCTACCTAACCTAGTGGGAACTAAACTCTCTTATGTTGGAGAAAGTGTGTGCTAGACCCTTAACTTTCCCAACCCCAAGTTCAGTAGAACTTACTTATTCTAATCTTTAAGTATTATATGTGCCTGAATACTTTAGTGGTTTTCAGTTAATCAATACAAAGAGATTTATCTGGTAAAACAATGCAGGCTTGAATCCCAACCGCTGCACAGCAATGTGAGAAGTTGGCCTGGTATATGCTGTCCACTAGTTAAAGTGGGCACCTTGCACCAGTCCAAACGACCCTTATGATGTATGAGGTCAAAGATAACCTTTAGAATGCTATCCTAGTGGTAGCTGTGGAGAGCAGCCTTCAGGCTTAATCTTGAAGGAATGTAAGGCAGCTTGTTTTACCAGAATATCACTTCCTATATTGACTAAATGAAAGGAGAACCACACAGTAGTTATATAAAAATATATATTTATTAATATAACACTCTCTACTATCCTCTACACGAGGATAGAAAACAAAGCACCCAATACGAGATCAATAGAACATTTGTAAGTAGCACAATACACAGTGGGCTCCAGGGGGAGACCAAACCATATACTAAAATAGTGGTATAACAGTCACGACTGAGATCAAGACAAGGTCTGGAGCACGTAGAATCGCTGGGACCCCAAGGAACCACCCAAGGTGAGCAGATAGGGACCCCACGGAGGACGGGTGCAGTGTGAGAACACGACCGCGGGCTCCATACAATTCTATGGGGAAGTCGCGGTTACACTTTTAAAGTTTAAGGACCCTTCTAGGAGGACTTCGAGCAAACCCTTTGGAACTTAAGAGTTTGAAGAGCCACCCCACCCGTGGATACCGTAGTACCCGAGTTACCTATCCCAGAGGAGCCGGGTGCATAGCTCTGAATTGGCGTCGGAAACTGCAGTCGTTCTCAATGGAGGGCTGTGAAGAAGTACTGCTGCCATGAAGGTGAAAAGGGTCCGGTGGAATCCAAGCCTGGATTCGGGACAGAAGGAACCTGAAAGCAGAGGGGACAGAGTCTAGGTCACTTCAGAGTGACCAGGGGCTCGGTAGACGAATGCCCACCGATGTCGGTGCTTCAGGTGCGAAGAAGGTATGCTTGACTCTGCAGCCACGAGGACCAGCAGACGTCGAGGATGACCAGGAGCTGGAGGTGAGCTGTCCCACAAAGGATGTTGAGTGCTGAGGGGTCAGTGTCCGGCTGGAACACCAACAAGCCTTGGCAAAAGCAACCCATGAAGGAAGGTCAAACAGGTTACGGTGTGGACCAGCAAGGTCCAGGGGACTCACCAAGCAATGGAGAGTCAGGGCACGTCTGGAGCAACCAGGAAAGCCCAACAGAAATCAAGATGATCCTCAGAGAGACCCACAGGCCGAAGGACCAGGAGTCACAAGGGGACCTCAGGCAAGATTGCAAAGTACCAGCCCACGGAGCACTCAGTGCGAGGAGGCTGGAGCTCTTTGGTGAAAATACTGCTCAGGGTCAGGACTACACGGAGTCCAATGCACAAGCTCGGGAATTGCCAACAAGCATATGCAACCACAAATGGACGCGGTGCACAGGGGTTTGGGTGATGCAGTCCCCATGAGGGATACTGGCCTCAAACTTGCTGAGAGGGCACATCGACCTCAGGGACCTTCAGAAACCCACCTCCTGTGTTGCTGAAATCTTCGGAGTCTGCAGGAGCTCAGGAGCAGCAGACCGGTCAGTTGCATTAAGGTGCCTGCTAGGGCAGGGGAGTGACTCCTTCACTCCAAGGGAGATTCTTCAGTTGTCCTTAGTGCACCACAGGTCCTGCACGGAGCCTGTATGGAGCAAGGGCACAGACAAAGCTTTGGACGGAGAGGGAGACGAAGTCGGGCCCAGTCGATGTCCAGCGAAGTCCAGTGTCCAGACGGTCGAAGGTCAGTGGTTTCTTCTTGTAGAATCTTGTCCACGTAAAATCTAAAGTCTTACAGCCAGGTAAGCCCTTATGTACCCACGGGAGAGGGTTGGTCAGATTTGGGGGACCCTCCTAGGGGAGTGTCAGGACAGAGGGGTGGTTACACCCATGTCCTTTGTCCAGTTTCGAGCCAGAGCAGGAGCCAATGGCTCCCAGAACTGGTTTGAACTGGATTATGCACAGGGACACCAAATGTGCCCCGGGTGCAGACTTTCAGGCACTCTCAGAGTGCACCCACCCAGCCCCAATACACTAAATCCTGTCTGGGAGGTGGTTACACCTCCCTGTGACAGGATGCCTATTGTGCTGCCTTCCCCTGCTCGAGCTTGGCTCAGCAGCAGGAGGGCAGAAGTGTGTCTCTGGTCGGCAGCATCCATTTTGTGCTGACCGGGTCCAGAAGGCTGGCACCGGATAGATCAGTGACCCCACGAAGCTTGCTTCAGAAGGGTGGAATCATACCTCCCACACCGGTTACCGGTGTGCAGGTATGATTCCAAGGTGTTTGATGCCAAACACGATATGGTCTCCGAAGGCTGCAGAGAGGCTCTGCTCATGTAGGAGCACCCTCTCACTAAAAGCCCAGCACCCTGCCTTCAGGATTGATAAGGCCTGCTATAGGGGTGATTTATAAGTTTTAAGTGTAGTGACACATAGATATAGTGAACCTATATCTAAAGTAAGTGGTGCAAGCACCATCTTACAAAGGCTGCTGTAGCAGACCTGGAGTTCCATTTTGCATGGCCTCTCATGGGTGGCATAAAACATGCTTCAGCACATGGGAGGCCTCTGGGGTACCTATGACCTGGGTACATGGGTACCGTATACTAGGGACTTAAGGGTACCCCAGTATCCAATCTGGAGTGTACCAAAGTACATGCATAATCATTTTAGGGAGAAAGCAGATAGACTGGGGTCCTGATAGCAGTGTCCCTGTCAGACTAGTCAAAAACCAGCAAAACACCAGGCAAAAAGTGGGGGTAACCATGCAGCCAGATCCTACCTTCCTACATAACTCCCCCCCCTAATCGAAACGAGATAAGGCTAACCTTGCCCAGTTGAGACTTTATTTCCTAAGTGGCCATATAAGGAAGGTCCTGCAGTAGCATGGATACTCTCTGTCTTATGGACCACTAAGGAGTCCCTACCCTGATAGGGTTTGGATGCTCTCCAAAAGTTGGGATAACTACTTGTACTTTGCTTTGGTAAAGAAATAGGCTGGTGGGGTGTCTGAGTAGGGAAGTGAGGCCCTAATAGAGTTAGTCTCAGCTTCCTCAGAGCACTGGTCACCATGGTGGCCTTTCTTTCCATGACTGAGTTATATCTGGCCCTAGGGGTCAACCTCTGGCTGCCTACAGCTGGGGGTTGAGTCCCTCTGTTTGGAACAATGGAGGGCCAGGGAAGGTTTGGGACAGCTTTGTCCCAGGTTTTCCTTTGCCCAACAAAGTCCATCTGGGTGATGTCACTACCTAAGGGTAAGAGGGATCCCTCAGATTGTTGAGGAATATTCACCTGGCTAGTGCTACTAGACTGGGTGTCCCTAATCTGATGATGAGGGGGTTCCTCTGGACAGTGGGCCCCTAGGGGTCCACTGACATCCCTGACCTCTGGAGCCCTAGGCTGACTGAGGCTGGGTAGAGAGGGGCAGGATACCTGCTCCAGACTGGGCACCTCCTTGGAAGGGTCCCCTGTCCTCAGTGATTCTGCCAGGACAGGCCTGACCACCTCTGGGGCAGTTCCTTCACAAGGGGTAGGATCAGTTCCCTGAGGAAGCTGACCCTTACCTATAGTCTGGGGGGAAGAAGACTTTACTTCATTCCCTGTGCTCTCTGGTGGAGCAGAGTGGTCCATTGTTTCAGGCTCCACTACTCCAAACGTTTCCTGGGGTTGGACTGAGGCCCTAGGGGTCCCACCAACTCTCTCAGGGAGGCCTAACATCTGTAGATGGGCCTTCAGTTCTACTTCAGCCCAGGCTGAAGTTTCTAAATCATTACCCAAGAGGCAATCTACAGGCAAGTTTGGGGACACTGCCACTCTCTTTGGACCAGTGACCCCTCCCCAGCTGAGATTGACTATGGCCATGGGATGATCTGTCCTCACACCATCAGTATTGGTCACCTGGTACTTAAACTCAGGTAAAAGCTGAGCTGGGGGCACTAAGGTTCCTGTCACCATGGTGACACTAGCTCCTGTGTCTCTATAGGCTACACCTTTCTGACCATTGATCAGAGGCTCTTGTCTGTACTTGCCCAAGGAATTGGGACTGACAGTAAAAGTGGCAAACCCCATGCCACCATCACAGACTAAAGTGGCCTGTGTGGGGACCTGGCTAGGCCAGGGTCCACCTCAGTTCCCCAAGAAAACCCAACTAAGTTTTTGGGTGCACTACCACCACCTGGGGATTACTTCCTGTAGTACCAGGAGGTGTAGAAGTAGTGTTTGGAAGAATATTTTCCTTATTGCTGACCTTAGGACAAATGGCATCATTTTTCCTGTGGCCTGGCTTCTTACAGACAAAGCAATAAGGTTTCTTTTCAGGGGAGGAAGGAGTTTGGGACCCACACCCAGAAGAGGATTTTTGGGGCCCTTCAGAGGACTTATCTTTTGACTTATCCCCACCTTTCTCTTGGGTCTTGGAAGAATCTTTCCTCTGGTCACCACCCTGGTTCTTTTGTTTCACCCTGGTTCGGACCCATATATCTGCCTTCTTTCCCAATTCTTGGGGAGAAGTCAGATCTGAGTCCACTAGGTAATGGTGCAAAAGCTGGTTTTGACAATTATTTAACCCTGGGCGTAGTTCGCGTAGTCGCGCTACGCGTAGCTACGCGAAGTGTACTTTGCACTACGCGTAGCTACGCGAACTGCGTAGTGTGTTAGGGAAATGCTTTTCTCAATGATTGCACAGTGCCGGATGCTTGTCCGCACTGTGCAATCATTGCGAACGGCATCATGCACAGTGCAAGCAGTCGTTTTCTGCCGCTCGAGTAGATTTGTACTCGAGCGGCAGCTCTCAACGCGGACTGGTAGTTTCTCATCGCGAGCGGTCGCGAGCATACGCGACCACTCGCAATGAGAAACCTGACCTTTACGCATTGAGAATCTCGCCGGGAGGTTTATTTTCCACGCTCGCGATCGGCAACTTGATGTTGCCGATCGCGAATGAGGAAAAAGTCTCGCCGGGATGTTGATTTTGCTTGCTCGCGGTCGCCAACTTGACGTTGAGGACCGCGAGCGAGGATAAAATGCCCGCTACGCGTTTTTGCACTGTGCTACGTGCAATTCGCGTAGCGCGTAGTTGCGCAAACTACGCACACTCCGCGAGCGTAGCGTAGTTTTCCGCCCAGGCCTGCAATTATTAAGGATCTGCTCCCTCATAATCAAATTGTACAATGCTAAATAGTCATGCACTTTGCTGCCAAGTATACAACCTTCCAGAGCCTTTGTAGCACCATCTACAAAGTCTACCCAGTCCTGAGTCTGTGTCTTCTCGGTGTCTCTGAACTTAATCCTGTACTGTTCAGTGGTTAAGCCAAACCCATCAATGAGAGCACTCTTCAGGACTGAATAGTTGTCAGCATCCTCTTCTCTAACAGTGAGGAGCTTATTTCTACCTTTGTCAGCAAAGGAGAGCCACAAGATAGCTGCCCACTGCTCTTGAGGGACCTTCTGTACTTTACAGGCCCTCTCTAAAGCAGTTATCCATTTGTGGATGTCATCCTCACCATGGGAGGGAGGGACTATCTTGCTCAGGTTCCTATGGTCATAAGTATACTCCTTAATCCTAGGGACACTGTTGCTGCCACCATGGGACTCTAGTCCTAATTTCTTTCTAGCCTTCTGGAGTTCTAAGGATTCCTTATCTAGGGCCAATTGCTCTTGCCTGAGCCTAAGCTTGACTTTCTCAAGCTCTAGAAATTGGCACTGTCTTTCATAAGAGTTATCTCTCTTATTGTATTGTATTGTATTGCGCATTTATATAGCGCTATGTCACCCTACGGGTATCCAGGCGCTGTCACATAGCAGAGGAATTCATCAGTCTACAGTGCTTCTCAGACTTAAGGAGTAATATTATCATTCCTGGGGAAAAAGCCATGTCTTCAGATTCTTTCTGAAACAAAGCAGGGTATCGGCTTGTCTAATCTTCTGTGGGAGTTCGTTCCATAGGCGGGAGGCCGTATTGCTAAAAGCCCTTCCTCCCATCCTGGATTTTTTAAATCTAGTAGAGGTGACCAAATTGGCACCAGAAGATCGAAGGGATCTAGTCGGTTTGTACCATGTGAATCTATCCTGCATAGGAAGGGGACCCAAGCCATGTGCCGCTCTATACACTATACATAGGGATTTAAAACTCACTCTGTCCTTAACTGGTAGCCAGTGTAGTTCTCTTAGAGCCAGCGCAGTAGAAGCCCTGCGTTGCCTTCCTAATGCCAGCTTAGCTGCCATAGACTGGACTCTCTGCAATCCCTGCAAGATATATTATGGGGCTCCTAAATATAGGGAGTTGCAGTAGTCCAGTCTACACAGAATGGTGCTCCTTACTACCAAGGGTCTAGTTTCCTCTGGCAGTAAGGGGAGGATCTTCCTCAATGCCTTCAGTAGGGCAAAACAGACACTAGTTGTTTTATTGGCCTGTGATGCCATCTGAAGGTTGTCATCGATTAGGATACCTAAGTTTCGAACCGTTTTAACTGGGGACAAAGATTTGTCTCCAGGGGAGAGTTTGATCTCCATCGGTATCTGATGTGTCAGTTTAGCCGTGTTACAGTACACCACTTCTGTTTTTCCTTATTAAATTGCAAGGAGTTTTCCTTAAGCCAGCTAGCTGTTTGGCACATGCATTCTTGGAAGATATCCATGGTCACTGCGTCTTTTCCTTCTATGGAGAAAACCAGTTGAGTGTCGTCGGCATAGTTAACCAGGTCGATCCCAAATGATTTTATTAAGGCGATCAGTGGGCGCAGATATATATTGAAGAGGATCTTATGAGATATGGAGGTCCCTATAGAATGTCCTGACTGGTCAGATTCTGCAGAGGGAGATCTAGATCTCCTGGGTAAACTCTGCACTCTTCCTGGAGGAGTAAAGAGAGGGCCACTGGGGCCTTCTCCACCCTCTTCCTGAAGATCCAGGTTGTCCAGGTTGGAATTATCTTGATCCTCCTGGCCAGGGTTTGAGTCTAGGTCATAAAAGGTGTCACCTCCTGACCTGTCTTCATTCCCTGCCCCACCCACTCTTTCTAACTCATCTGACCCTGGGGTCTTTCTAAGGTCATCTAAGAGTAACACCTCAATGAGACGTTGGGTTTGGCATTTCTCCCTGTCTTCAGCTTCCTAGAAGCACACATGGCTTTCAGATCCTGAAATGAGAGACCATTGTACCTAGAAGGCAGAGAGCCACTGGCTTCTCCTTTAGAAGACATACTAGTGTGGTGTGGTGTATGCACCGGTGGGCAGTCAAAATATCGAATTTTAAATATCAACCTACACTAATATCGAGTTTTTAATATCGTAGGGACAGAATATCGAAGTCAAGAATATCGTTGACCAGAATATCGACTTTAAGGTAAGTAATATCGATTTTTTTAATATCGAAGTAAGTAATATCGAAGTCATTAATATCGTTAGCAAAGATATAGGGGCCGATTCCGATCTCGGTCGGAGGCGCACCCAATACCATTCGGTCGGGAAAAAAGCCATGCGAATGCCTGTTTCCCGACCAATACGTACAGCATACCGAACGAGTAAGTACGATGCGCACAACAGCACAGAATCCGGCCGAGTCGTACTCACCCAATCCAGGTCCTGTTCTCCGACCGAGGCGAATCCGGAAACGCAGAATCGAGTCGCACGGAAGGGAAAATGCAGCCCCGTCCGGCCGAACAAGTACGATGCGCTTTCCGTACGCGCCGAACCCGTCGCTACGCACGGCACGTCAAAGCATCCGGGAGAGGCGCACATAAGCTCCGATTCGCGCCACAACACGATCCACGGCTACGAGGCGAACACGCCAGCGACGAGGACGACGCGAAGCGACGAGAAAGACGAACGACCACGAACCAACCATGAATCCCTTCGTCCCGATCCTACCAATATTCTACATTTACTACCGGAACAGGCACGGACGCGTACGGCGCAGAAGGTAAGTCAGACACCAATCACAAAACACATACAACACGTACACGACACATCACACACACACAGAGGGATGCAGAATTTACTTACACCAGCAACAGCAGCACCATAGGGGCGGGATGCCCATCACCAATGCCACATATGCACACAGGGGCCTGAATGCGCACCACCACCACCACCCCTACCCAGGGGGGGCCGGATGCCAACCACTACTTCCACCCTTAGCCAGGGGGTGCCAGATGCCCACCACCACTACCACCCTTACCCAGGGGGCTGGATGCCTACCACTACTACCACCCTGAGCCAGGGGGTGCCAGATGCCCACCACCACCACCACCCCTACCCAGGGGGGCCGGATGCCTACCACAACTACCACCCTTACCCAGGGGGGCTGGATGCCTACCACAACCACCACCCTTACCCAGGGGGGGCTGGATGCCTACCACTACTACCACCCTTAGCCAGGGGGGTGCCAGATGCCCACCACCACTACCACCCTTACCCCGGAGGGCTGGATGCCTACCACTACTACCACCCTTAGCCAGGGGGTGCCAGATGCCTACCACCACTACCACCCTTACCCAGGGGGGCTGGATGCCTACCACTACTACCACCCTTAGCCAGGGGGTGCCAGATGCCCACCACCACTACCACCCTTACCCAGGGGTCTGGATGCCTACCACTACTACCACCCTTAGCCATGGGGGTGCCAGATGCCTACCACTACTACCACCCTTAGCCAGGGGGCTGGATGCCTACCACAACTACCACCCTTAGCCATGGGGGTGCCAGATGCCCACCACTACTACCACCTTTACCCAGGGGGGGCTGGATGCCTACCACTACTACCACCCTTAGCCAGGGGGGCTGGATGCCTACCACTACTACCACCCTTAGCCAGGGGGGTGCCAGATGCCTACCACCACTACCACCCTTACCCAGGGGGGGCTGGATGCCTACCACTACTACCACCTCTACCCATGGGGGGCTGGATGCCTACCACCAACACCACCCCCACTCATAGGATGGACAATGCATGACACAACCAGCACACCACAACCTAGGGAATGCAAGAAAAAGACATCCCCCCAACACCATGACAAGCGTGTGTAGACTGTGTCAAATGCCTACAACACTGAACATGACTTTGAACATACAATGTGACCCCCTATCACATGTGCCACACATATATGTGTGTGGCCCCCACAATGCAAGCAGGCCATGACCATTGTGGCAATGGGGTCCAAGCCCCCATCATCACAGTGACCAAAATGTAAGTGTGGGGTCCATAGCTGAAGCACATTTTGAACAGTGTGGCAATGGGGTCCAAACCCCCATCATCACAGTGACCAAAATGTAAGTGTGGGGTCCATAGCTGAAGCACATTTTGAACATTGTGGCAATGGGGTCCAAACCCCCATCATCACAGTGACCAAAATGTAAGTGTGGGGTCCATAGCTGAAGCACATTTTGAACAGTGTGGCAATGGGGGCCAAATCCCCATCATCACAGTGACCAAAAGGTAAGTGTGGGGTCCATAGCTGAAGCACATTTTGAACAGTGTGGCAATGGGGTCCAAACCCCCATCATCACAGTGACCAAAAGGTAAGTGTGGGGTCGATAGCTGAAGCACATTTTGAACAGTGTGGCAATGGGGTCCAAACCCCCATCATCACAGTGACCAAAATGTAAGTGTGGGGTCCATATCTGAAGCACATTTTGAACATTGTGGCAATGGGGTCCAAACCCCCATCATCACAGTGACCAAAATGTAAGTGTTGACAAAGAAAAAGCTGCAAATGCCAAACTGCATGGATGATTCCTGGTCACAGAACATAAAACACATCAGTGGCAAAGTAGTGCATGTGTCCCATTGCAACATAGATTGGGGGAGGCAAATACTGCAGTGCAAATAAGACATACCTTTGGCCATGTGCAGACAAACAACACCCATGGGGGCTGACACTGTCAACATTCATCAATGACACAATGACAGAAGTGACCATCAGAATGCAGACCCACATATTTGCACCAATGGGCACACAAATGCAGATACCCTGTGGAGACTGTAGATGTGAGGTGAACAGATACCATACCATGGCAGCAATGGGACACACAAACCATGATCATTGTGCTGACCGATGACCTAGGAGTCCCAGGGACAGCAGGGGAAACCCACCAAACTACATACAGCCAATGGCACACCCAAGATATGCCAATGCAGTGGTGCAGATGCACAAACACAAACAGGCAGACCCACACTGCACATCATACACAACAGGTGAGGGGGGGGGGTGCCAGTGTCCCCAGGCAACCACACAACACATGAGGAGGCCTGAATACCAATCATACAGATGTGCATACAGTGCCACACAAAGGTAACTCATGGATCCAAATCCCCTATGTGGGCAAGCAGGCATTGTCAGATGAGAGGGAGCACAAATCACACATGTCACACAGGCACGTAGGAACAGCAACTGACACAGCAAGACACAGACACACCACAGCACTACCCCCAGGGCCCCCACAATGTGGTGACCCTGGGCTGCATTACAATCCCACTGTGATGACAAAGCTAAATGTCGTTCACACTGTGAACCACAGTCATGTGTCCTGAGCAACAAACTACCATCACACCTACACAAGCACAAATCAATCAGCACGGCCAGTAAGCCAAGGCCAACATGGAGGCAGGGGTCTAGCCGGGCAACAACTCTCATCTGCACACACTCAACACCACACACCTCGACCTCCAACAATGTGCAGCAGTGAAGCACACATGCACTGGTGACATTGCACATGCACCCATGACTATTCCAGGGTGGTGGGTGGGAACCAAGGTGCAGAAACACATCACACATGGCCACTCAACAAGACTCCTGAATGTCTGACACACTGCACACTACGCTGTACATGGACATGACGGCAATACCACACCAACCAATGGGATCCCAGCCACAGTCACACACCAATGAAGAAGCCAAGGTCACCCACAAAGAACACACATAGACAACAACCAACATTGCAGCCCGGACCCTGAGGAGTGCCAGCAGTCACACACACAACGTGTCACAATCACTGAAAGATAACACAAACTGGAAATCACATGACAGGTGCAAACAACAAGTGCCAAGGGGAAACCTGACTGTGACCCATCTGCGTCTGCACACAAACTCAGCCCTGACAGCAAACACACCTATGGGTGACACCCTGATGACCAGTAATGTGCCATGCACCCACATCACAGAGAACCCAGGGAGAAGACTTTGGGGGAACATAGGTCAAGTCAGCAAGCATCACAAACAGGTACAACACTAGGGATCACAGCATGCACAGCTAAACGGAAGTGAACACACAGACATGCTCATACAACACACACCTTGGGCGCAAGCAATGTCACAGGAGTACACACTGCCATGAGGGGACTCCACTCCTGTGTGAGGAAAGCTGTGCCATATGTTGCCTCAGTAGGGCCCCATCATGTCAGCTGAGCACTTGGTCACACAATCAACAATTAGCACCAAATGAAGGCTCCTGTCACATCAGCCTGGTCATGGAAGTGCCAACGAAATCATCAGCACAGATCCAACACACTTGTATAGCAATGTTGCACTGACAACACAGATGAGTCCTTCCCCATTGATGCCCAAACCTGCATGTCCAGTGGAGATGGCCACACGGTCAGGGAAGTAGACGAATTGAACAATGGCAGGCACAACAGATGTGCAGGGGTGGAAGCCACAGATGTGAAATTGCTAATGTAAGTAGGAAATCCCATTGCCAAATACTGAACACATGACACCCTCAGCTGCTGCTATGGATGACATGGATACACCACAGGATAGGACACATTCCCCCTGGACCACATGGGTTCCTGCACAGTAACACTTCATTATCATGAGACCAAATATCACCATCACTGCAGCAAGGGCATGGTTAGCATCATCAACAACATGTACATCAGAAGCATAAGCACTAGAGAACAGAAAGTTGCTTTATTCAGCATATGTGTGTTTAAAAGTGAAAGTCCAGAAAAAACACAAAGGCCAATGGCCAGTCCATTGTCAAAGTCCAAACAGGGTGACAGTGGCAGATGTCACCCTACGCATGCCTGCACTGCACAAAACCAGGGACAATCCACTAGGAGGGGCAACCGGGGGGCAGGCCAGGCACCGCAGGGACAGGATCAGGGCTCACCAGGAGGAGGCAGGGAAGGGGTGGTGGGTGCTGGAGAGCCACTGACAACTGCAGTGGAGGTGTCTGACATGGTGTGTGCCGGCACAACTGGGGGGCATGACTCAGATGTTGTGGGTGCCGGCACGACTGCAGTGGACCCTGCAGATGGAGTGGACAGGTCCGCCACTGCAGTGCCCAAGTCAGACAGGGTGGTAGTGGACTCCACTGCAGTGCCTACCACCAGGGGAGGAGAATGGGGAACAGGCAAGGTGGGCTGGACAGAGGGGGAGGACACCCTCACCACATCAGTGGCACAGACAAGCGCAGCGGGGGTGTGGTGCCGGGAGAGCAAGTGGCAGGGGGAGAAGGCCGGATCCTCTTGGGGATGGTATATCTGTGGGTGGGGGAACCTGGGGCAGGGTGTGGTGGGGGCACCTGTGGAGTGGGGGCCTGAGGGATGGAGGAAGGAGACCTGGTGCCTGAGCTGCAGGGCGGCGGCGGGGTCTTGCTCTTACGACTCTGGGGGACTTGCGGGTGGGGGCCTCAGTCTGTCTGCGCCTGGGGGAGGGTGTCCGGGGGCGAGGGGCACTCTGCTCCGTGTGGGTGGGCTTCCTCTTCCCCCTGAATGCTGTATCAGCTGGATCGGAGGGGAAGAGGCCGAGGTCACTGAGGAAGAGCCGCTGGGTCTTTGGGGTTGCAGGTGAGGCAAGGGAGGGTGCTTTGGAGGGAGAGGCAACTGAGGACTGTGCAGTGCTCGTGGATGCGTGTGTGTGTTCCAGGGCCCCATCCCCTGTGAGTCTGTTTTCAGTCCCCTGACTGTGCGTGCGTGTGCGTTTTGTTTGTGGCGTGTGTGTCTGTGTGCTGGACGTGTGTGTGCTGGTGTGTGCCTGTGCCGGTGTGTGTGTGTGTGCTTGGGACGGGTAAGGTGCTGGGGAGTGTGGATGGAGCAGAGGCAGGAGGGGTGAGGGACTGTCTGAGGAGGGACACTGCTGCCGTCAGGGAGGAGTCCATGGACCTATTGCCCCTCTGTAGGTCAGACATGCCCGATGAGATGCCCTCCATGAACGACACCAGCTGAGTCAACAGAGCGGTGTGCGCATGGAGGACACTCAGCATGGCTGTCTGCCCTACATGGAGCTGGCGAAGGAGGTACACAGACTCCTCACTCAGGGCAGCAGGGGACACAGGGGCAGGGGGTGCAGTGCCTGGCCCAAAGGAGACACGCTCCCGAACATGGGAGCCTCCACGGACCTGGGGAATGGGAGCCGATGGGAGGGCGGTGGTGGTGCTGGTGGTGGCGGGGACAGCAACACTAGCTGGGGTGTGGTGGCTGCTGACACCCGCCTCCATAAGGGAGTCATCCTCCGAGCCGCTGTGGTCCTCAGCTGAGGTGGATGCTGCTGAGGACTCCTCGGTGTGGCTCCCCTCGCCCTCCGTGCCACTGGGTCCCTCCGACCACTCCTCGGCTGCTGACCCAGTCTGGCTCTCCGGCTCCTCCTGGTCCGTGGAGCTGTCCCCTTCCGTGGCCGTGGATGTATCTGCAAACAATGGGGAAACAGACAGACATCAGTCACCTGCACCAAACGCACACACCACTGTGAGCACAGCACATTACAGAGCAAGCCCTGGCATCATTAGTTGAACATTGCTAAAAGTGCCCTAACTGAACAGGAGAAGCCAATTGTCAGTCTGATGCCAACCATGGCACTCACATCCCACATGGCCTTGCACCCATCTGTCTGGTGTCTGTTGGATAGCAACACCCCAGTGTGGACACATGCACCACCTACACAGTAGTTGGACAGTGCAGAGGACACGGTGTAGCATGTGGACATGCACACATCACAACTCTTGCCACTGAGTCAGTACAGGTTTCCGGATGAAAGGGATGCCCAGAGTCAAATAGGAAATGCATGTGATGCATACCAGCGACAGACACCATGATGCACCCATGTCCTGAGAGCCATCGCCACAATGGTGTGCATGTAGCACATGTCACTCCCCTGCAGGATCACCAATAAGTAGACACATGCCATGGCGGAGGCATGACTGCTAAGTCATACATCACTGTCTCAGTGATGAATGACTTGGCAGCCAGACAACAACACTCTGCACTGTGTCACAATAGTAGGTCATGGGGAATGCAAGTCCTGGAGCTGCACAAGTGCACATGTACATCCCCCACACAACACATCATCTTAACCCTCATCTGTCCAGGTCATACCGATTGGACATATGGGAGACCTGTGACACTACCCTCTGAACCTGAGCCCCTCACAATCTGCTGTGAATGGGAAACAGCTGCCTGAACTTCACATTCGCATACCCCAGTCTGCACGGGCAGCTGATCAAACACCTATGTGACACACAAGTATCGTCTCCTATGGTCACATCTCCAGTGGCATGCTGAGCCCCTACCGAGAAACACCCCAGCAGTCCTGGCAACAAATCCACAGCACACTGACACAGAGGCAGACACCTGAGGGGTCAAATCACTGCGCACAATGTGTCAGCTGATACACAGGAGTGGGAGTACAGGTGTATTGGATGGGCTGGAGTAGGCATGACTGTCCTGCCCCACATGAATGAGGGATGAGCCCTGGACAGTGGATAGCTGGCTATGTATGTGTGACACACGTAATCTGCACACTCCTGGGGCCCAAACATTGTTCCCACCCGCTGCATGGGTGTGTGCCAGATACCCCAGGCACATGTGGTGGCTCAGCTCAGCAAGTGGACCGCATATCAAAGCAACACGCAGATTACATGTCCGAACACAGGCGTTGTGTGAACAATGGACCCACCCATGATGCCCACAACAGAGTTAGGGAAACAGATGCTGTCCCCCACCTTGAGTGAAGCAAACTGCAAGGACACAGTCCCAAGTGACACAATTCCCTGAATGTAAGGGCCACACCTTGGGTATCAGATGAGGAGTGGGCAGTGCACAATAGAGGGACATGGCTCCTGGACAACATGACTGCTGTACTGTGGCAGTTTAACCAGGCCAGAGGAGGGCACATAGCATGTAATACAGAGTTCACAGTGCAGTCTTTGACTCACCCCCTCCTTGCTGCTGTCTGGCCTTCAGCTGCCCATCCAGGTCTGGAAACACCACCGCCAGGATCTGGAGCATGTGGGGGGTCAGGGTCCGTGTTCCGCCCCTCCTGCGAGGAGGCGACAGCTTCAGCTGGACCCGTGCAATCCTCCGGGTCCAGCCCGAAGGTCCTGCCACCTCTTCTGGCAGTTGCGGATCCGGCGCTTGTAGACCCCCACGGACCGGACAGCCCGGACGATGTCCTTCCAGATCTCCTGCTTCCGATGGGCATTAACCTGTCAGGATGACAAAGTGAAAAGGCCATTACTACACATGCAACATATCCGTGCATGACACAGTTGTATATACATGTCTCAATCACAGGGGCACATGATGTACACAGGCAGTGCAACGCTGCCCATGGACAGTTTGCCAGAAGTCACTACATGGTATCATTGCATGGGAAGTAAAACCTTGTTCAAATGCACTGTCACTGCACCATACCTGTCCAGTGCATGTCACTACACACTATGGGGGGTGACAACTACTCAGTGAGCCTGCTAGCCAGTGGCGTGCAGACTTTCAGCCTTGCTAGTCAGACAAAATGCACATTCAGAAAGGCAGTGCACAGAACACTCACCTGCTCCCCTGGTGTCCCATACAGCTTGCTGTACTGTGGAAGTAGGCTGTCCAGCAGGGCCTGGTTCTCCTCAAGGCTGAAGGCTGGGGCTCTCTCCACAGTACGTGCCATTGCAGGGTCCAGAGGGGGCAGAGACAGCAGCAGTGCAGTGGCAGATGTCGTCCTGGAGCATGTAGTGCAGGCAAGTGAGCTCTCAGGGGAACAGCCAGCAATATATATGTGCTGGAGAGGCAGATACTGTCCCATGTGTCCAAAGTGATAGGTCCAAGTCGTTTGCATCTTCTGAATCTGGCCAATCCATGGAATAGCAGCACCAATACACGCCCACAGCATCCTTCAAATCTTCAACTTCATGACATACATGATTTTGCAACATTGTTGTGGGTGACCAACTGAATTTCCAGCAACCGACTCGTTCGAATTTCGAAAACGCGTCCGTTGCCAGGCTAGGCCATTGTCAATGGGTGCGCACCGATCGGTCCATTGCTGTTCAACGCGTACAGGGGTACAACGCGTACCCGCACACATTGAATGCAATGGGCCGGCCGGGGCACCGATCGGTCCATTGCTGTTCAACGCGTACAGTGGTACAACGCGTACCCGCACACATTGAATGCAATGGGCCGGCCGGGGGCACCGATCGGTCCATTGCGGTTCAACGCGTACAGGGGTACAACGCGTACCCGCACACATTGAATGCAATGGGCCGGCCGGGTGCACCGATCGGTCCATTGCTGTTCAACGCATCCCTGTACAAGTGACTGGCATATGTCACCATGCCTGTCTCAGATGAACATATGCCAGCCACAGATAGCTCCCAGGGAGTGAGGGGCACACCTACAACACGACAGCCTGTCCAAACTGTATCATAAGGCATGTAAGGCTGCATTTCCTATTGTGTGTATGTTGGTGTACATGTTGTCCTGTGGGTGTCACCTGGGGGCAGCCACCCCCAGGCTGTGCACGTGTTCATGGGGACAGGATCCTGGGTGTTACGTGTACATGACCACTGTGATGTGCAACTGTTCATATCTGTGCATGTGCCATGGTCACATTTCACGGTGGTGTATGTGTATGTCATGTCACATACCCCGTGAGTCCCATGTGGGACGGTATGTTTGAGCCAGGGTGTCCCAGTGGCACAATAGTGATGGTCCTCCACAGTCTGTGTGCATGTAGTGTTTACAATGTCTCTGATTTCATGTGCACAATGGGAGACAGTCTCCACATCCACGTTGTGTGTGCATGGACTTTGATGTTGTGCGTGTGTGTGTCACAGACGTCCATGTCTGTCCTGCAGTGGCAAGTGGGACCACTACCTGTGGGGGTCATGGTTGTTTTGCTGTGGTGTTTACATGATACTCCATGTAATGCCAGTGTCCATGTGGCAATACAGGGTCCCTGGGAATGTACCTGTCGTTGAGCTGTGATGCCTGGGGCACATCTGTCCTCACATGTCACTGTGGGGGGTGATTGTGACACGGCAGCAGGAGATGGGAACTGTGACACGGCCTCATGATATCCAATGGGCCAACCTGGGACTTATTGATGCCACTTGTTGAACCGTGATGACAGATGTTGGCCATGTATGTACCATACATGTCCTTACGGAACTGCACACTTCATGTAGTTGTGCCTCATAATGATGTATGTTGTGATATTGAGTGTGTTCAATGCCGCATATGTGGGGTGACTGACAATCTTGCTTTCTTCTCCTCTGCACTGCAGGGCTCCTGCTGTCCATAGACCATTCCCAGACCTGGCAACGATGGTGGAACGGGACAGCATCCGACAGTACCGCTTCACCAGGCAGCTGATTGAGGATTTGGCAGTGCAGTTGGCCCCACATTTGCAGCCTGGCCGGCCGTATCCTACAGCGCTGACCCCCAAGGTGAAGGTGATGGCAGCCCTACACTTCTTTGCCACCGGTACCTTCCAACATACTGTGGCGACTGCTGGTGGGATGTCACAGACCATGTTGAGCCGTGTGCTCCGCGATGTTTTGGAGGCAATGTTGCTATTCCTGAACCGGTACATCTATTTCCCTAGACTGCAACGACTCACTGACGTGAAGAGTGACTTCTATGCCCTGGGGAGGATGCCGCATGTCATTGGCTCCATTGATGGGACACATGTGGCTTTGGTACCACCACAGGCCCAGGAGCAGGCCTACCGTAACCGCAAGCACTACCACTCGGTCAATGCACTGGTGGTGTGTCTTGCAGATATGACCATCACACACGTGTGTGCCCGTTTCCCTGGTTCAGCACACGATGCCTTTGTGATGAGGAGTAGTCGCATCCCCAGGATGATGGCACAGATGCAGAACCAGCGTGCCTGGCTTGTCGGTGTGTACTGACTTTGTGCCATTGTGTGTGATCTGATCTGTAGTATTCCGCCCACTTTTCCAAGTCAGCTAATGTGCACTTGTCTGTCCGTAGGTGACTCGGGATACCCCAACATGCCGTGGTTGCTGACACCCCTCAGGAACCCTGTGACACCAGCCCAGATGCGCTACAATGAGGCACATGGTCGGACCAGGAGAGTGATTGAGCGGACATTTGGTCTCCTGAAGAGCCGCTTCCGCTGCCTGGACAAGACAGGAGGGTCCCTCCCATATGCCCCAGCGAAGGTGTGCAAGATTATCATCGTCTGCTGCATGCTCCACAACCTGGCAGTGCGGAAGGAGTTGCCTCTCATCCAGGATGACAATGACCAACATCCGCCACCTGTGGAGGATCCTGGCCTGGACCACGATGCCAGTGATGATGATGATGATGAGGGTGATGTCCGCACACAGCTCATCACCAACTTCTTTAGCTGAATGTGAGTATCCTGAGGTGTCATGTCAATGATGTGAGTTGGCATGATATGTGTAGGTGGTGCTCTGGTGCTGTTGGAGTGTGTCCATGGGCTACTTGACTGGATGTGTGTAGCGATGTGTGCTTACAGGTGGTCTGTACTCCCCAACAGTGTTGACATGCTAACTTGGTTCTGGGTGGGTATCTTGTAACATGTATTGTGCATGAGTTTTGCTGTTCTGTCCTGTTCTCCATTGCTTTTGACTGTGTGTCATTTCTGTCCTTCACAGGGTACTTTCAGATTCGTTTGGTCAACTGTGTCCACCGACGACGTGATTGTACTTCCAGGGTGGTAGCTGTTGTGTCCCTACAGGTGATGTGCGCCACACCCATGGACTTCCTTCCTTCTACAGTTGTTGACTGTGTGCCCGCTGCCAGGTGGGATTACCTTGCATCTGTAGTGGTTACGACATGTTGCAACTGTGTAATAAACCTGTGCTTCACTTTGTGATGTGCGTTGTCTGTGGTCACACATTTGACTGCCATTTGCTTACTGCACCTGTGGGCTACTTGACTACAACTGGGAATAGGTGTGGTGTCTGTGCATTGCACCGTCTTCCCTGGCAACATCAGTGTAGGCAATGAGTCAGATGGCCTAGGTGTGTATGTGTTGTGTAGCCCTGGTGGTGTGTCTCCCTCATATGTGTCACGTTGCCTTTACTCACATGCCTGTGTTGTACTTGCTGTTGCAGTTCGCATACACAGTGTAATTTTGCAGTTCATCATCCCCATGACAGCACCCACGTTGGAATCACAACAGAGGCAAGTATGGTGTATTAGTGTGTTTATTGTGATACATTTGTGTGAATAGTGCATAGGATGGTTAGTGCTGTACATATATATTGCAATCAGAAGTTCCTAGGTGAATTGAAAGTCCTGGTAGACAAAATCCCCAGTATCGGGGCCACAGTTGTCTGAGACATTGGTCCAACTTGTACTCCCCATGTCATGTGTGGGAGTTGTGTTGCCGTCAACAGGGTGAACAGTTTGTGCACAAAGGTGAACATCCAGAACAGGTTCAGGCTTCCTGGGGGTTGCACTTGGCCATCGGCCTCTCACTTGCCCCTCCTCGGACGACCCCTCTTCTTTGGGGGGGCCCCTCAAGTACAGGCTGCTGCGGTGCAGGGGACTCTCCGCCAGAGTCATCCTCCCTCCCTGTGGCAGTTGCAGTTTGTTCAGCACCAGATGTTGTTGGCACACAGGGAGGTGTGGACTGGTTGCTGTTCATCTGGCGGAGGCATTGTAATATGTCCCTGTGCACCGCCGTCATCTCTTGCAGTGCGTCCCACTTGGACTCCACGCGGGACATGTGTGAGTCCAAGCGGGCATGATGGGCAGCCTGCTGCTGTTTCATGTCTCTGAGGAGCCCCACTACCTGGCTGAGATCTCCGGTGCTGGACTGGTACGCATCGGCTATGCGTACCAGTTGTGGGTCATCATGCACACCAGCAACCTCTGCAAGCAGCGACCTCTGTCTCCCACCCCTCCCACCACCCCTGCCGACATGTGCAGTGCGTGCAGTGGCACGCACAGATGACCCTGGTCCCCCTTGGGGGTTGGTGGTGGTGGTGGTGTCCATGGCCCCACGTTGGTCCAGGGTCCCTGTGCTGGTGGTGCTCCTTGTTCTGTCCATGTCGGCAGGGATGGTATTTGTGGTGACAGTCGTTGGAGGGGTGGGTGCAGGGGGTGCAGCTGGTGGTCCTGCTGGTGCTGCATGTTGACTTGCACCGGATGTGCCAGGTTGGTCTTCTTCGTCCGAGGAGGGCAGAGGCTGTACGACACCAGTGAGCTCCGTATCCTCTTGAGCCTGGGACTGGGACTCCTCAGCGTCTGCTGCTGTGTCCCCATCATCACCTGTTTTTGGGAGACACACACAATGTATGTTATGTTTCTGCAGGCATCAATGGTTGACACACCTGACAGTTGTGACTGTGCCTCTGGGTGCGGGCCTGTACATTGCATTGTCCTAAGTTGTCACAGTCAGGGGTTGATATTGGTGTAGCACATTGTCCTGCATTATTTGGGCATTTCTATGTATTTGTTGGGGTGTGAACATGGTCTGCATTGGTTGTATTTGGTTGACAGCCGGCCCTCCTTCCCACCCAGCCAGTCAGTTATCCCACCATGGACTGTGCTTGCATTGCAGGGAGTGAAAGTTGTCTTTCAGGATGTCAGTCAGTGGTGTCCTGCTGTTGGTTGTTGCACAGTTGCCAGCAGGGCCTTGTGCTCCCCACAGCAGTAGCCAGTGTCAGCCATCTTGTCAGTTGTTTTCCACTCCCTGTGATGTGAGCATGGTTCAGGGTGGTGTTGATGGGACAGTTGTGAGGCTGAGCAATATCTGTGCCTACTACTCCCATCATGCTATTGCCTCCACCCCCTTCCCAGCATGCCCATGCTTCCTTCCTTTTGACTCTGCTTCCCTGTGGGGTGGGCTGCCTGTGCTGACAGGATGGCTGGGAGTGTTGTCCTGGCAGTTGTTTGGCTAAAAGTCCCAAGAGTGTCCCTGTGCTTCACACAACATAACCCAGGGTGGTGGTTCTTTGTGGGATCTTGAGTTAGGATGTGAGGCATTGCATTCTCCCAGGTGGGTTATGTGGAGTATGTGTTGAGGGTGTGTGTGAGGGGAGGTGCTTGTGACTATGGTCAGTGCTGCAAGTCCTCCTTCCCACCCAGCCAGATATCCCACCATGGAACGTGCTTGCATTGCAGAGAGTGCAAGTTGGCTTTCAGGATGTCAGGCAGTGGTGTTGTGCTGTTTGTTGGTGCACAGTTGCCAGCAGGGCCTTGTGCTCCCCACAGCAGTAGCCAGTGTCAGCCATCTTGTCAGTCCTTATCCACTCCCTGTGATGTGAGCATGGTTCAGGGTGGTGTTGATGGGACAGTTGTGGGGGTGAGCTATGTCTGTGACTATGACTCCCATCATGCTATTGCCTCCGCCCCACTTCCCAGCATTCCCATACTTACTTGCTTTTGTAGGGAGTTCAGTGTGTGTGGGTGTGAGAGCAATGGCAAGATGGCTGACAGTGGTGTCCTGCTGTTGGTTGGTGTGCAGTTCCCAGCATGCCCTTGTGCTCCCCACGACACAGCAACAGTGTCAGACATCTTTGATGGGCCTTTCCACTCTCTGTGGGATGTGCATGCGTGAGTGTGAGCTTGCTGGGCCATGTGGTGGGGGATGTAGAGCTGTACCTACGACTCCCATCATGCTATTGCCTCCACCCCCCTTCCCAGCATGCCCATGCTTCCTTCCTTTTGACTCTGCTTCCCTGTGGGGTGGGCTGCCTGTGCTGACAGGATGGCTGGGAGTGTTGTCCTGGCAGTTGTTTGGCTAAAAGTCCAAAGAGTGTCCCTGTGCTTCACACAACATAACCCAGGGTGGAGGTTCTTTGTGGGATCTTGAGTTAGGATGTGAGGCATTGCATTCTACCAGGTGGGTTATGTGGAGTATGTGTTGAGGGGGTGTGTGAGGGGAGGTGCTTGTGACTATGGTCAGTGCTGCGAGTCCTCCTTCCCACCCAGCCAGATATCCCACCATGGAACGTGCTTGCATTGCAGAGAGTGCAAGTTGGCTTTCAGGATGTCAGGCAGTGGTGTTGTGCTGTTTGTTGGTGCACAGTTCCCAGCAGAGCCTTGTGCTCCCCACAGCAGTAGCCAGTGTCAGCCATCTTGTCAGTCCTTATCCACTCCCTGTGATGTGAGCATGGTTCAGGGTGGTGTTGATGGGACAGTTGTGAGGCTGAGCAATATCTGTGCCTACTACTCCCATCATGCTATTGCCTCCACCCCCCTTCCCAGCATGCCCATGCTTCCTTCCTTTTGACTCTGCTTCCCTGTGGGGTGGGCTGCCTGTGCTGACAGGATGGCTGGGAGTGTTGTCCTGGCAGTTGTTGGGCTAAAAGTCCCAGGAGTGTCCCTGTGCTTCACACAACATAACCCAGGGTGGTTGTTCTTTGTGGGATCTTGAGTTAGGATGTGAGGCATTGCATTCTCCCAGGTGGGTTATGTGGAGTATGTGTTGAGGGGGTGTGTGAGGGGAGGTGCTTGTGACTATGGTCAGTGCTGCAAGTCCTCCTTCCCACCCAGCCAGATATCCCACCATGGAACGTGCTTGCATTGCAGAGAGTGCAAGTTGGCTTTCAGGATGTCAGGCAGTGGTGTTGTGCTGTTTGTTGGTGCACAGTTCCCAGCAGGGCCTTGTGCTCCCCACAGCAGTAGCCAGTGTCAGCCATCTTGTCAGTCCTTAGCCACTCCCTGTGATGTGAGCATGGTTCAGGGTGGTGTTGATGGGCCAGTTGTGAGGCTGAGCGATATCTGTGCCTACTACTCCCATCATGCTATTGCCTCCACCCCCCTTCCCAGCATGCCCATGCTTCCTTCCTTTTGACTCTGCTTCCCTGTGGGGTGGGCTGCCTGTGCTGACAGGATGGCTGGGAGTGTTGTCCTGGCAGTTGTTTGGCTAAAAGTCCAGAGAGTGTCCCTGTGCTTCACACAACATTACCCAGGGAGGAGGTTCTTTGTGGGATCTTGAGTTAGGATGTGAGGCATTGCATTCTCCCAGGTGGGTTATGTGGAGTATGTGTTGAGGGGGTGTGTGAGGGGAGGTGCTTGTGACTATGGTCAGTGCTGCGAGTCCTCCTTCCCACCCAGCCAGATATCCCACCATGGAACGTGCTTGCATTGCAGAGAGTGCAAGTTGGCTTTCAGGATGTCAGGCAGTGGTGTTGTGCTGTTTGTTGGTGCACAGTTCCAAGCAGGGCCTTGTGCTCCCCACAGCAGTAGCCAGTGTCAGCCATCTTGTCAGTCCTTATCCACTCCCTTTGATGTGAGCATGGTTCAGGGTGGTGTTGATGGGCCAGTTGTGAGGCTGAGCGATATCTGTGCCTACTACTCCCATCATGCTATTGCCTCCACCCCCTTCCCAGCATGCCCATGCTTCCTTCCTTTTGACTCTGCTTCCCTGTGGGGTGGGCTGCCTGTGCTGACAGGATGGCTGGGAGTGTTGTCCTGGCAGTTGTTTGGCTAAAAGTCCAAAGAGTGTCCCTGTGCTTCACACAACATTACCCAGGGTGGAGGTTCTTTGTGGGATCTTGAGTTAGGATGTGAGGCATTGCATTCTCCCAGGTGGGTTATGTGGAGTATGTGTTGAGGGGGTGTGTGAGGGGAGGTGCTTGTGACTATGGTCAGTGCTGCGAGTCCTCCTTCCCACCCAGCCAGATATCCCACCATGGAACGTGCTTCCATTGCAGGGAGTGGAAGTTGTCTCTCAGGATGTCAGTCAGTGGTGTCCTGCTGTTGGTTGTTGCACAGTTGCCAGCAGGGCCTTGTGCTCCCCACAGCAGTAGCCAGTGTCAGCCATCTTGTGAGTCCTTTTCCACTCCCTGTGATGTGCGCATGGTTCATGGTGGTGTTGATGGGACAGTTGTGGGGGTGAGCAATATCTGTGACTACGACTCCCATGATGCTATTGGCTACACTGACTTGCCCAGCATACACAGAATTCCTTCCTTTCAGTGGTCTTCACTGTGTGTTGGTGTTGTAGTGGTGGCTACATGTCTGGATGTGTTTGTTAGTTCTATTTGTGCCACTGCCTAGCTGTAGTTGTAGTTGTGTTTGTACATGTGATGACACGGTTAAATGTAACTTTGAGATGGCATGTGTTGTGTTTATCTGACTGACATACACATTTTGGGATGATTCTGTTCTGGTTGCTGTGTAATTGCTAAGAGTGCATGGTTTGACTCTCCCCTTGACAGTGATGTGTGTGTGTATTGTGGCAGAATATTGTGTACATTTGTTGTGTACTCACCAGGCTCTGGGATGTTCTCTAGTCCATAGACGCTCACTGGCGGAAGGATGGCCCGCACCTTCTCCTCCCAGGGCCTGAGGTATACTGGCTTGGCAGGAGGGCCACCGCCGGTGTATTGGCTCAGGAGGTAGTCCTTCTTGAGCAGCTCCCGTACCCTCCTGCGCACGTCATACCACCTGTTCTGGATGTCAGTCTTTGTGCGCAGACATGGTGATTGTGCGTTCACCCTGTTGATGACCCTCTCCCACATCTTGGTTTTCTGGGAGATGGGTGTCTGTTGGACCAGTGTGCCAAACAGCTGTGGCTCTACCCTGAGGATCTCGTCTACCAGGACTTCCAATTCACAATCTAGGAACTTGTGATTCTTCTTGGGGGGCATGGTGATGGGTGGTGATGGTGAGTGATGTGTGTGTTGGTGTGCAGGTGAGGGTGTGTGAGTGTGTGTTTTGATGGGTGTATGTGAGGTAGCTATTTGTTGGTGTGCTGATGGTGTGTGGCTTGTGTGAGGGATGAGCTGTGGGTGTGTGGTTGCTGTCTGTTGAGTGCTGGCAGTAGAATAGCATTTGCAAAGGATCATGGTTGGGATTTGTGTCCTTTATATGGGTGGAGTTGTGGGTGTGTCTTTGTTCTCTGTCCCCACCCCCCAGTATTTATTGGCTTTGTAATTGCTTGTTTGGCCTTTTTTTGTGTATTTTTCCTTAGTACTTTCTGTGCATGTTGGAAACGTTCTTGTGACCGAGTCGGACCCTGCATTTGTCTCGTACGGTCTTCTCCGTTTCGTTCACGCTGTGTTTGTGCAGTTTTCTATGCTGCGTACGCGTCGGTCGCGGTGTTTTGTGTTACTTCGGCTCGGTTTTGTATGCGTGTCGGTCGTACGGCTTGTCCTCCGTACGACTCGGTCGTGGTTTTCGCGCCTTGCATCGTACTTAGCGGTTTGGAGTTCGCGTGTACGTTTCGGTTGGATTTGTTCCGGGTGCGTGTCGGTCGGTTCGATTCGCGTGTTTTTCCGGCCGGATTGCTGTTTTCCGTGCGGCTCGGTCGTTCGGCTTGGGTTCAGTACGTGTCGTCGGATTTTGCACGCCTTGCATCGTACTTGGCGTGTCGGGCGCCACAGGTACGTGTCGGCCGGAATTAATTCCGGCTCCGAGTCGGTCGGTGCTTTTTCCGGCCCGAATCGGAATCGACCCCTAAGTTGTTAATAATATCGATTTTTTTTTAGTGTAATGTATTTTATATGTATGTTTAACATTTTTTAAAAAAGTTTTTTCATTATTTTTAAATATATGTATTAAATGTTTAGAAAATAGTAATTTTTTTTAAAGGAAATTTTGCGTTTTAGTATCAGAGCGGGTTGTGGGTTTATAGGGGAATAGGGTGGGAAGTAATTTAATTATAATTAATTAATTAATATGATTTTATTCATTGTTAATTTATTGTTAATTAATTATTAATTGGTAATTAATTTATATTAATTGGTTAATTTATAATTATATTAATTATAATTAATTTATTTATTTATTTTATTTATTGTTATTGTTAATTAATTTATTGTAAATTAATTATTAATTGGTAATTAATTTTAATTCACTGATTAATTGGTAATTAAATTAATTATGTTATCTTTAATGTGTAGCGGGTTGTGGGTTTATAGGGGAATAGGGTGGGAAGTAATTTAAATACAAATAATTAGTTAATATGTGTATATTTATTGTTATTGATTATTAATTTATTGTTAATTAATTATCAATTGGTAATTAATTTTTATTAATTGGTTAATTAGAAGTTATATTAATGATAATTAATTTATTATTATTATTATTTATTGTTATTGTTAATTAATTTATTGTTAATTAATTATTAATTGGTAATTAATTTTTATTAATTGATTAATTGATAATTACATTAATTGTGTTATTTTATGTGTAGTGCGTTGTGTGTTTATAGGGGAAGAAGGTGGGAAGTAATTTAATGTTATTTAAGTAAATATTAATTTAATTTAATAGGTATTTATTAATTATTTGGTTAAATAATTATTAATATGTTATTTATTTTAAAATAAATTAATTTATAAGTATGTTAATTTAACCCCTACGCGATCCTACATTTCCCTACTGTTGCACTGACTGGAGTGGGAATAGTAATTTTTACCCCTATGCTATCCAACACTTTCCCTAATGTTGTACTCACTGGAGTGGGAATAGTAATTTTTACCCCTACGCTATCCAACACTTTCCCTACTGTTGCACTCACTGGAGTGGGAATAGTCATTTTTACCCCTATTCTATCCAACACTTTCCCTACTGTTGTACTCACTGGAGTGGGAATAGTCATTTTTACCCCTACGCTATCTAACACTTTCCCTACTGTTGCACTCACTGGAGTGGGAATAGTAATTTTAACCCCTACGCTATCCAACACTTTCCCTACTGTTGCACTCACTGGAGTGGGAATAGTAATTTTTACCCCTACGCTATCCAACATTTTCCCTACTGTTGTACTCACTGGAGTGGGAATATTAATTTTTACCCCTACACTATCCAACACTTTCCCTACTGTAGCACTCACTGGAGTGGGAATAGTAATGTTAACCCCTACGCTATCCAACACTTTCCCTACTGTTGCACTCACTGGAGTGGGAATAGTAATTTTACCCCTATGCTATCCAACACTTTCCCTACTGTTGCACTCACTGGAGTGGGAATAGTAATTTTAACCCCTACGCTATCCAACACTTTCCCTACTGTTGCACTCACTGGAGTGGGAATAGTAATTTTTACCCCTACGCTATCCAACACTTTCCCTACTGTTACACTCACTGGAGTGGGAATAGTAATTTAATTTCCTCCGCTATCTAATATTTTGTATTTTTTTAGCTAATGTACTGAATCATTTTCTTAAAAAAGATTTAAAATAATTTTACTTTTTTAAATATTATTGTTTTATGTGTATAGATGTATTTATAAAAAATAAATTAAACAATTTATAAGTTATTAAAATAAATATTAAAACATATTAATAAGTAAGTATATATATATTATATATTATATGTATATGTTTAATGTATTTTCAAATTATATATATTACTTATAATTTTTAAGCATTTTAAAATATTTTTAACTATGTTTCTTTTAATTATATGTATTATTTACTTTATTTTACAATATTTTTTTAACTTAAATTAAAAACGATATTTTTAACAACGATATTTTTGACATCGATATTTTTTTCCCGATATTTTTGTACTTACCTTATTGTAGATAGGATGTCGATATTCTTGTCTTCGATATTTTTGCTGCGATATTTTTGTAGGTCGATATTGTGACCTTCGATATTTAGTCAGTGATTCGTATGCACCTACCTAACCTAGTGGGAACTAAACTCTCTTATGTTGGAGAAAGTGTGTGCTAGACCCTTAACTTTCCCAACCCCAAGTTCAGTAGAACTTACTTATTCTAATCTTTAAGTATTATATGTGCATGAATACTTTAGTGGTTTTCAGTTAATCAATACAAAGAGATTTATCTGGTAAAACAATGCAGGCTTGAATCCCAACCGCTGCACAGCAATGTGAGAAGTTGGCCTGGTATATGCTGTCCACTAGTTAAAGTGGGCACCTTGCACCAGTCCAAACGACCCTTATGATGTATGAGGTCAAAGATAACCTTTAGAATGCTATCCTAGTGGTAGCTGTGGAGAGCAGCCTTCAGGCTTAATCTTGAAGGAATGTAAGGCAGCTTGTTTTACCAGAATATCACTTCCTATATTGACTAAATGAAAGGAGAACCACACAGTAGTTATATAAAAATATATATTTATTAATATAACACTCTCTACTATCCTCTACACGAGGATAGAACACAAAGCACACACTAAGAGATCAATAGAACATTTGTAAGTAGCACAATACACAGGGGGCTCCAGGGGGAGACCAAACCATATACTAAAATAGTGGTATAACAGTCACGACTGAGATCAAGACAAGGTCTAGAGCACGTAAAATCGCTGGGACCCCAAGGAACCACCCAAGGTGAGTAGATAGGGACTCCACAGAGGACGGGTGCAGTGTGAGAACACGACCGCGGGCTCCGTACAATTCTATGGGGAAGTCGCGGTTACACTTTTAAAGTTTAAGGACCCTTCTAGGAGGACTTCGAGCGAACCCTTTGGAACTTAAGAGTTTGAAGAGCCACCCCACCCGTGGATACCGTAGTACCCGAGTTACCTATCCCAGAGGAGCCCGGTGCATAGGTCTGAAGTGGCGTCTGAAACTGCTGTCGTTCTCAATGGAGGGCTGTGAAGAAGTACTGCTGCCATGAAGGTGAAAAGGGTCCGGTGGAATCCAAGCCTGGATTCGGGTCGGAAGGAACCTGAAAGCAGAGGGGACAGAGTCTGGGTCACTTCAGAGTGACCAGGGGCTCGGTAGACAAATGCCCACCGATGTCGGTGCTTCAGGGGCGAAGAAGGATGCTTGACTCTGCAGCCACGAGGACCAGGAGACATCGAGGACAACCAAGAGCTGGTGGTGAGCTGTCCCACGAAGGATGTTGAGTGCTGAGGGGTCAGTGTCCGGCTGGAGCACCAACAAGCCTTGGCAAAAGAAACCCATGAAGGAAGGTCAAACTGGTTACGGTGTGGACCAGCAAGGTCCAGGGGACTCACCAAGTAATGGGGAGTCAGGGCACATCTGGAGCAACCAGGAAAGCCCAACAGAAATCAAGATGATTCTCAGAGAGACCCACAGGCCGAAGGACCAGGAGTCGCGAGGGGACCTGGGGCAAGATTGCAAAGTACCAGCCCACGGAGCACTCAGTGCGAGGAGGCTGGAGTTCTTTGGTGAAAATACTGCTCAGGACTACACGGAGTCCAATGCACAAGCTCCGGAATTGTCAACAAGCATATGCAACTGCGAATGGACGCGGTGCACAGCGGTTCGGGTTATGCAGTCCCCACGAGGGATACTGGCCTCAAACTTGCTGAGAGGGCAGATCGACCTCAGGGACCTTCAGAAACCTACCTCCTGTGTTGCTGAAATCTTCGGAGTCCGCAGGAGCTCAGGAGCAGCAGACCGGTCAGTTGCGTAAAAGTGCCTGCTAGGGCAGGGGACTGACTCCTTCACTCCAAGGGAGATTCTTCAGTTGTCCTTAGTGCACCACAGGTCCTGCGCGGAGCCTGTATGGAGCAAGGGCACAGACAAAGCTTTGAACGGAGAGGGAGATGAAGTCGGGCCCAGTCGAAGTCCAGCGAAGTCCAGAGTGTCCAGACGGTCGAAGGTCAGTAGTTTCTTCTTGTAAAATCTTGTCCACGTAAAATCTATAGTCTTACAGCGGGTTAAGCCCTTATGTACCCACGGGAGATGGTTGGACAGATTTGGGGGACCCTCCTAGGGGAGGGTCAGGACAGAGGGGTGGTTACACCCATGTCCTTTGTCCAGTTTCATGCCAGAGTGGGAGCCAATGGCTCCCAGAACTGGTTTGAGCTGGACTATGCACAGGGACACCAAATGTGCCCCGGGTGCAGACTTTCAGACACTCTCAGAGTGCACCCACCCAGCCCCAATACACTAAATCCTGACTGGGAGGTGGTTACACCTCCCTGTGACAGGATGCCTATTGTGCTGCCTTCCCCTGCTCGAGCTTGGCTCAGCAGCAGGAGGGCAGAAGTGTGTCTCTGGTCGGCAGCATCCATTTTGTGCTGACCGGGTCGAGAAGGCTGGCACCGGTTAGACCAGTGACCCCACGAAGCTTGCTTCAGAAGGGTGGAATCATACCTCCCACACCGGTTACCGGTGTGGAGGTATGATTCCAAGGTGTTTGATACCAAACACAATATGTTTCTATGCAGCCGTTTTCGAGATAGCATTTACCGCGAGGTTATAATGCACCTCTACCTATATGTCCGGCTGAGTCACAGACAACCCGGGAGAATGGTCTCCGAAGGCTGCAGAGAGGCTCTGCTCATGCAGGGGCACCCTCTCACTAAAGACCCAGCACCCTGCCTTCAGGATTGATAAGGCCTGCTATAGGGGTGATTTATAAGTTTTAAGTGTAGTGACCTATAGATATAGTGAACCTATATCTAAAGTAAGTGGTGCAGGGGGCATGGCTTACCAGGCCAAGATGGTGGACGCACCTTGAGAGTGCTACTGGACCCCTCCGCCATCCGCTCAAAATCCTCTCGTCCTGCGGGCCGTCCTGCCCTGAAATTCACCGCCCCCTCAGCGCAGCACCTCTGGCTGTACCTCTGGTTGTGCGGCGTCCCGCATTTCACTGCCCCTCTGCTGTTAATTGGCCGGCAGGGTCCCACGGCTAAGATGGCGGCCCCCTCGCCCTGACTGCGGCGCCTGCCGCCCTTGGATTGCTTTGCTCGGCCTCTTGCCCGGATGCCTGAAGGGGTGGAGAGGCCCTCCTGCAGCCGGACTATCCAGGGGAAATCGCTGGCTCCGGGGTGATACCTGTGTCCTTCTCCCCGCCTCGCCCGGCCGGGCTCAGGCGGGCGCGGCCGCGGTTCCTGGTTCCACCCGCCGGCGCTGGAGGGCGCGAGCCCAGTGCGCGGCGGCCCAGCTGCCTGTGTCTGCGGTGACGGCTGTGGCTGCGCCCCGGCCCCACCCAGCGGCGCTGCTGCGGCATCGACTGCCATATCGGGCAGCGGGGGCTGGAGGGCAGCGGCGATCGATCCACGCCTGCCGTGAGGCGACTCCTGTGACCCGGGAGCTGATACGTGGCGGATCTTTGGACGGGTGAGTCCCGGCGGCGGAGGGGGTCCAGGGATATTTGCTGAGGGCCCCCCCACGTGCGCGGGAGGCTGGCTTAGGTGGGGACCGGCCCTGGGTGGTGTTACCTGTCATTTGGCCCGGCTGAGTCCCCTCCCCTCCTGAACTCTGCGGCTTCTGGGCCGGCTCCCCTGGGCCTTGGCGGCATGTTGTGGTGGCGTCCTGGGGCCGGCATTGAACTCCTGGCGGGGGGTGCCCTGAGGGGTGGTACCAGCCGCATACATCGAGCGGCAAGGAGCCCATGGTCGGGGCCCTCAGCCGCCATCCTGCCCCCCCAGCCTAGTACCGCCTGGCTTGAGGAGAACGCGGGAGCTGTTGTGGAGGCGCTCCCCTGGCCTGGCCCTAAAGCCCTAGTTCCACCCCACCATCTCCGGAGACAGTGTCACTGGCAGCGGAGGCGCTCGGCCGCACTCACCGAGCGGCGACCAGATCCGTGTGAAGACCACCCTCACTGGCCCCTATTGTTCTGCGTCTGCTGGGTCCGCGGGCCCTTCCTGCTGCGGCCGGGGCTGGGGTTCCGGTTTGGCCTCCCCCCGCATTGCTACTCATTGGGGTTGAGGCCTGAGGGTGTAGAACCGGCCGCAGGCCTCGAGCGGCGCGAGGCCCACGGAGGAGCCTCTCCCACCGGCCCCTCCGGCCCCTCCACTGCTGCCCTGCTCGTGTGATGCCTGGTGTAATCTGCGGGCCTTGCGGGCAGGAGCCTCCCTGCGGCCCTGGTCCGGAGCTCTCCCCCTTTGTCGTTGGGGGACCATCCTGTCTGCGGAAGTGGTCTCGGCCACACATACCGAGCGGCGGTGGATCTGGGTGGGCCTCCTCCTTGCTCTGGCTGACCCCCTTTTTTTGATCTTGGCCCGTCCGGGGAGGATCACCGGCACCCTGCTGCAAGACCCATCTGAAGAGACTCTCAGAGTCCCCCGCCCTGTGGAGTGTCACCATGGGCAGATCGGATAGACTGACCAAGACCCCTGCCACCCAGACCAAAATGAACCGTTTCACCACCACAGATGTGGGGGCGACCGGGGATACCATGGACCAGGAGCCTACACCGCCCGCGGATTTGTCCACCATCCTGCAGGCCATCCACGCTTCACAATCCTCGGTGGAGGGCAAGATCGCGGAGGTGCGAGTGGATATGACCCTCATCCGGCAGGATCTCCGGAATGCCACGGCTCGGATCAAAGAGACTGAAACCCGAATTTCCACCGTGGAAGACGACGTCCAGCAACTTAAGAGGCAAGTGGCTCGTCTCCAATCGCACACCCAGGAGTTGCACCGACGGGCGGAGGATGCCAAAAACAGGTCCCGGCGCAACAACCTCCGCCTGGTGGACTTTCCGGAGGGAGCGGAACAGGGCCGTACGGTGGACTTCCTGGAGAGGTGGCTGCGATCGTGGGTCCCTGAGGGCTCTCTCTCCCCATGGTTCACGATCGAGCGGGCCCACCGTTCTCTTGCCCCTAAACCACCACCAGGTGCAGCCCCCCGACCGGTCATAATGCGGGTTCTCAATTTTAAGGACCGCGACGCTATCCTGGCTGAAGCCCGCAAACAGCAAAGGCTCCACTATGAAAACCATACAATCATGATCTTTCCGGACTATACTCGTGAGGTCCAGGGTCAGCGCCGCTCGTTCGGTGAAGTCAAACAAAAGCTAAGAGCACTCAACATCCAATATAGGCTCCTCTTTCCGGCACGCCTGCGAGTGGTGTTCGCTAACAAGACCCTGTTCTTTGACACTCCTACTGAGGCCTGGGCTTGGGCGACGGAGGAACGTACTCTACGAACCAGCGACCGGAATCCACCGCCTGGGGAGGTGGACGGTGGGCCCGTCCACCCCGCGCCTTCCGCTCCCCGGACTCAGCGCAACCGCTCCCGCAGGCGCCGTGGCCAGAGACGAGCCCGGTCAGACTCCCCGTTGGGTCCTCTCGGCAGCCAGTAGTGTTTTCTGAAGAATCCTCGGCTGGGAGGCGATCCGGCTCGTCCGGCCACCTGGACCGCGGGGGTATCTCGCCCCGGCCCTCATTGCTGGACCTCCCGGACACGGACCTTTCCCGTAGCCCGACGCTTCTGGGGGACCCTGCTTGAATTTGTCTCTGCCTGCCGGGCCCGGCTCCGCAGCCGGAGACTGTGCTTTGACTCATATTGTTTTTCCTTCCCAACGGACTTGATTATGTACATCCTGTCATGAGGAGGGGTCCTCCACGCTTTCCCATTCCCAAGCGTTCTAGTTTGGTCTTTAGTTCAATTTGTTTATTGTTAGGGTGACAGATGCTTCCGTTCCTGAAGTGTAGGGTGGGGGATGGGATAGGGTGGGGGGACCGTTGTCCCGAGTTCTCCTTTTAGTTTTAGTTTGTTTTTGTTGTTTTTCAGTTTTGTTGCACCAGCACTCACATGGCACCCTGCTCTGTACCCAGTGGGATGCAATGACTTCTCTCTGGACACCTAACCAAGTCTTCAGGCGACCCAGCTCAGGGCCGGGCCTCCCTTTGGGATTTTGCCTCCTCACTGAAACCCCCTGCCACTATGCCTGACACACCTCTGCTAGGGGCCTCCCTGCGCATCATGTCCTGGAACGTCAATGGCCTCCTGGACCATTTCAAGCGCCTGGCTGTATTACGTTATGCACAACGTCTTGGGGTAGAAGTCCTACTGCTACAAGATACGCACTTGTTGGGTAACCACTGCCCCTTTTTAGCACGCTATGGTTACGATAGGATTTGGCACTCAGGTTTCACTCTGGGTTCCCGGGGGGTGGCGATCCTGGTGAAACGTTCTCTTCCACTCGTGACTGCGCGTGTCGTTCATGATGCCCAGGGCACCTTCGTGGCCCTTAGCGGCACACTGAACGGTAGCCCCCTCAATCTTGTGTCGCTCTACTCTCCCCCTTCAATGTTAACAATGACCCTAGCCAAATCCGCCAACCTCATAGCATCCCTACCTTTGGGTCCCACTTTCCTCGGGGGCGACTTTAACGCGGTCTCCTCACCCGCCCTAAACACGGCCGGCACCCCTTCCCCTGGTGGACTTGCGTAGGCAAAACAGCTGACGACTTGGTCCGAATCACTGGGTTTATGCGATGCGTGGCGTATTTGGCTCCCACACTCTAGACAGTTCACACACACCTCAGCGGCTCATCATACGCAGGCGCGTATCGACACCATCTTCGTTCCATCGACGGACTGTTTCATGATTCGAGACGTCTCTATCCTCCCCGTGGCATCTCTGACCACTTCCCGGTGATGATTCACACGGGCTCCCCTCCCGCCTCTATGCGTCAGACGTGGAGGCTAAACGCTTGGTTCCTTCAGGACAAGGAGTTCCAGAAGGTGGTGGGACGGGAACTTAAGCAATACTTTCTGTTCAACGAAGGCTCCGTATCCTCCCCGGGCACCCTGTGGGAGGCTGGCAAGGCTACGATTAGGGGGGTCGCCAAGGGCCAGCTCAAACTCCAGCGGCAGGCTCAACTGGAGAAAATTACCTCACGGGAGGCGCAGGCACTGCGCCTTGAACATGCCTCCGCCCGAACCGCGGATGCATCCGAGGTGAGACTTCTTGCCCACCTCCGTTCGGAGATTAAGCAACTGTCACTGGAAGTGGCCAAACTCCTCTGGCGTTCATCCGTGGCCAGGGTGTATGGTTTGGGTGACAAAAATAACGGCTCACTCCTCCACCGTTTAGCCACATACCCTAGGGCAAACCGCATAATCCCTGAAGTCTTGGCTCAGGATAGTTCAGTGTGCCGCTCCCCAGCGGAGATGGCCTGCGCCTTTGCTTCATATTACCACCAATTATATGAGGCCAAAACTCCAACCCTCACTCTCACGGGTCTATTGGAGGTCGGGAACGGCCACCTTCCTCGCCTGGACCCCATAATTCAGGAAGATTTAGATCGCCCCATCACCCGCGAAGAAATTAGGGAGGCGATCACCCTTATCTCCTCCGGCAAGACGCCAGGCCCAGACGGCCTCCCTCAAGAATACTACGCTCACTACAGTGAAACTCTCACCCCTCACCTTGCGGATCTGTTTCGGGAGGCAGTAGAGAATGGATCCTTCCCCCATGAGACGGATATGGCCACCATTGTGGTTCTTCCCAAGTCCCAGCTGTCCTCGCAACGATGTGCGGATTACCGCCCTATCTCCCTCATCAATACTGATGTAAAACTGTTCGCCACGGTCCTCGCCCAGCGGCTCAAACCCCATCTATCCGTGCTGGTTCACCCCGACCAGTGCGGGTTCATGCCCTCACGTGGCACCCGGCATTGCTTCCGTAGACTGCAATTGGCCTTGGCCCACCGCCACCTGCTCACCCCATACCTAGCGATTCTCCTTGTAGACTTTGAGAAGGCCTTTGACTCGGTGGACTGGGGATTTTTGAAGGATGTCCTCGACGAGATGGGAATCGGCCCCCACTTTCGAGCCATGGTCAGGGTTCTTTACGCCCATCCAAGGGCTCGTGTCCTGGTGAATGGGGTTCTGTCGGAACCCTTCTCGGTCTGCAGGGGAATGAGGCAGGGATGCCCTCTTTCCCCCCTGCTCTTTGCTCTGGTGATGGAGCCCTTGGCATCCTTGATACGATCATGCGAACACGTGCGGGGATGGGATTGGCCCAACACCGAAACCGACAAAATCGCCCTTTATGCAGATGATGTCCTCATCTACTGAGCAGATCCCGCCCGGTAAGGCCCCCATTGTCTCCGCATCCTGCATTCCTTCGAACGGGCTTCTGGCCTCCGGCTGAACCCTGACAAATCAGTCCTGGTTCCCCTCCACCTGTCCCGAGAATGCTTCGATTGGCAGTCCACCATACCACTTTGCCGTCAATCATTCAAATACCTGTGGATATGGATGACTCTACACCCTGAGCTTAGCTGGGACCTCAACGTTACTCCCCTGGTGAGAAGGGCTAAGGCGGACCTCCAGAAGTGGCAAACACTGCCACTGAACCCCATGGGGAGGGTAGCCCTTTTTAAAATGATGGTTCTCCCCCGGTTCCTCTACGTTCTTCAAAATACCCCCCATGCTTCCCCAGGACCTGGTTTCGCGAATTGGATAGCATGGCCAATAAGTTCCTTTAGGGGAAAGGTAAGGCCCGACTTGCTTTGAATGTCTGTAGGATCCCCTCGTTTTACGGGGGCCTGGGGATGACTCACCTATATCTGTACTACCTTGCCACGCGCCTGCTCTCTATACATGACTGGTTCAATGGGGGTTGGTCTGATCCGGCTTACAGGCTTGAGGTGGGTGAATTGGGCCTGACCAAGATTCAGTCTATGCTGTATGGGGCTCCTATCCCGACCCACTTACCAAAGGTGACGCGCTCCGCACTACTGGCCTGGCGGGCCGCACTGCGACACACCAAGTGGACACATACACTGACCCAGTGTACACCCCTGTGGCAGGGGACCTGGATCAAAGAGGTTAATGGGCTGCGGGGTTTCCGGGCTTGGGACCTTATAGGGATCTCACAACTAGGTGATGTATGGGTGGGGGATCACATGCGTTCCTTCAAAGACCTTCAAAGTAGATACTCCCTTCATCAGTCACAGTTCTACAGGTACCTGCAATTGCGACATGCTCTCCACACACACCTCACAACAGGTACGCGGCTTCCTGACCATAGCCCGCCTGAGGCACAGATTATGCTGGGGGACCTGGGGAAGGGTGGCATCTCCCGCATCTACCGAACATTGATCAATAACACCCCTACTTCCCTGGATCGACTACGTGCTCAATGGGAGGAGTGGGTGGGTACCCTGGAGGAGGAGGATTGGCGCGACGCCCTTATGGTCCCTAGGACGGTCACCGCCTCCGCCAGGCTACGTTTGGTACAGCTCTACTATTTACATGCAACTTACCTCACCCTTCATCGAGCGGGATTTAGCCCGACCTCCGCTTGCACTAGGTGTGGTCACAATCCAGCTGATTTTGTCCACATGGTGTGGGCATGCCCCCGCTTGACGCAGTTCTGGGGGGATATTGAGGAGGAACTCACCGAGATAGTGGGGTGGGAGGTTCCCCACAATCCAAAGCACATGATCCTGGGTATTACTGACGGGTTGGATGGGTCTAGGAATGAGAAGTTGTTTTTCACTACAGCAATGGTGGTGGCCAAGAGGGACATAGCAGCTTCCTGGAAATGCCCCGACCCCCGAGTGTTGGACGCTGGCGGACTGGGGTGGATTGGTGTGCCACGCAAGAAAAAATCATGTATGAGGCACGTGGGTGCCCCAAGAAATATCATAGGGTCTGGGGGAAATGGTTGGGGGGTATGGTTTAGTCTCAAGGGGAATGTCCAAATCCATGTTGCTTTGCATTTATTCGAGTTTGTAAACTGGGTCGCGCACAACCTTGTATGTACTCCTGGACTCTCATGGTGTCGTGATGATTGGCTGGTGTCTTTTGTCAAATCATTAAAATCAATAAAAATTTGTTTATCAAAAAAAAGTAAGTGGTGCAAGCACCATCTTACACAAGCTGCTGTAGCAGACCTGGAGTTCCATTTTGCATGGCCTCTCAAGGGTGGCATAATACATGCTTCAGCCCATGGGAGGCCTCTGGGGTACCTATGCCCTGGGTACATAGGTACCGTATACTAGGGACTTATAAGGGTACCCCAGTATCCAATCTGGAGTGTACCAAAGTACATGCATAATCATTTTAGGGAGAAAGCAGATAGACGGGGTCCTGATTAGCAGGATCCCAGTCAGACTAGTCAAAAACAAGCAAAACACCAGGCAAAAAGTGGGGGTAACCATGCAGTCAAATCCTACCTTCCTACAGTCACACCTCCCTGTGACAGGATATCTATTGTTCTGCTTTCCCCTGCTCGAGCTTGGCTCAGCAGCAGGAGGGTAGAAACATGTCTATAGTCGGCAGCAGCCCTAGCTTGCTGTCCGGTTCTGAAGACTGGTACCAGGAGCACTGAGGGCCTCCCGGAGGAGCTTTACAGGGAGTATGATTCTAACATGTTTGATACCACACGACAGGGTTCGTTCCAGCCAGTTTAGAGATGGTCATCGCGTAATGGCGCATGGCCACTCTATGTATCGTAATGGCTGATGCACTTACAACCCGGGAGAATGGACTCGGGAGGTTGCAGGGGTGTTCTGCTCATGCAGAAGCACCTCACACTTAGAACCGAGCACCCTGCCTTCAGGATTGAAAGGCCTGCCTTAGGGGTGACGTATAGGTTTTAAGTGCAGTGACCTCAGATATAGAGAAACCTATATTTGTCGGAAGTGGTGCTAGCACCAGCTTACACAGGCTGCAATGGCAGGCCCGTAGTCACAATTTGAGTGGTCTCTCAGGGGTGGCATAATACATGATGCAGCCCATGGGAGACCCCTTGTGTACCTATGCCCTGGGTAACTCAGTTCCATATACTAGGGTCTTATAAGGGTACATCAGTAGCCAATCTGTGATGTATCTAAGTACTCACCATATCCAATTTAAGGGAGAAAGCACAGAGACTGGGGTCCTGATTAGCAGGATCTCAGTCAGACTAGTCAGAAACCATTAACAACACCAGGCAAAACATGGGGGTAAACATGCAGAAGGATTCTACCTTCCTACAGCAAGTATTATCCCACCACTAGTTTTAACCCACCCTGTTTGTTTTTCTGAAGTTCCGGCGCCCTCTACTGGTGCTTCCTCCTCCACATGATCTTTTTGGACTTACATCTTCAATGGATTTGGGAACGATTCCACATGGAAAGTTCATCTACTCCCATGGGAGTTTGCCGCGTTTGATGTTCTTATGCGTGCAGATTTTTTGACTGTTCTCATTTCTTTCACTACAGTGTTATTCTTTCTTTCCTTACCTCACCTGGACTAACTCACTTCAAGAAAAGAGGATTTGCTGTTCTCAATCAGGATAATTATTTGGCTAACTCAATGTCCTATTGGTGTTTCTATTGGGAGCTCATCTTTGTAGTTTTCTCTCAGATGTTTTTGGGTAATGTTGTTTCTTTTTTGATTGGCTGCTATTAATAAACAACAAGAAAAGACTGCATAATACTTGCCTCCGTGTCTTTAATAAAATCTAGCCTTTCTAACAGCAAGGCTAGGAAAATCTCAATTACGGTGGCAGTTAGGCCAAGTCAGACTTTGGTGGAACCATCCATTTTGAAGGGCTGCTTAGGTAGTAAACAGAAATGCATGCATGATACTAGGTTGATGTTATTCATGCACATGCAGAGGCTAATCATCAGGGTGAAACTAGTCGGGTGTGTCTATTACATAAAGGCAATGGAACTTCGATTGAAAAGGGTAGAAAATCACTAATAAAAGCTGCTTACATATTTAAATATGTGAATTGGGGGCGTGGCCAAGCCGCTGACCGCAATGGCCGCACGGCATTGAAGCTCCGGCACCCGATGCCCGCAAAATACCTCGAAACAGTACCAAGCGCACGCTGCTAACACCCACCGGAGTGTGCCGTGGTCTCGTCTGACGCTAAGAGACGCGGTGTGGGGGACCGCTGCGGTCCTGACACGTGAGCGACGCAACCGGGAGGACTGGTAAGTAGGCCCGGCCCACCTCGGAGGCCCCGTAGAGACGGGGTCTACGGGTGAGCCTGAGGCTGGAGTGGCGGAGCTCCGCCGGGTCTCGCCGCCTCACCGGGGTGTCGCATCCACTCTACCAACGGGATGAGCACCACCCGACGCGGCATTGGGACCGAGGGAAGCTGCCTGCACCGGAAGATTGGTGAGTGAGGGGGAGGGGAGGCTGCAGGCCAGGCCCAGTCACCACGCGCAGAATCCTCAGAGTTGGCCCAGTACTTGCACAGGGCCTTTACCGATCTCTTGGGCCTCCCTGCCTTCCGCTCCCCCCCTCGCCTATTGCAGAGTGCTCTTGCCCCAGAGAAGCGGCGGAATTTCACATGCGCCCACTGGCTGGGCGATATAGGGAGCTCTAAACTGGGGGCCCCCAATTGGAGACACTTACCGGGGCGTCTACCCCCACAGTTACCGCCTCACAACAGTGACTCCTGGGACTTTGCCGCATTCCTCCACGCCTCATGGGTGCCTCCACGGCCGTGGAACTGTTGGGCTGCACCACCGCCTTCACCCTCCACTGGAACCCACCACAGGCCTTTGTTGGGCAAGTCCAATAGAGGGGAATCCGCATCCCCCCAGCACCCCCACTCCCCGTAGACGGGACCAGTGCTGCCCTGGTGGACCAGGGTGAGTCCCGGTAGATATTTCCGTGACCTCCTTGAGGGCTGCCTGAAGACCACTCTGGCCCGGTCGCGCGGAGGCCCGGTGTGCCGCCCTGCCCTATTGCAGTCCTGGGGAGTCCCCCACACTAACCATAACCGGGAGGGACACCGGTGATAGCGGCCTGGTCCGGTCCTACTCCCTGCTGTCAGATCTGGTGCGGACTCCTACCTACCGCCAGTCCCGTTGCTGGAACTACGATGATGGGTCGAGGAGACCCTGAAATAACATAAGCTCACCTTCGACAAACCGGACACGTCCGAACGGTCCGACCACAACCCCGAGAGGGAAGACGGCCCAGGGCACACGGATCCTCCGCAGCCTGTGGACGGGGCTTCCGCCATCATGGCGGAACTCCGGGCAGGATTTCGTGGTATAGATGTGCGGTTCTATACCCTAACTTCCAGGCTTGACAGGATGGGCGAACGACTGGATGGACACAATACCAGGCTCGGAGAGGCGGAGCAGAGAATATCTGCCCAGGAAGACCAAGCCCGGGACACGGCACGACGACTTGAACGGATGGAGCGGCTGCTGAAATCGGTGGCAATTAAAGAATGAGGACTTGGAGGCCAGATCGCGTAGAAACAAAGTTCGCATCATGGGACTGGCTGAGTCCACAAACATGGGCCGCCCACAGCCTTTCATTGAGAACATGAAAGACCGATTTGGCGCCGAGAACCTCTCCGGACATTTTGTGGTGGAACGAGCGCACCAATCCCTTGGCCCGAGACCGCTGCCTGGTAGCCCGCCACGCTCCATCGTGGCACGCCTGCTCAACTACAGGGACCGTGACACCATTCTCCGCTTGGCCCGGGAGAAATCCCCTGTGCAATATCAGGGGACTGTCCTCTCCTTTTACCCTGACTACACTATTGCAGTCCAGGAGGCTCGACGAAAGTTCCTAGAAGCCAAGCGCCAACTGCTTTCACTGGGACTTAAGTACGCTATGTTATATCCGGCGAAATTGAGGGTGATGGTGGATGGTAAGCCTCGCTTCTTTGACAATGCTACTGACACTATGGCCTTTTGCAAGCAGCGCCAGGGAGCGGCTCGTAGGAGCCCGGCGAGATCCTCAGGGCATTCATCCCCGGATAGGCAGCTGGCTGCTAGTGCAGACCTCTTCACTACGGAGTGAGGACTTCAGAACATGTTTGTAATCTCTGTTCTTTGCCTAAGCTGTCAAATGCTTGACACCCACTGATCGCTCTTATTTTGATGGTGGTTATATACAATTCGATTTGTATTACTGTTTCGACTTTTTCTTCCTATATTGTAAAAGTTATGTAGTCTATAGTATGGGCATCGGACGTCCGAGGCGTAGTCCGCCCCCTAGGATGACTCCGATTCAATTTCTATGGGGGTTATTATTTTTCTTTTTTCTTTGGGTTGATCGGGGAGGGACAATATTCTCGGGGCCTTGGGGCCCAGGTGTGGGAGGTGGGTGGGTTTTGAGATATCTGTTTATTCTGTTGGTTTCTTGTTCAGTATATTAGTATTTTTTAGGTCTCCCCTTCTGTATGTCCCCTTCTAGGTCTCCATTCTCGGTTGCTCACGCCGGGTATTACATTCACCGGCAAGGCAGGTACATATACACCGGTCTATGGGTATGGCTGTAGCACAAGCGATGGAGGTTAAACTCCTCACTTGGATCGTCCGGGGACTCAATAATCCGAGAAAATGTAAGTTAGTGTTGGCATATCTCCGACGACATAATGTGAAAATAGCATTTCTGCAAGAAACTCACCTTCCCGTGCAGGGTGTCCCCCCTTACTCGTCCTCCTGGGGTTCGCATAGATTATTCACGAGTTATAGTACATATTCTCGAGGGGTCTGCCTTTTAATACATCATTCCCTTCCATTTACCCATAGAGAGACCGTAACAGACGCACAGGGGAGGTACCTATTGGTACTGGGCACACTATTAGGCAAGACGGTTCTTTTCCTTAACATCTATGCACCTAACGTAGATGGCCCTGCTTTCTTTGAAAGTCTTCATGTCCTGCTAAATAGGTATGATTACGACACGGTCTTTTTTGGGGGGGGGGGACTTGAATCTTTTGATTGACCATACCCATGATTCTTCTAACCCTCTTGCTACTGCCAAAACTCGCTCCCTTACAGTGATGAAGGACCTTATACACTCCTTAGGCCTGCGAGACTTCTGGCGCGTGCACCATCCCGCGACTCCTGGGTACACGTTCCACTCTGCTCCACACTCCACATACACTCGCATAGACTACCTACTGACGGATGCACTGGGATGTTAATGGACCAGGGGTATAGATACGTTACCGCGTACATTGTCGGATCGTGCGCCGGTGCTCCTCCACTTACACATACCCCACTATGCTGGGTGGGAGCGTAGATGGTCTTTCTCGGCCTCTGCGTTACTGGACGAGGTGTTCCCGGCAGAGGTACAAGAGGCCATTACTGAATATTTTACTCTGAACACAGGCACAGTGGCTACATATTCTACACTATGGGATGCCTTCAAGGCATATATTCGGGGGTTATCATATCTAAGCAGGCCGGGGTCCTGCGGTCGGTTCGCGGGAGTCTCGCTAGAGTCGAAGCTGAAATAGCCCTATTGGATGCTGCCCCACCTGACCCGCAGACTCAAAATAAACGCAGTGCCCTCATTATGGAGTTTAATGAACATGCCGACAGGGAGGCATCGTTGCTTGGAAAGTTTCATACAGCTCGCAGGTATGGAATGGGAGAGCGCCCTGGTAAAACATTGGCACGACTGGTGCGCCCCCCCAGAGGCTCTGGTCATATAGCAGCGGTGAAGCGCAGAGATGACACATTGGCTACGGAAGACACTGACATACTAGCGGAACTAGTCGCATATTACCGATCCCTTTATTCTACCACTCTCCCCAAAGATTTTTCCCAACACTTAGAATATTTAGAAGAGGTTGCAATGGTCTGGCACACTAAGGGGCAAGCAGACTTTCTGGCAGACCCCTTCACCATTGAGGAAATTACACTTGCTATAGACGCCCTGACCGGCTCTAAAGCACCAGGACTCGACGGGCTATCTGGGATTTTCTATAAGGCATTTAAGGACAGCCTAGCACCCCAGCTCTTGGAGGTCTATGCAGAGGCCTTGGAGACAGGTGCACTCCCCCCTCCATGAGAGAGGCGGCCATCTCCTTGTTATTAAAACCGGGTAAGGAATCCACTAACTGTTCGTCCTACCGCCCTATTTCCCTCATCAATTTTGACAATAAAATCCTTGCTAAGATGTTGTCCTCTAGGCTGTCTTTACTAATGGAACAGATTATTTCCCCAGTGCAATCGGGCTTTATACCGCATAGATCTACGGCTCTAAACTTAAGAACTGTCTTCTCTGTCATAAACCGCATTGAACCAACTACCCCTGCAGCAGTGGCCTTATTGGATGCAGAGAAGGCCTTCGACTCTCTTGAATGGCCCTTCCTCACCGCCACGCTGCGCAAACTAGGCATCCCAGGTAATTTTGTTGCCTTGATTGTGTTATTGTACTCGTCTCCAAAAGGTCGGCTATGGGTGAATGGCTCCTTATCCTCTCCGATACCGATCACACGCGGGACACGACAGGGGTGTCCTCTATCCCCGCTACTTTTTATAATAGCCCTGGACCCTCTGGTCCACCACATGCAGTAGAGGCATATGTTTCGTGGTCTGCAATTTCCCTCAGGGCCTTTGCTAATGTCCATGTACGCGGACAACATTTTTCTATTCATACGTAATCCCAATGATAACTTACAACACCTCATAGAGGAAATTGGCCGCTATGGGGCCATGCCCAGACTAAAAATAAACTGGGACAAATCAGAACTATTTCCTATTACGGCTGCAGCTCTGGAGGATGAGACTGAGCTTCCCATGCGTAAGGCTGGCGACACCACCAAGTACCTTGGGGTTCACCTCCACAGGGATAAGGAGCAGGTTATTCGTTTAGACTATGGACCTGCAATTGAACAGCTTACGACGCAGGTCGAAAGATGGATTCAGCTGCCCCTGTCTATGGCAGGTCGAATCGCTCTTATCAAAATGAAAGTGTTGCCCAGATTCTTATATTTATTCAGCACAATTCCCATCCCACTTACCAATGCATTCTTCCCTCAACTGCGGGGATTACTCATATGACTGATATGGGCAATGTCGCAGACCGAGAGTCTCTTGGGATACTTTAACACTCCCATATAACCGGGGCGAATTTGCGGTTCCTGATCCACAACTGTATTTCCTCGTGGCCCAGGCACAATTCGCTCATCACTGGTTCCACCCAGATGCTCGTATACCGTATACGAAACCTGAATGTGAACTGGCGGCTTCCACACCATTGGAAGCTCTACTCCCCAAGAGGGATTCCACTAGACCCGCATGACATCCAACCCCTATCAACTACCTGCTGGGCGTGGCATAAACTAAACAGCAAACTAGGCGACGGTCCTCTTTACTCCCCAGCTATTCCTCTACCTAACAACCCGTTCCTTCCACTCACCTCTGAAAAGGTGGTACAACACACTCTCACCAAATTAGGCTTGGACACTCTTGGGTCCCTATTCCTGGAAGGTCAAGCACGCACGCTAACGGAAATGTCTACACACCCCGAGATGACTTATATGGACAACTTCATAGCTGCCAGGTTACTGGGTACACTTCGTTCAACGGTCTCCTCCTTCCCGTCCCCACCAGCAGACTTCACCCCACTTACTCTGCTTATCTCTGATACGGAAGGAACACACTTGGTTACCAAACTTTACAAGGCTTGTTTGGCACTCCGGCAGGCCCGTGACAGGGGGGTCAGACAACACTGGGAGGAGGACCTGGGGAACCCCTTGACAGATAAAGAATGGGCTTTCTGCCTTGATCAGATACACAAAATCTCTCCAAACCATAGGCACAAACTCCTTCACTTCAAATTCATTCATAGAGTCTACATCACCCCGCGTCAATTGGCTAAATTCGATCCTACTAAGTTGTCATGTTGCCCCAAATGTAGAGCGCAGGACGCCGATTTTGCTCACATGACCTGGTCATGCCCCCAACTCACGACTTACTGGGTAGAGGTATTTCAAGTCCTAGCTAAAATAATAGCTGCACCTCTTATTCCCTCACCGGGGCTGGGCCTGCTGGGATTGGTCATCATATTAAACCATGTTATCGTAGATTTGTAGCCATAACATTGATGCTAGCAAAAAGAGAAATAGCGATTCACTGGGGGGCCAAACACTGCCCTACTAAGGCAGCCTGGATACTCAGGATGTCCTATTGTACCCTGCAGACTGACATATATGCCACACTCCAGCCCCCAACCTCAAGACCTAAAGACATATGGTGTGTCTTTCGCACTTACTTACAACAGGCTCAACTCACCTCCCAAACCGCATCCCCGGAAAGTCGAGAAGCCCCTGGAAGAGAGGAGGCGGACCCCCCCCCTCGATGCCGACCACTACTCAGACTTAGCGGTATTACCCCCCCACCCCCTATTCGTTCCTTTTTAGTAACCCATGCTCCAGACGTTAATTGATGTGAGTCCCGGAGATGTTAGCCAAGATACACTACGACAAGTGTCACACACCGCAGGAGACACCCCCCCCCCATTGCTCCCTTTTTTGTGATTGACTGTTTATAGTTTTATTGGTCTGTGTATATTGTAGTCTTTTTGTATTGAATATGTGTTCTTTTTTCAATGTTCTGTATGTTAATTTCTCTTTCTTTCAATCAAATAATAAAAAAAAATAAAAAAAATATGCGAATTGGAGAAAAAAGGTAGACCAGAAGCACCAGCATTAAACTTGGTAAAGAATTGCTGTAAAATAATGTATGGCAGGCGCGCAACGACCATTGGCCTAAGATGGCTTTAGCCCCGCGTGAGTTGCCAAGAGCTAGGCTGACTGGACTGGGCTACTGGCCTTGAAGTCTGCAACAACTGAAATATTCTACTGGGTTTGTCAGACGAAATTTTGTACAGTGGCGGCCGGCACAGGTAAGAGCGGTGTGGCAGTGGGGTAGGTGGGATGGGGGGGAAGTTGTTAGATGACACCTTAGTTAAAATTAAATAAATAAAACCACTTACCCTGCGCTCGTCGCATCGGCGATGTGGCGAGTGCAAGGTAAGTGGTTTTGTTTATTTTTTATTTAATTTTACCTAGCCCTTCGTCTGTCGACTTCCCCACCACCCCACCGCCCAACCGCTCTTACCTGTGCTGGCCGCTACTGATTTAGTACTTAACGAAAGCTTGATTTTATGCTTTCCTTTCTGAGCCCTAAGCCTGGCTCTCTCCACCCAATCACTTACAAGAGGACCATAAGCATCTTGGACTCTACATGTACAGAGGAAGAACAGAAAGGAATGACCACCTTAGTCACAAATATGCAGCAGGGACAGTGGCGACTCCTCTGCTAAGGCGGAGGAGAATCGCCCCCTTCTTTTTAGCAGTGAAAAAATGGAAAAATAAAAAGATAATAACACGTTGTTATTATCATTTCATTCTTCTGTGTTGAATCCAGTTGCGGGACGGGGCTAGGCTGTCGTCACAGCCAGCAGGGGATGCAGGAAATGTGTGTACTTAAGTCTGAATGCCAGTTTGGTCGGCCGCCTAGGGCTGGCCAAACCGTCATGAGCACAGAGCATGTTCTACATCGGGCTGTAATGCACAGCCTGGGTAGAGATCATGCACAGGCTTCCAGTCCCTGTCTGAGCGCCGAACCACGGTGCTCAGACCAATCACGACGCTGCTGTCATGGTGACAGCAGCGCCGTGATTGGCTTAGGGGAGCCTGTGTGCTTCCTGCTTCCGGGAGGAGAGATGATGTAGGAGAGACAGCGGTGTGCAGAGGTAAGTGTTTTTTTTCTTTCCCCCAACTGAACCGCCAACACCGTCCCGCCACCCCTGTCCCGTACCAACCACCACTGAGCAGGGATGTTCCAACTACAATTTGCAGAGGATGTGGCCTAAAGGCTAGAGCGATCAGCGGTCGACCTTGAAGCTGGCGAACGGGGTTCGAGTCTCGGCAGGGACGCTCAACATCCTGTGATTCTGGGCAAATCAATTAAATTCAATTCAGACTTTATTCGGATGCAGAAGCGCCCATAAAAGTAACATACATGCCAAAAACAATAAAAACAAGTAATAAAAACAATAGATAGCTAAAAATGACAAATAGCAATTAAAACTAATGAAATATGACAATATTAGCAGCATGATTATATACACATGAAACTGTGGGCTCGTACAGCCGATCTTAAAAAGATGCCAATGTACAAAATAACTTCATCATCGGACATTTGCAGCAATAATTCAAAAGCTACCCTGCACTGTCTAATATTATAATAATTCTTTTTTTTTTTTTAAACGGGATTGAAAAGTGTCTTGTATATATCTTTCATAAAATCTACAAAAGAAAGTAAAGTGCAGCATTAATTGACCTGACTTTTCATCACAAGGGCAGGGACTTATATCAAGGTTCCTCTTAAAACCCAATGGGAATCATAGTAGATAGTTTAATGTGCCAGTTCTAAAGCCGGAAAAGTAGAGAGCGTTCCCAGCGTCCCCATGCACACCAATCTGATGGGAACTGACTGAGGTAGATGGAAATGTTAATTTTCCCTTCTGCTTCCCTGACCCTCAGTAAGTGCTCAAGTTGAGCAGTGCTTCTTGAACGTGCTTTTTGTTTAGATTATTACAAGTTGCTTGAGCCGAAAAGACTTGCTGTAGGCCGATTTTACAATATTCAGATTTAACATAGGCCAAACAAGGAATTTGAAGGCCTCTATCACGAGAGAGTCAATCCATTATGATTTCTCTTGACAGAGAAGCCTCCTCATTTTTCCAAATGGTAAGCCATATGGAAGAGGGACAGACTTTTATGAGATCGACTATGTAGGGCAGTCGAAGCTCTTTAAGACTAATGAAATGAGACCAAGATACAGGGGCTGAGAGGAGTTTCTTACAAAACAGGTTCTCTTCAACCTGGATGGCCTCACATTGCGAAATGCCTCAAACTTCAGCTCTGTACATCGCAATGGGAATACACTGTGACTTATATAGCTGTAGCATAGGAGCAAGAAAACCACCCCCCACTGGTTGCTGGAGACTGCATAGGGAACTGATTGCTCTAAACAGCTTTATCCTACTGCGGGAGGGATGGGCGGAAAAAGAAGTGAGGAGGCTGTATGTGGTTCTTAATTATGGTGAATTTTTATTTGTTAAACAGGTTTAGATGATGGGTTTGAAGGTGAATAAAAGAAATCTTCTATTCTCAGATCCTTCTCTTTTCCTTTCTCCTTTCGGCTCGTCTACTTCACCCAGGAGGGTATCACCACGAGGCTCGAAGTAAAAAGGAGAAGAAGGACACGGTAAGTATACATTCTTCTGTCCAAACTGATCAGGATAGCTGCCTTCACCACACCTGTGAAATCATGCCAGCTCCGTATGGTGATGGAAAACACCTGGGGAAAATAAGAAGGACGAAAGGGGAAAACAGGAAAAACAAATTTGGGAGACCGGTCCTAAAAATGCCTCCCTGGATCTGTTTGGGACTCTATTTCTTAGAATTACGCTGGGTCATAGGATAACCCTTCAAATCAACTTTGGGGTTTTATGGGGAGTTTCCCTTATTCTGGGTTCCACCCATCTGCCTTACTCCATCATTCCTGTAGCAGTTCATAATCGTTAACAACAATAAAACAAAAATAAATATTTTCTTCGGGACTTCATTTTACTGGTCTTTCCTTGTGACCAGGAGTCGAGTCCCCGTAATATCAAGTGCCGATGGGAGCCTTGGGCCCGTGGCCAGTGATAATGTGGCATGAAAAGGAGTTTAAAAAAAGAGTGCAACCCCACGAAAAGAACCCTCAATAAAACTCCCGACTCTCCTCCCCCCTTCAGTACAACCCGCCTCCATTCCAGTTTCTTTCAGTGTCAAGTTCCGCATCTGCCGCAACTCTCCTGAGTTGCAGCGGCTTCCGAGCGTCCTCCTCTGGTGACGACCACTTCTCAGGCGCTTCCTCGGGTTCTTTGCCTTTGGTTCTGGACTCCCATTGCCAGTCTCCTCCCTCGTCCTTCAGCCCTGTATCTCCAGCCTCTGCGTTCTTCGCATCTTCCGTGTTCCTCACCTGGTTGCCATGGTCCTCCTCTTCCTTTTATTTCCCCCGCTTGCTATTGGTGGTGTCCTGTTCTTCTTCCAGGTCTCTCCATGATAGGCTCTCCATTCCTCCGCTCCTCCTCTCTCCTGCTTGTGATAATAAAAGTTTGTTTTTAGTTCCCTAATCGTGGTTTCTTGTTTCCTGTTTCTCCTAAATCTAATGCGGCCATAAAATCCACAAAGGCAAGCACCAACAGATGCAGAGCCTTTGGCGTGGTTGCCATAATGTTAGAAATGGGGGTCTCTAGATGACAAGGGCTTGCACCTTTGTCCAAGTAGGGACCCTTCTTCCTAGTCAGGATAAGGGAGTTACACTCCTAAAATAACCCCTGCTCACCCCCTTGGTAGCTTGGCACGAGCAGTCAGGCTTATCTTAGAGGCAGTGTGTAAAGCATTTGCACATAACCGACAGTAATACAGTGTAAGCACTACAAAAGGACACCACACCAGTTTAGAAAAATAGCCAATATTTTTATATACAAGACCAAAAACGAGAAGAATCCACAATACAGTACTTAAAAATCTACAGTTATCAAAATACGCTTTAGAAACAGTTCCTTGATGTCGATAGCTCCGTCCTGGGCTATCACGGCATCGTGAGCAAACAAATCCAAACAGTTCAGGCTGGTCGCGGCGTCGCAGACCAGCTACGGTGTCGGGAAGACCCGCAAACAGTACCTGTTAGAGATGCAGGGCGCCGAGGCCCTTGAAGTCACTCGCGTTGCAGGTCGAGCTCCTTTCTGTTGGGATCAGGAGCGCTGGCGTCGGCAGGCGTCGGATGCTGCGGTACGAAGTGCAGCGGTGCGGCGTGCGGTGCCCTCAGGTCGCGGTGCGGGCAGCGGCTCGGTGGCGGCGTCAGATGGTGTCGTCGGTGAGACCAGGGTAGCGGTGCGAGGTGAAGGCGGTGCTCGTCATGGTGCTGGCAGGTCACGGTGCAAGCAGCGGCGTCGTCGTTGCTGAAGCGCTGTCGTCGGCTGACGAACGGGAGTCGATGGTGCCGGCGTCGGTAGGCCAAGGCTGCGGTGCGTGATGAGGGCGGTGCGTTGTGTAACCGGTGCCCTCGAACCACTGTGCAAGCAGCGGCATCGATTTCGGCGTGGAGCTGCGGCGTCGGGGAGGCCAAGGCGTCATTGTGAAGCGAGGCGGTGCGGAGTGCGGTGCCCACAGGTCGCGGTGCGAGCAATGGCTAGGTGGCGGCGTCAGCAGGCATCGTCGGCGAGACCAGGGTCGCGGTGCGGCGTTGCGGTGGTGCTCTCTGCGGTGCCCAGGCTTTGGCGTGAAGCGAGGTGGTGCGGAGTGCGGTGCCCACAGGTCGCGGTGCGAGCAGCGGCTCGGTGGCGGCGTCAGCAGGCGTTGTCGGTGAGACCAGGGTCGCGGTGCAGCGTTGCGGCGGTGCCCTCTGCGGTGCCTTCAGGACACGGAGTCGGCAGCGGCATCGTAGACGTCGTAGAGTTGCTTTTCTTCTGTTGCAGCACAAAACACACAGTCCCCAGTGCTGAGGGTAGAAGAGCTTGAAGTCTTTGCTGTTCCTGAGACTTCATGAACAGGGGGCAAGCTCTATCTCAAGCCCTTGGAGAAACTCACAAAAGTAGATTGCAGAAAGTTCAGTCCAGTCCTTTCACTGCCCAAGACAGAAGCAGCCACTGTAGGCCAACACAGCAAAGCACACAGCAAAGTGGTAGTCCCTCCTCACAGCTTCTCCAGCTCTTCTTCTTGGCAGTCTTCTTGATCCAAAAGAGTTCTAAAGTTCAGGGGTCTGGGCCCCAGTATTTGTATCCAAAAATCCTTTGATCCTCTAGGCAGAGGGTGTCTGTGCCCAGCCAGAACCAGTTCTGCCTTCTCTGGTGTGATTTCCCGGCAGGGGGTGGAGACGGCATTGTCAGAGGCAGGCCAGGCCCTTTGAGGTGCAAGGAAATCCCCTCCCTCTTCCCCCATCGCAGCCCAGGTCTATTCAGCCCTTTCCTGACCTACCTAGACTATCGGGAGCCACCCTTGCTTCCTAGCCATCTGTCGTCCAAAACCCAGACAGGCAATCCACATTCCAGCAGAGGCACACGGGATGACTGAGCAAGAAAATACCTACTTCCTAAAAGTGGTATTTTCAAACACAGAATGTAAAAATCACCTTTACTAAAAGATGCATCGTTAGATTCTGAGTTCAGGCATACTAAATTTTATTTTCCCACCTACTTCCCAGGGCCAGTTATGTTTATAAGATGTTATAAACAAACTTCCCATTCTGTCCTATGAGGAACAGGTAGCCTTGCGATAGTGAGAAACAAAATGGGCTGTAATTCACTATCAGGACATGCCACACACACCAGGGCATGTCCTACCTTTCACATACACTGCACCCTGCCCACAGGGGTACTTTGGGCCTACCTTAGGGGTGTCTGACATGTAAGAATAGGGAAGGTTAGGGACTGGCCAGTGTGTGCACGGGCCAAGTCGACATGACAGTTACAAACTGCGCGCAGACTCTGCAATGGCAGGTCTGAGGTACCTTTTCCGGGCTACTCACGTGGGTGGCACAATCCGTGCTGCAGGCCCACGCGTAGCATTTGGTTCCCAGGCCCTGGCACACTCAGTGCACTTTACTAGGGGCTGACAAGAAAACCAAACAGCCAATCATGGAAACACCAATCCATAACATACTTTACCACAGGAGCACTTGCACTGTACCACTGATCAGCAGTGCGAAAAGTGCGCAGAAACACTACGCCAGCAAAAACAGAGTCAAAACCGGGAGGGTAGAAAGCAAAAACTCAGGGGAAACACACAAAAAGATGCCAAGTCTAACACATGTCCCCTCCAGCTGAAAGTAGGGAGAACTACCCCACCTCCTGGGAGTTCTCTTTACTAAGGCGGAAGAACCTGGACAGACCATCTGCATTGGCGTGTTTTGTGCCAGGACGGTGTTCCACCGTAAAGTCCATTCCCTGTAGGGAGATATACCACCTCAGCAGTTTTGGATTCTCACCCCTCATTTGCATTAACCACCTGAGGGGCCTGTGGTCTGAACCCGGAAGTGAGTCCCAAACAGGTAGGGCCTCAGCTTCTTCAGTGCCCAGACCACAGCGCACTCCACCTCTGTTCCCTGGGGAGTAGTCTCCTGCTAAGGAAGACTACAGGCTGGTCTAGGCCCTCTTCGTTCAGCTGTGAGAGCACCGCTCCCAAACCATGCTCTGAAGCGTCAGTCTGCACGACGAATTCCTTGGAGAAGTCGGGTGCCTTGAGCACGGGTGCCGTGCACATGGCGGCCTTCAGGGCATCAAAAGCCTTCTGGCAGGACTCAGTCCAGATCACCTTCTTGGGCTGCTTCCTGGAAGTCAGCTCGGTTAAGGGGGCAACAATGGTGCCATAACCCTTAACGAATCTCCGGTAGTACCCGGTGAGTCCTAAAAAGGCCCTCACCTCTGTCTGGGTGTTGGGGGGCTCCCAAGCCAGAATGGTGTCAATCTTGGGTTGTAGGGGCACCACCTGGCCGCTCCCTACCTGGTGTCCCAAGTACACCACAGAACCCTGCCCGATCTGGCACTTACTGGCCTTGATCGTGAGGCCTGCCCTCTGCAGCGCCTTCAACACTTCACTGAGGTGCTGCAAGTGTTCTTCCCAGGTGGAACTGAACACTGCAATGTCATCCAGGTAGGCGACACTGAAATCCTCCATCCCAGCCAACACTTGGTTGACCAACCTCTGAAAGGTGGCAGGGGCATTCTTCAACCCAAAGGGCATCACCCGGAACTGGTAATGTCCTTCTGGGGTTGAAAATTCTGACCTCTCCTTGGCCCCATCGGTTAAGGCAACCTGCCAGTACCCAGACGTTAAATCAAACGTGCTGAGGAACTTGGCAGCTCCCAACCGATCAATGAGCTCCTCAGCTCTGGGGATGGGGTGTGCGTCAGTCCTGGTGACGGCATTGAGCCCACGGTAGTCCAGACAAAACCGCAATTCTGGAGTGGCCCCGGGTGCAGCAGCCTTTGGGACCACGACCACTGGGCTGGCCCATGGACTACTGGACGACTCAACCACCCCTAACGCCAACATCTTAGAGACCTCCTCCTTGATGCTGGCCTTGACCCGGTCAGCCAACCTGTAAATGTTGTGCTTCACAGGGGGGCTGTCACCGGTGTCCATGTCATGGGTACACCAGTGAGTAACACCTGGGGTTAGGGAGAACAGCGGGGCAAACTGTCCCAGCAACCGGTGACAATCGCTCTGCTGCTCGGCGGTCAGTGTTGGGGAGAGGATCCCACCTTCCACTGACCCATCACCTTCCTTGGCCGACAGGAGGTCGGGGAGAGGCTCACTCTCCTCTTCCGCCCCGTCATCTGTCGCCAAGAGCATGCTCACTTTGGACCTCTCGAAGTGGGGTTTGAGGCGGTTCACGTGGAGGACCCGCAAAGGGTTCCTGGGAGCCTGCAAATCCACCAGGTAGGTGACCTCACTTTTGCGCTCCACCACCTCAAACGGCCCAGTCCACTTGTCCTGTAAGGCACAAGGTTCCACTGGGGCCATGACCCACACTTTTTGTCCAGGTTGAAACTCGACCAGAGTGGCATTCTGGTCATACCACTTCTTCATTTCTTCCTGGCTGGCTTCGAGGTTTGCCTGAGCGAGTTTCCTGAAGCGGGCAGTTTGGTTCCGGAAGGCCAGCATGTAACTAAACACATCCTGGGGAGTTTTCCTGGGAGCTGCCTCCCAGCCTTCCTTCACCAAACTCAGAGGTCCTCTCACAGGGTGACCATACAGAAGCTCAAAGGGACTGAACCCGAGAGACTTCTGGGGTACCTCCCTGTAGGCAAAGAGAAGGCACGGCAAGAGGACGTCCCACTTACCCCTCATGGGTTCTGTTAGACCCTTAATCATGCCCTTCAAGGTCTGGTTGAACCTTTCTACCAGCCCGTTACCTTGTGGGTGGTAAGGGGTGGTGAACTTGTAAGTGACACCACACTCCTTCCACAGGGATGTCATATACTTCGATATGAAATTGGTCCCCCTGTCGGAAACCACCTCTCGGGGGAACCCCATGCGGGAAAAGATCCCCATTAACGCCCGGCCCACCACTGGCGCCGTCGTTGTCCTGAGAGGGATTGCCTCCGGGTACCGGGTGGCATGGTCCACCAAGACCAGGATGTACCTGTTGCCCATGGCTGTCTTGGGATCCAGTGGCCCCACAATGTCCATCCCTACCCTTTCAAATGGTGTCCCAACAACGGGGAACGGTTGGAGAGGAGCTTTGACCTTCCTCCCACTCTTACCACTTGCCTGGCAAGTTTGGCAAGACCGGCAATGTACATCTGACTGCCTTCGCATTTGGGGCCGGAAGAAGTGGGTGACAAGCCGGTCAAAGGTCTTGTCCTGCCCCAAATGTCCTGCCAAAGGCACGTCGTGAGCCAGACCCAGTAGGAAGGTCCTGAAGCGCTAGGGGTACCACCAGCACCCGGGCTGACCCAGGCTCAGCGACCTTAGGCTCGCTATCCAGGAGATCATTCTCCCAGTAGATCCAATGTGATCCAGACTGATCACCAGTCGCCTGGGCGGCGGCCTGCCGCTGCAGACCCTCCAGAGAAGGGCACTCTTTCTGCTCCCGGCAGAACTCCTCCCTGGTGGGACCCCCTTCTTGCTGCCAATGGGTCAGCTCAGAGATGTCCCTCAGTTCGGCTACCTGTTCCCCTGTAGGCACCGGGCCGTGGGAACTTCAGGGGCCTTGGCAGGGACCTGGGCCACTGTTTCAGGCTCCGGGTCCCTCTGATCACCCTCTCCGGCCGCCATGGACCGAGTGGACACGCATGCCCACTCTGGCAACTCAAGCATCTCCAAGTGGGACCTGAGCTCAACATCCTTCCACAAGGACTGCTCCAGGTCGTTACCGAGCAGACAATCTACAGGTATGGAAGGGCTCACAACCACCCTCAAGGGACCTGCGACCCCCCCCCACTCGAAGGGAACCTGCGCCACCAGACACTGGCGCTCTGAATTGTCGACTGCAATTACTTGGTGGAATGCCCCGGGGACTACCTGCTCCTCAGAGACCAGGTGACACCGGACTGAGGTCACACTGGCTCCAGTATCCCTGAGAGCCTCTACCCTTCTCCCATTGATGGTCACCCAGGTGCTGTATTTCTTGGTGTTAGGGGGCACCTGGGTCCCTGGGACCATCTCACTGTCCCCTAGTGAGACGAAGGTCATTTCTGCGGGGTCCCCACCCTCCTGTGGGTACTCCTCCTCCTCCCCAAGCGCTACACTAGCCAACACCTTGGACTGCCCACCAGCGGGTGGCTGTGCCCCCTTGGAGCACCTGGGGTCCCCCTTCATGTGCCCCACCTGGTCACATGCAAAACATTTGCGCGGCCGGTCTCAGCAGGCTTTCCTGACGAGACCCCTTGCTTCTTATCTCTGGGGGGATGGGAACCTTTACCCTGGGTGTTATTTTGGGGCCCTTTAGAGAACTCCTGTGCTTTACCCTTGTCCCCCCCACTTTTCTGCTGGGGACCCTGCCCACCTTTGGCTGAGTCTCCCCCAAACGCTTTCTCGTGGACCCTGGTACTCACCCAGCGGTCCGCCTCCATAGCAAGCTTCCTAGGGTCAGTCAGCTTACTATCAACTAGGTGCTGCTGCAGATCTGCAAAACATAGACTGGACAAGTGCTCCCATGCAATCAAATTGTAGAGCCCCAGAAAATCTGTCACATTACTGCCCTTCACCCTGCCATCCAGTGACCGGCAAAACACATCCACACATTCCAACCAAGTGTTGGCATCAGACTTCTTACTGGACCTGAACTAATCCCTGTACTTTTCAGGAGTAAGACCATACTTAGTGAGGAGGGCGTCCTTCATGTCTGGATAGGTGAGGTGATACCCCTTACCCAAAGCTATTAAAGTGTCCCTCGCTTCTTCAGGGAAGAGAGGCCACAATCCTGCTCCCCAATTCTCCTCAGGGACCCCATTCATGTGGATTGCTGCCTCGTACCCCTGAAACCACCTTTGTATGTCATCCCCCTTCTTGAATTCCTTGCCCACATTCTTAGGGATGTGCACAATTCTGTCTGCCTGTCTTGATGAGTTGCTGCCACCATCTGAGCCGGGCCTACTCCTTAGCTCCAGCTCCTTAAGACCTCGCTCACAGTCTAATATCATCTTCCTTTCCTCCATGGCTATTCTTTTGTTTTCCCTCTCACTTTCCATCCTGAGTTTTTCCAACTCGAACTTCCTTGCTTCCCGCCTGTCCTCCAGCTCCTCTGGGGCCAGGCTACTGCTGCCTGGCCTGAAGGGTTCCCCCCCTCCCAAAAGCACATCCACCCTAGGAATAGGCCCCTCCGCCTCTCCACTAAGATCGTCAGATTGCCCACTTGCATCTCTGGCTGCTACCCAGGCCCTCAGCGCCTTTTGTAGCTCGTCCTTCCTAGTGAGGCCACTGACTTGGACTTTTAGGCTCTTGCAAATGGATTTCAATTCCCTAACATTGTAGAGTTCCAACCTATCCTCCTTAAAGGCAATTTCCAGGGATGCAACGGATGATGCTCTTGATTCCGGCATGACGAAGTACCAAGTTCAAACTGGCAAGATCAAAAAATAGGCCAAAAAGAAAAAGGACTAGTATGTGGCACGTAATGGTCTGCGATATGGTAGTAGTGCACACCAATCACTGTAAGTCAAGTGCAAACGCAAGTCCTATCCTTACCGCTGACAACCAATGTTAGAAATGGGGGTCTCTAGTTGGCAAGGGCTTGCACCTTTGTCCAAGTAGGGACCCTTCTTCCTAGTCAGGATAAGGGTGTTACACTCCTAAAATAACCCCTGCTCACCCCCTTGGTAGCTTGGCACGAGCAGTCAGGCTTATCTTAGAGGCAGTGTGTAAAGCATTTGCACATAACCGACAGTAATACTGTGTAAGCACTACAAAAGGACACCACACCAGTTTAGAAAAATAGCCAATATTTTTATATATAAGACCAAAAACGAGAAGAATCCACAATACAGTACTTAAAAATCTACAGTTATCAAAATACGCTTTAGAAACATTTCCTTGATGTCGATAGCTCCGTCCGGGGCTATCACGGCGTCGTGAGCAAACAAATCCAAACAGTTCAGGCTGGTCGCGGCGTCGCGGACCAGCTACGGTGTCGGGAAGACCCGCAAACAGTACCTGTTAGAGATGCAGGGCGCCGAGGCCCTTGAAGTCACTCGCGTTGCAGGTCGAGCTCCTTTCTGTTGGGATCAGGAGCACTGGCGTCGGCAGGCGTCGGATGCTGCGGTGCGAAGTGCAGCAGTGCGGCGTGCGGTGCCCTCAGGTCGCGGTGCGAGCAGCGGCTCGGTGGCGGCGTCAGATGGCATCATTGGTGAGACCAGGATCGCGGTGCGAGGTGAAGGCAGTGCTCGTCACGGTGCTGGCAGGTCATGGTGCAAGCAGCGGCGTCGTCGTTGCTGAAGCACTGTCGTCGGCTGACGAACGGGAGTCGATGGTGCCGGCGTCGGTAGGCCAAGGCTGCAGTGCGGGATGAGGGCGGTGCGTCATCTAACTTTACGAGCGGTGCCCTCGAACCACGGTGCAAGCAGCGGCGTTGATTTTGGCGTGGAGCGGCGGCGTCGGGGGGCCAAGGCGTCGTCGTGAAGCGAGGCGGTGCCCACAGGTCGCGGTGCGAGCAGCGGCTCGGTGGCCGCATCAGCAGGTGTCGGCGGCGAGACCAGGGTCGCGGTGCGGCATTGCAACGGTGCTCTCTGCGGTGCCCAGGCTTCGGCGTGAAGTGAGGCGGTGCGGAGTGCGGAGCCCACAGGTCGCGGTGCGAGCAGCGACTTGGTGGCGGCATCAGCAGGCGTCGTCGGTGAGACCAGGGTCGCGGTGCAGCATTGCGGCGGTGCCCTCTGCGGTGCCTTCAGGACACAGAGTTGGCAGCGGCGTCGTAGACGTCGTCGAGTTGCTTTTCTTCTGTCGCAGCACAAAACACACAGTCCCCAGTGCTGAGGGCAGAAGAGCTTGAAGTCTTTGCTGTTCCTGAGACTTCTTGAACAGGGGGCAAGCTCTACCTCAAGCCCTTGGAGAAACTCACAAAAGTAGACACCAAACCAGTTTAGAAAAATAGCCAATATTTTCATATATAAGACCAAAAACGAGAAGAATCCACAATACAGTACTTAAAAATTTACAGTTATCAAAATACGCTTTAGAAACATTTCCTTGATGTCGATAGCTCTGTCCGGGGCTATCACGGCGTCGTGAGCAAACAAATCCAAACAGTTCAGGCTGGTCGCGGCGTCGCGGACCAGCTACGGTGTCGGGAAGACCCGCAAACAGTACCTGTTAGAGATGCAGGGCGCCGAGGCCCTTGAAGTCACTCGCGTTGCAGGTTGAGCTCCTTTCTTTTGGGATCAGGTGCACTGGCGTCGGCAGGCGTCGGATGCTGCGGTGCGAAGTGCAGCAGTGCGGCTTGCGGTGCCCTCAGGTCACGGTGCGAGCAGCGGCTCGGTGGCGGCGTCAGATGGCGTCGTTGGTGAGACCAGGGTCGCGGTGCGAGGTGAAGGCAGTGCTCGTCACGGTGCTGGCAGGTCATGGTGCAAGCAGCGGCGTCGTCGTTGCTGAAGCGCTGTCGTCGGCTGACGAACGGGAGTCGATGGTGCCGGCGTCGGTAGGCCAAGGCTGCGGTGCGGGATGAGGGCGGTGCGTCATCTAACTTTACGAGCGGTGCCCTCGAACCACGGTGCAAGCAGCGGCGTTGATTTTGGCATGGAGCGGCGGCATCGGGGGGCCAAGGCGTCGTCGTGAAGCGAGGCGGTGCCCACAGGTCGCGGTGCGAGCAGCGGCTCGGTGGCGGCATTAGCAGGTGTCGGCGGCGAGACCAGGGTTGCGGTGCGGCATTGTGACGGTGCTCTCTGCGGTGCCCAGGCTTCGGCGTGAAGTGAGGCGGTGCGGCGTGCGGAGCCCACAGGTCGCGGTGCGAGCAGCGGCTTGGTGGCAGCATCAGCAGGCGTCGTCAGTGAGACCAGGGTCGCGGTGCAGCATTGCGGCGGTGCCCTCTGCAGTGCCTTCAGGACACGGAGTCGGCAGCGGCGTCGTAGACGTCGTCGAGTTGCTTTTCTTCTGTCGCAGCACAAAACACACAGTCCCCAGTGCTGAGGGCAGAAGAGCTTGAAGTCTTTGCTGTTCCTGAGACTTCTTGAACAGGGGGCAAGCTCTACCTCAAGCCCTTGGAGAAACTCACAAAAGTAGATTGCAGAAAGTTCACTCCAGTCCTTTCACTGCCCAAGACAGAAGCAGCCACTGTAGGCCAACACAGCAAAGCACACAGCAAAGTGGTAGTCCCTCCTCACAGCTTCTCCAGCTCTTCTTCTTGGCAGTCTTCTTGATCCAAAAGAGTTCTAAAGTTCAGGGGTCTGGGCCCCAGTATTTGTATCCAAAAATCCTTTGATCCTCTAGGCAGAGGGTGTCTGTGCCCAGCCAGAACCAGTTCTGCCTTCTCTGGTGTGATTTCCTGGCAGGGGGTGGAGACGGCATTGTCAGAGGCAGCCCAGGCCCTTTGAGGTGCAAGGAAATCTCCTCCCTCTTCCCCCATCGCAGCCCAGGTCTATTCAGCCCTTTCCTGACCTACCTAGACTATCGGGAGCCACCCTTGCTTCCTAGCCATCTGTCGTCCAAAACCCAGACATGCAATCCACATTCCAGCAGAGGCACATGGGATGACTGAGCAAGAAAATACCTACTTCCTAAAAGTGGTATTTTCAAACACAGAATGTAAAAATCACCTTTACTAAAAGATGCATCGTTAGATTCTCAGTTCAGGCATACTAAATTTTATTTTCCCACCTAGTTCCCAGGGCCAGTTATGTTTATAAGATGTTATAAACAAACTTCCCATTCTGTCCTATGAGGAACAGGTAGCCTTGCGATAGTGAGAAACGAAATGGGCTGTAATTCACTATCAGGACATGCCACACACACCAGGGCATGTCCTACCTTTCACATACACTGCACCCTGCCCACAGGGGTACTTTGGGCCTACCTTTGGTGGTGTCTGACATGTAAGAATAGGGAAGGTTAGGGACTGGCCCGTGTGTGCACGGGCCAAGTCGACATGACAGTTACAAACTGCGCCAGTGGCGTAACGAAACTTGAGGGGGCCCCCTTGCAAAGCACATGAAGGGGCCCCCCCCGGCGGCCCGGCCCACCACCTACCACTTTGCCCTACCACCCAGAAATCTAGTATATTTTGATTTGAAACCTCCAACAGTCGTCCATTCTGAAAATACTGTGCCTACTGTTTAAAGTTAATGGTCCTGAGTAGACATAGATTAAAGGGTGCACAGTGAGTGATGCACCAGTGTGAGTAGGGTAAGAGAAGCGACTGCAGGGTGAGTGAGGTGACCATATGTAAGTGCAGAGTTGAACGAAAGAATGCATGGTTAGTGATGGGCTTATTTAAGTGAGATTGCAGGTTGAGCAGTGAGGGGAACAGGTGAGTGAAGTGTGACATGAGTGCAGGGTGAGTATGTGCTCGTGTGACTGCAGGGTGAGGTACAGGGTGAACAGCGCAAGTGCATTGCGAGTGCAGAGTGATGACTGTGAGTGCAGGGTGAGCGGGTGAATGGTGTGAGTGCATGGTGGTCAGTGTGAGTGCATTGTGATTGCTGCGAGTGCAGGGTGAGCATAAAAGTGAAGGGCGAGAATGAGGAGTGAGTTGTCTGAATGCAGGGTTCATTCCCGGACACTTGAAGTAACTCAGCATGTTATTGACGGAGGCGTAGGGTTTCAGGTATAAGTTAAACTATTGTTATTCTGGCATTAATAGTGATCGAGGGTGTAGGAAATAATGTGCTGATCCTGCAACAAACTTCTAGTCTTATGATTAGGGTTGCCAGCTCATTATTTTGATGCCCCATACAGGACAAAAATAAGCAGTCACCTAAAGCCGTATTTTCAGCACTTATCTGTGCATACTTCGAACAGCAAATATAAATAGAAAACACTTTTAATTGTGTTTTAGGGCTGCCTGAATGATCCATGACTGATAATTAAAGGGAATAAAGACCGAAAAGTCACATTACAAATGAATACATACATTTTTATTTATAGCCCTATTTAGTGTCAAGACTAGGTCTTTCAGTGTCTTTAAACAACACATGGCTGGCATTTTTCTTTTGGCAACCCTACTTTATATTCCATTTCATGAAATGCCTTCTCACACTACAGCAGTAAATGTAAATTTTAAATGTAAGGAATAGGCCCAGGGGTACTGGAACCAGAAAAAACTAAGCCTCTGTAACCAGTTTACAAAGGTATGTAAATACAAATGGTCTCTGGCCTCGAGGCAGTTGCCTTCAACCCCCTTGTTTCTGGGCCTGGAAGCTCAGGTCACTGTGATCTGCACCCACCGCACACGGCACGCACCATTTAATTTATGAGGTAGGACTGTTATGAGGCAACTCACTGGTGCAACCAACACCGGCGAGAGAGTGTAGTGCTGCCTGTGTGCGCTAGAGCGCTGATGGGGCCCCTGGAGGCTGGAAAACGGGGGCTGCTGCTGGGGGCGTAGCTGCCAAGGTTTCAGATTGCCATGTGTGACTGTTGTTGATGTATGTTGGATCCCATCATGCGGTCAGTTGTCTATTACTGACACGTCAGATAAGTGGTTCTGTAATGTTCAGCAACTGTGTCCCCGTGTGTCTAGCACTGAATGGACACATAGATGCAAACACGGTGTGTTTCAGTGGAGGCGCTGTGTTTAAGGAAAGGAGCACACAGGAGTTGATGGACACAGCACGTGAGACACTAACGTGTGCTACAGATGTCGATTTAGCCTCACACATCTGTGAGGGTGAGATACGAGCACCCCTCGTGTGATCACTAACATCCACAGATGTAGCGCCTAAATGTAGCAATGAAAGGGACTGTGAGGGTGCCACAGTCACAATCTCTGCGTCCGTTGACGACACCACCACTAACACACTTCTAGCAACCACACACACTTGCCATTGGAGAATTTTAGTAAAAAAAAGAACTTGCACGCCCCTTCTAATCATCAAAATTATGGACAAAGGAGGTAAGTTCTTGTAAAAGTGTTTGATTTCTACACAGCAAAACGTTCTTTTCTGAAATGCAGTAAAACGTGCACCTTTTAATAACGTGGAAAAGCAGGAGTTAATGCTGCGATAAACCCAAATCTTATGTTCTAGTATGAATCTGGGCGTGTAGATTGTTAATTCAATGTTTTAATTTACTGTAACTTCATTCAATGAAATCGGCAAGAATAAAATGCCAACAACTGTTTGCAGAAAAATGTGAGGTGGCATATTTATTTACCGGGCATAAAAGAACATTATGTGATATTTTTGCATATAGGTCGGTGATATAGCGATGCTAAAAATTCTAATGATATTTTATGAAGCCAGCTGAAGATACAGATGTCTTAAGTGGTGCCTCTAAATCTGAGGCCGCTGGGCACGGGCAAAGGTGAAGTATGGCGTATGACAGTATTTCCACCCAGCGTGCGCATCCTGCTGTGATACTCTGCCAGATGCAACAGCCATCAATGTGTACCTTGCTATGTGTTAGCAATATAACTAATGTTGCATTGCTATATTTAAATAGTATTTACAGCAAATGATGTCACTACCTGACTTTACACATTCAGTTGATGTCAACCTCACCATGCTGCTTCAATGTTTCAATTTCCATAAAGTTAGCAGATGACGTCATCGTGGATACTATGTTCACAGTCCTTGTCTTTTTCATTTAACAACCTAATGCATTCTGGGAGTTGTACTCTGATTTCATTTTAGCTGAACTAGTTTGACTGACACAACTGAAAACAATGGTTTGGAAAACAAAACCGTGAGACTAGATAGAGCATGGTGCCCCTTTTGACATGCTGCTATCTGGGGGCCTTAGCTTTACAGCAAGGACGGACAACCAAACTGTATTTCTTCTCCAGGCCTGGCTGTGGTCAAGACACCATCTCAGCTCTAGAGCCACCAAAGTAATTAAGATCTGAGTACGACCTTTACAAATGAACAAGGCCACCGAGATTATTCGGGTCTATGGTGTTTTCCTCATACTCATGGATTTGCCCCATAATCCAGCATCTGCTGTATAATTTACAGATTTCACCCAAAAAATAGTTTCTAGCTCAAACCAGTCAAAGGTTACTTAACAAAAGTCGCTACACATGCTTCCACATCCCTGGTTATCTTTGAGTTGCTGATTGCTGCATTCATGTGTTAAACTAGCACTAATGCAGGCAGGGGTTGTGCATTGAAAAAGAGGTGGACTGTCACAGGTTCAAATCCCGGTGGGTTCACTCAGCCTTTCATCCTCCTGAGGTCGATAAAATGAGTACCATTGAGTTGGTAACAATAAACATCTGTTATTCAGCGCCAAGATACCTACGGGTGAAAGTGCTCTATAAATATACGTTATGTTATTGTGGGCATTGGGATCTGTATGCACAGAGCATTCACAAAGGCTGGGAGGCTGCCCCCAAAGTGAGGTGTGCTGCATCCTCAGTGGGTAGGGCCTGCTTCTACTCTGCAGCTACTGGGGGGCAGGGGGGGAACCCTATCAAGGGAGAGGGTCACAGATTAAGATCTCATTCTTCCACATGTGATGAAAGGATTACCATTTTAGAGAATACCCGTTTTTTGCTGCAGCTTCAAAACACAATTCAATGTGTGGTCTATATTGTAAATGGTGACAGTACGCTCCATTCTCCATAGTTAGAACGACTGGGATCATGTGAATCTGCGGCTGCAGCATTTTCTGCAAAATTATGTATTTAGTTCACTGTCCGCATAATTTACTAATTGCTGCATAATTAGCTGATTTCAACCTTTTATTTAATTTCTAGCTGGAATGGACCAAAGATTGCTGAAAAAGAAACTGGTAACTTTTCAGTCCTGCTTGCTGTGTCCAGGTATTAAACGGGCATGAATGAGGTTAAACTTTTTGCTCAGACAGCACCAACGAGATTTGAAATGACAAACTAGCAAAGTAATACTGCCACAGAATAAGATGCATTATGCAGCACAATTTACCTTTTTTGCCTCATAATTTAGCCAACCATGCTGCATAATTTGGTCTTCCATTGCCACATAATTCCAGTGGCCATGTCCATAAACTGGGGAATGTAAAGTGGAACACACTATAGCGTTTTCTGAATGTAACATGCACACAGCATAAATAGTCTGGTTAATGTTCTTTACACACAGAGACAGATGCCTAACTACTAATGTGAGATACTATAATCTGGTGAGTGTGCAGTGCACAGACTACAGCTTGGTGAATGCTCAATATAGCCTGATAAATGTGCCATGCCAGCTATGTAGTGTACATTCTGGTCTGGCACCATATTGAATGTACTCTATATTTTTCGTGAGAGCACTTTACTAGTCCCAATAACCAACAATACCACTTGATTAACCATTAACCTTGGATTCAGAGTAGTGTACTACTCGCCATAAAGTTCTTCCGCGCCTGATCAAGGGTAGCAAGCGCTATATAAATGCAATTACATTTGCAATTACAATATACTATAGACTGTGAAATGTACAGAGAGTAAGCTATAGTTTGGTGAACAGACAATGCAAACACTCACTTAGGGAACGTACAGGCTGAAGTCTGGTGAATGTACAGCATAAATGAAGGCAAGCATACAATCTAGTGCTGACTGTACAATACACCCAGTATGCACTGGTGACTCACTGCACACATTGCATAGTGAATATCTCTGTCTACCGTATACCCTGGTGAATGTACAGCTTACGCACAGACAGAAACAGTAGCTAGTGGCAAATACCTGGTGCTGTCTGGTGAAAGTACAGTGTGCTAGTGCTATGCACTCGTGAATGTACAGCATACACAAAGGAAGATAACTAGCCACTGGTGAATATGTAGTGGCACCAAGTGCACACTCTGGTGAATGTAGAATGCACGCATTAATGCCTGTTAATGTCCAGGGCTTGTCTAGTGAACATAATGGCACACTCACAAGAGACCACATCGAAAACGAACATAACTGGCAGCTCTCGGCGTTAAGAGGCCAAGGCACTGGCAGACACTGCAACTTATAACACCAGCTAACCTTGACAATACACTAGCAGGTGGAGACTAAACTGAGCACAACCAGGTAGGTTGGTGACTGTTTAGCACGTATCATGTAGCCACTAGCCAGGAGCATATACAGTGCGCATAACATAGTATGATTAGTATGCAGCACACACACAAGCTTCCTGATGAAGATACAGGACACACTCCATGATCTGGTTACTATACAATGCACACGCACCATTTAATAAATAAAAAGCCTCAAGGCGTGCGCACCATTAATTAATGAAGAGGCTAACACCCCCCCCCCCCCCCGGCAACGCGGGGGCCTGTGTTACTCACTGTCTGGGCCTACTATATTATGTTTTACTTTACTTTTATTCCCGGCCGGACCCCACCATGATGCCCTCCCCTCCCTGATCATCAAATTATGATCTCATCAAATTATCGCCACAACCCACGGACCACTCCTGCCTCTGACAGACTCACTCACCTGAGGGCTGAGGCCTGGCCTGCCACTTCAGAGGCAGGCGCGAGCGGGCAGCAGATAGAAGACAGGGCAGGACAAGGCTAGCGCTAGCCAGGCAGCGGCTTGGGGCAAGTAATAATTTAAATTATGGCGTGGCCCTGTTGGACGGTCCTTCTCAGTCTCTGGTCCGCGTGGCTGAGTCTGAGACCTGGGGATGCCTAACCTCAATTCCGACACGCGCACTTTTAATTGCGCTCCGCAATGCGCATGACAATCGATCAGCCCCACCCTGAAGACCGCGGAGAGTGGAGGACACAACTACGCGCCGCGCACCCACCATTTCCTGTTTAATTAATGAAGACTGAGGCACGGCTGGGGGCCCGCACGGGGCCCGTGCGTGCGCAGTTGAACTTGCGCACAATTTAATTAATGAAGAAGAGCCTCTGAGGCCCGGGCGTTCGTACCATTTAATTTATTAAGAGGCCGGGGCCGGCGTGCGGCCCGTGCGCACTGATTCATGATGATCATCATGAAGAGGGTTGCTGCTTGCTGGCTCCGCTGCTGAGTGAGCCGAGGGGGCCCCTGGAGCGCGGGCCCCCTCGCAACGCGGGGGCTGTGGGGGCCTGTGTTACGCCCCTGAACTGCGCGCAGACTCTGCAATGGCAGGTCTGAGGTACCTTTTCCGGGCTACTCACGTGGGTGGCACAATCCATGCTGCAGGCCCACGCGTAGCATTTGGTTCCCAGGCCCTGGCACACTCAGTGCACTTTACTAGGGGCTGACAAGAAAACCAAACAGCCAATCATGGAAACACCAATCCATAACATACTTTACCACAGGAGCCCTTGCACTGTACCACTGATCAGCAGTGCGAAAAGTGCGCAGAAACACTACTCCAGCAAAAACAGAGTCAAAACCGGGAGGGTAGAAAGCAAAAACTCAGGAGAAACACGCCAAAAGATGCCAAGTCTAACACATAAGCACTGCGTCATCCGCATAAAGGAGTGTGGGTAACAGTTTGCCTTTAATTTACGGTACATCAGAAGTCATTTTTGTTAAAAAGGGGTGGAGCACATTGATATACAAAATAAACAGAAGGAGGGCTAACACTGCGGCGAATGTTATATCTCATGAGACCGCACCCTGAATGCTAATTCTAACCCTAGCTTTCATGTTATTGTGCAAAAATGCAAGAAAGTGCACAAGTGCTACTTCCAGACCACGTAAAATAGCATTTGCCATAATTTAGATCTATTGACACAGTCAAATGCTGAGGTCAGGTCCATGAATACCAAATAGTGAGGGTGTTCATTTGGCTACAGTGTATTTGCCCAGGACCAAATTAAGATTCAAACATTGCTCGATCGTCCCGACTTTATTCCTGAACCCGTACTAACAGGGATATAAAATGGACTCTACATGAGCCCAATCCCTGATTCTGTTGTAGATTACCCTCCCAAGAATGTTAGATGTAGAATCAATTAATGATATGGGCCTATAACATCCAGGGAGGGATCGATCCCATTCTTAAATAAAAGTACTATAATGGATGTTGACCAGGTGACAGGCACTGAAGAATGGGCTAAGTTGTTAAAAACATTTGTTAATAGTGGGACCCAAAAGTTAGTGTTACATTTTAACAAGTCAATTGTGACACCATCCGGGCCCTGTACCTTACCACTGACACTTTGGTTTATAGCATCTTCCACTTCACTTAGGGATGTCTGAAAGCCTAGAAATTTACTGCTATCTACTTCAAAAGATACATCGGAGGGAGGGGCTGCATAAATATTTTCAAAATGTGCCTCCCAGATTTACTTTGCGATATGACAAGTGCTAGATGACAGAGACTGATTTTTTCTTCTTACCTCTGATACAGTTGACCAAAAGGACTTGCTATCTTTCATAAGGTCGGGTCTGGTGGCTCAGTGGACTAATGTGTCCACTGCAGGGGCCTGTGTTTGATCCCATGGGCACAGGTTCGAATCCCAGTGGGTACACTCAGCCTTTCATCCATCTGAGGTTGATAAAATGAGTACTGTTGGGTAATAATAAACATCTGTTATTCTGTGCCAAGATGCCTCTGGGTGAACATGTGCTTTACAAATACACATGTTATAAGGGATGCCTGCACAAGCGAGTCCCATTGCTGTGCTATTACCTCTCTCCACCTTATTGACGAGGCTTCTTTATACTGTTTCCTTAGGGAGGCCACCATTAATTGATCCCTGGGTTTGGAAACAAGGGCCGTACGCAGCGCACAGTTGGCCACTGAGCAAACATGATTAAACCATCTGGGTGAATTTGCTATGGGACGAATAGGCTTTAAAAGGGCTTTCCTGATGCTGAAACGCAGGTTGGTGAAGACCTCAACGACCTGGTGATCATTGTCATCCTCCATTAAACACACAGAAAACAACACTACATTCCCCTTAATTATTGCCCTGAAAAATTCTATCGGTTTGCGCAATCTCCACACCAATATCAAGTTATCCATGGATTGGTGGAGATTGCTAGCCCCTTTATCTATCCTAAAACATTCTGACGGGGCGCTAGGAGAGCTATCTCAGTGGGGTTGTGGTCACTAAAATTGGAGGGGACAACCATTCCATGCAAAAGTATGTCTTCCAGATTACAGGTAAGAAAAACAAAGTCTAATGTGGATGGACTACCTCTGCCCGGAAGGTGGGCACTTCGGAATCGCTTATGCCCATTGCATTCATCACATTTACTAAATCGAGGGGAGCAAGAAAAGAAACCAACTCTTAACTTCTGGGATCAGTAGAAACGGATGAACGCATTTCAGGATTGAGTGCGCTGAGTTTGGAAGGCAGCCTCACGTTGAAATTCCCAGCCAGACACAGATACGCTGGGTGCCCACTGGAGGAGATACCATCTAGCAGCTTGGTGATATAAGTAAACGCTGGAAATGTAGTATTCGGGATGTTAGTAAAATCGTTATTAGAAAAGTTCACCAAGTACAAGCTCAGGTCCCTCTTCAACACTAGGAATTGAAAATTACAATTTGATGTATCCATAATGTTGACATAACCCCCAATTGCTATGCTTACCCAGATGGCTAACCCACCCGATGCGCGTCCATGCCGTGAGGGAGTGGCGGAAACACTATGGCACTGATAGCCAGCAACAACGTAGGGTAAGATATCCCAAGTCTCTTGGAACATGACTATGTTATAGTCCTTAATAAAGGAAAGCCAATCAGGTAAACTGATCTTTGAGCGGAGCCCAGCTACGTTCCAACTAAGCATTCTTAGTGTGGAGACTCTGTGCTCTATGGGGGCAATAACCGAGTTAATGGAACGGGGACAAAGCCTGGACAATGTAGAATCCTGCAAACTAGGTGTCTCCTTGTATAGTCATTCAACATCTTCAACACCCTGCAACTGGGAGAACCTGTTTGTACAAATGAGAGGGGGCGCCTGGTCTGGTACAGCACATAACTGTGGAAAGATAGAAGCAAGTTTATAAAAATAGCCTAGGGGCAATGCAACAATAAGAGAATCAGTGGGATGGATGTGTTCTGTCACTCTCGGTACATTCCTTACACAGGAGGTACTCCGAAAGTTTATCACAATACAATTCCCATCAAAGTTTTTTCTTGAGTGTCCCACTCATCCCACCCTTCTCACCATTATGATCTCATTTAGTCCCTGTACATTAAAATGTTTAAATTTGCTCAACCAGTAACAGTTCGATTACGGAGCTCAGCCCATGCCTCCTGTTGGCCTGATCTAAGAGGAGGAATGCCTGCTAAAATTAAAACATATGGACAGGCTGCCGGTGGCAGGCTCAATGTATCTTGGCTAGGAGAAACATTGGGCCCTTGAGCGCCTCTTGGGATTAAATTTAAGTTTGGTGTCCAAGTTCCAGCTGATATATTGTGTTCCATGGATATTGTATCCTTAGGTCTGGGGACTTCCTCAGTCCTAATATTCCTATTTAGAGAGGGTTCACAGGTTACCACAGTGTTCATAGAGGAGCCAGATGCCTTATACTGTAAGATACTAGCCCAGAAAGGCTGGAAATGATTTGAGCTGATGGTAGCGGCCGACTTCCATTGCTATCCGCAATTGGATTGTTAGATTAGCCTGTTAAAGGGCTCTCAATGCAGTCTAGGCGCCCAGATAACGGTTTCAATTTCTCATCCAGAATGCTACAAACATTTGTGCACAAATCAGCACAGCCAGAAGAATCCTGGGGCAGGGAAACATACCTCTGGGTGAGCTGGGACTGGGTCTGAGGTTGAATCCATGATAAAAGATGGCCGTGGGAGCTTTGTGGTTGAGCCTGTTGTTTCCGCTTGCCAGCCACACCCTTTCTAGTGGGTCATTTCCTGTTTCCTGCTGGACCATGTGAGATTTTGGAACTAAGAAATCTAAATCCAGTAACAGAGTTCGTTGCAGTGCCATTGTGATTGCTGGGCCTAGTATGCACATATGATGGACCAACCCCGGCTTCTGAAGACGAGACGCGCTATTACCATTATTTATGCCAATGCTGTCGCCTGCAATATTAACCAACGGACCATGCTCCAAGGAGAGTCTGCACTCTGTTAACTCGATTTAGTTCGATAATATCCCGACGGATCGTCTCCAACATGCTATCAATTATTACTGATGGGCGCGTAACAGTAGCAACCCCTGCGGCTTTACACTAGCCTATAGCTTCATGCCCTAAATAAGTCTCACTTGATTAGGGCCGGACTGGCTACCGGGCTTTCCTTAATAAACAATGCAAAACAAATGTTTTAAAAAGTAGGTTTTAAAGCTATTTGTTTTGTATTGTTCATTTGGAAGCGCCTGCAGCTCCCCAGCAACAAAATCGCCCCTCTGCAGTGAACCTGGGCCCCACCCTGCCACCCTAGCTAAAAACGCCCGGTAGCCAGTCCGGCCCTGCGACCTGATGACCAAGGCACGAAGTTCTTGCCCGACCCTTTGATCCCAAGCTTTAAAGAGAAAGGCCCAGCATTGTCCGGCCGCGGACGGGCCCGCTCTTGGCCCGGGCACACGCCCGGATGCGACCTGCGCACGTCCCGCGCTGCAGCATGCTGGAGGTAGATTTCTAGGTTCTGAACCATCTCCCTTGCCCAAATGCACACTGGGGGACGAAGTCCCACCCCAGTGCAAGGAGCACAACAAGTTACAGTCAGAGTTGCTGACAAGAAAACCGGTGATGAAAGCACCCTGGACAAATTACTTAATCTCCCTGTGCCTAACAAAATGAATGTGTCCGTCTGTAACACAACTGGTGCTCATGATACCTTCGGATTTAATTTAGAGAGGGAGACAGCAGTCAAAACAAACATTTTGAAAGAAAAGGTTTTTTAAAAAAAGTGTAAAAAATGTTTTACATTACATTTACGTTGTTTTGCAATTTATACGAAGCACAGCAAAATGCATTACACGAAGAAGTCTGACTGAAAAGTTAAAAGCAAGACATGGGCCAAGACAACAAAGTCTTATTTCACTACACCCACATATCGTATATAAATACTTATTTCACATGGACACATTTGATTCACTGAAAACAAAACTTATTTTCTCTAAAGTAGCAATGAACACTTAAGAACCTCTTTAACCTGCACGTTTTTTCCAAATGGGAGTCACGTGAGCACACAGGAGAGCGCTGACCATTACTGAGAGAGGCACAGGGCTCCTAAATTTAGCTCCAGGGTTTATTTTGCATTGTAGTAGGATACTCTCATACTCAGTGGCGTCACTAGGGGGGTGCGGGGGGTGCGGACCGCACCGGGTGACACCATCACATGGGGTGACACTGTGAGCCTCTGCTTTAAATCGCTTAAAGCAGAGGCTCACGGTGTCACCCCATGTGATGGTGTCACCCGCACCCCCCGCACCCCCGGACCCGCACTGGGTGACATCAACCCTAGTGACGCCACTGCTCATACTACAGTTGTTAGGCCTGTCTTCATTGGTGCACCTTTCTACTCCTGGCACCCAGGACTGAGAACACAAAGCAGCCCTGGCAATTCTATCGGACGAACAGGGGGGCCAGGGGTGGGCAAGGGTGCTAGGGTAAAGCACTGCTGCTAAACTAAACTGGCACCCAGCACTGCTACTTTTGTTACAGGGGGCCGATATTGCAGCGCTGCTGCCAGGGCCGGCTTTAGCACTGGTGGCGCCCTGTGCGACAATGTTTGTTGGCGCCCCCCCAATGACCACATCCGCCACAGATTCCCTCACTAACACCATTTGACAGTGCCCCTCAAGTCTCCATAACCACTGTCTCTTAGACTCATTTAGTTTTATAGCGCCACTCGTAGCAGTTTAAGGTATCAGAGCACTTTACATCAGACACACTTTGCACAGAGACAATCATACGTGTCTAAATCAGTATATAGGAAATGTTACACAAGACAGAGGTCTACAAGGTGTAGGAGTCACATTTCATCCATACTGGTAGGCAGTATAGTTTAAGAGTCCTTGGACTGGAAAAGCACAAATTCAGAATTTAAAATGTAACACTATTGTTAGGGGTTTTCTTTAATAATAAGAATTGATTTCTACCCAAATGAACCCCTTTTGCAATATTAGGACAAAGAAAGACAGGGCAAAAAATATATAGCTCTAATATGTTCCTTGCAGTTTGCATACAGCTCTTTGATGGCAGTTAATAGCTCACTGCTCTATTATCAGGATTTTAACTTATAAACTGCAAGTAACAAAAGGATCTCTGACAAAAGCAGTAACCCATTGACCTATTTATATTATATGCACTTTGTGATGTGAATGGAACACGTTCTGTGCAGCAGGCATATTAACCCTCTGCGCTATGATGAGTCAAAACGTTCACTAGACGAAGCTCCAGTCCCTCTCCAGGAAGAACATTAATCACCTGAGTTGTCATTTCTATTGATGCCTGAAAACTGCTGGGACAATGTACGCGGCATCAGGTGCCTTTAAAATAGATGAACATGGCGCCCCCACCCCAAGTCAGCTCCCGGTGAGATCGCACCGAGCGCACCGCCCTAGAGCCGGCCCTGGCTGCTGCAAAACCAGCCCCAGTAACAACAAGCATTTGCAATGCAACAGGTCTCGCATCAGTTAGAGTTAGAGTTATTGGCATTGTTATACAATTTACCCGCAGCATAGACACTACCCAAAAGCCACACACTAACAAAACAAATAAAACGCCCTGCTGATTGAGGAGCATTTCCTCCTACAGAGGAGATCGCACTATGAAAGCAAAGTATGTAAAACTTCAGCGAAACACTTGTAAGCAGTGTTTTCAGAGAGGAAGAGGAGTTTGTAAACAGCCCGGTCCCAAAATGGAAGACGGATATGGCTTTGACAAAGAAAGCGCAGTTATAGCGATTGATGTAGATTACACTGGGAGCTGTAAGCGGGATACCACAGCATAGACACTACCCAAAAGCCACACACTAACAAAACAAATAAAACGCCCTGCTGTTTCGAAAGGTATATGTTAACGCCAGGTATAAAAAAAAACGCTGAAGTTGTGTACGACGGCGGGTATAAAACAAAACGCTGAGGTTGTATAAACGACATGTGTTATGGAGAGCTATAGTATAGAGCAGAACGCAGCGCCGCTGTTTTGCGAGATAAAGTTGCAAAACATGTTTGTGAGCAACGTTGCGCCGCTCATTGAGGAGCATTTCCTCCTACAGAGGAGATCGAACTATGTAAGCAAAGTATGGAAAACTTCGCCTAAACACTTTTAAGCAGTGTTTTCAGAGAGGAAGAGGAGTTTGGAAACAGCCTGGCCCCAAAATGGAAGACGGATATGGCTTTGACAAAGAAAGCGCGGTTATATCGATTGATGTAGATTACACTGGGAGCTGTAAGCGGGATACTACAGCATAGACACTACCCAAAAGCCACACACTAACAAAACAAATAAAACGCCCTGCTGTTTCGAAATGTATATGTTAATGGCGGGTGTAAAACAAAACACTGAGGTTGTGTAAACGACATGCGCTATGGAGAGTTATAGTACAGCAGAACGCAGCGCCACTGTTTTGCGAGATAAAGATGCAAAATATGTTTGTGAGCAAGGTTGCGCCGCTGATTGCAACAACGCCATGAGTGCCGTATTTTCTGATTGCAACCACGCCGTGAGTGCCGTATTTTAAAACATCGCACCACCGATGTCAAATATAATTGTAAAAACGCGCCATGAGTGCTGCATTATAAAATATTGCACCACTGTTTACCCAAAAAATGCACTGATTGCAACAACGCCATGAGTGCCGTATTTCCTGATTGCAACAACGCCGTGAGTGGCGTACTTTAAAACATCGCACCACCAATGTAAAACATAATTGTAAAAACGCGCCATGAGTGCTGTATTTTAAAACATCGCCCCACTGTTTACCCAAAAAATGCAGCTTGGCTGCTATTGCCACTAAAAGTATATGTGCAAACAGGAAAACATGTCACGCCCTGCAAAATCTCCAGTCCGGGTGGGCGAGGAAAAACGGAGACAGGGAGGGGACAAAGAAGCCTCACTTCCAGTAAAAAAGCGAGCGTTTATGACGCGCGCCAATAAAAAGCATGGAAAAGCATGGGTGGAGCTTCCACCCCCACTTCCAAAGAAGCCCGACAGAAAACCAACGACTATAGATCTCGCAAGCGAGCAGCGCATGCGCTGCAACGCTAGGCGAGACCTAAAAATGGCCCCCGCTGCTCCAAAACCAGCCCCTACCCTTCCAGTCCACCGGGGAAATGCCCGATGCCCCCTACGGCCAGCCCGGCCCTGATGACACCTGGTAAAACTGCCCGTGATCATTATTTCTCAGAGCAACAGCGAGTGGCGGTGATGCAGGTCTATTTGGCTGAGAACATTTAGTTGTTTTTTTGCATTGTGCACAGGCAAAATGAATCCCCTCTAGGCATTCTAGCCTTTAGATGAAACCACCAGTGCATTGCCTTGGTATGCACAATTTTAGTGTCAAAGCCATGACACTATGAGGTGGAAGTTACCCCACACTATGCCCTTTAAAGTCTCAACTTTTTTTTATATATCACCCCTTTTTAAATTCCACTGTGGAATAGTTTCACCAAATAAATATGTTTTGTATTAAATGCATTTATTGGCAGGTACAAAACAAAACTTTGAGTCACAGTGGCACTTTCAGGAAATTTCCAAATTCAGTGCAAAAAATCCTGTCCAACAAAATGAGGTAAAAGTAATTCGGAACATACTAATCGAACATGTCTCAGGAAGGTAGGTCACCCTAGTCTTCACTGTGGCTCATTCAAGCCTGTTCAAGAGAAGAGTGGAGAAGAGTAATAAGAAACAGAAACACATAACTGAAGCTTCCTGGACGCCCTCTCTCATCCCTCTAAAAAGTGTCCCCGTTCCTTTGGCCAGGACCAGGTAATTCCCCAAACCTAGGCAACACTTAAGATATTGAAGCCCCTTTACCGTACTTGGACCGGGCCCACAATATTCAGCTGTAGTGAGACACATAAAGTCCTCTAGTTCCTGACCCTAAGCGCCCTTGAAATGCCTTTGCAGAGTCAAGCTGTGGAAAGATAAACCTGTTTCCCCCATGGTCAGACAGTGAAGCTGCCCTCAGCTGTAAACCCTCCTGATGCCATGTCTCTTAGAGCCTCTAGTAGGGCCCTCTTCGTGGTGAGCGTAGTGGGATGCGAATTCTTGGAAAAAAAACAAAATGCTTTTCTACTGGCAGAACTATTTTCTATAGGATTGCCTGACACAAAATCCTATTTCTCCAATTATTAGATTCCACTACTACTAACACAACTCCGCCTCTACCCATCTCTGATTTTCTTGGTTTGGGAGAAAGTTTATTTGCCTATCAGATCACTTAATGGATCTCGATAGGTAACAGGTTGAACAAATGTATTATCAATGGTGCTGGGTGCTGTAGTCCTAGAAAGTGTTGAGACATGGCCACAAACCACAGGGAAACTTTGCCGCCTTTAATTTCTGCTCCTCCCACCCTGCTCATGTGGAGCATCTCAAGGCTAGGCCACAGTCCCATTAAAACTGTGACCCCAGGTCACTCTGCACTGTCCTGCAGCACTCTTCAGCTGAAAGTGATCTTGATACTTCTCCTTCTGCCCCAACTTTTATTAGGGAACTGAGAGTGATCTTGATACTTTTCCTACTGCCCCAGCGAATATTGGGGTATCACTGACACATGGACTGCCACCATTGGCTCTGATTCAGCCAGCGCTGATGCACAGGTCAGTTTGCAAGCTGGAAGGCACAATGGATAACACTGCAGTAGGGGTACCATATAGAACCCCCACCAGAGGTCCAGGCAATGTCCATCAACACCTGCCCTCCACATGCCCTCCAGAGCAATAACAAGCTGTTCTGAGGACATGCATTAGTAAGAAAACAGGGAGGCAGTTTGGATTGCCAAGAACCCCCGCAGTTGCTTAATTTTTTTTAAGTCATTTTCGCGGGTGAAGCATGACAATAGCAGTCAAGGTACTCTCTTATTTCTGACTCATTTCAATGTGGAGATTGAGCATCTCGTAATATGAGCAGAGGAAGTGCTGACAGGATACGTGTGAAGGAAGAATGAAGTGGAAGGGCTGGAGTGGAGTGGAGGATAAGGGCAATTTTTGACAAGCGAAGGATAGGGAAAAGAAAGTTGGAGGAGAAATTGGTGGGTGACAGTCAAAGGGCTGCTGGAAAAAAAATGGCTCTATGCAGTCCTTAATTTGTTTTTAAAAAAAATATGAAAACTGCAGTTCCATAAGTTTTTTAACAGCCTGCCAAATGCCAGGGTTCATGAATACCAGAGCTGCCTAGTTTTGATTCCACCTCATGCCTCTTTCCTTCACCACCCTACACTTCCAGCATCTTTCTCTCAGTCTTGTAGCTTCTTTATCAACCCTGCTTTTGCTATTTGTTACCATTTCCCTGTCTTTCTCCTTTTTCCGTTTCATGCCTTTCTTTCTCTTGCTCTGTGTCAAAGCCTAATGATAAAAAAAGGGTGTCGGTGTTCACTACACTGAAAACACTTTCAGAAATAAAACAAGACAAAGGGTTACTAAAGTGTATAGCTGAGAAAGAAAGTGTAGGAAAGTAGGATCTGCTTCTTATGGTTACCCCCACTTTTTGCTTGATGTGATACTGTTTTTGACTAGTCTGACTGGGATCCTGCGAATTAGGACCCCAGTCTATCTGCTTTCTCCCTAAACTGTTGTGTTCAGTACCTAGGTACATCCCAGATTGGATACTGGGGTACCCTTGTCAGTCCCTAGTATATGGTACCCATGTACCCAGGGCATAGGTACCCCAGAGGTCTCCCATGGGCTGCAGCATGTATTATGCCACCCATGAGAGACCATTCAAAATGGAACTACAGGCCTGCCATTGCAGCCTGTGTAAGTTGGTGCTTGCACCACTTACGAAAGATATAGGTTGACTATATCTAAGGGTCACTGCACTTAAAACCTATAAGTCACCCCTCTAGCAGGCCTTTACAATCCTGAGGGCAGGGTGCTAGGTTCTAAGTGAGAGGGTGCCCTTACATGAGCAGGACACCCCTGAGGCCTACGGAGTCCATTCTCCCGGGTTGTCAGTGAAGCAGCCATATACTATATAGAGGGCATCGCGTGACCGCACGATGACCATCTTGAAAACGGCTGAAACGAATCATATCATGTTTGGTATCAAACATGTTGGAATCATACCCTCAAGCACCGGGAGGGTCCTCCGTTAGGCTCTCAGTGTTCCCGGTACCAGCCTTCTAGTCCCGGGCAGCACAAAAAGGTTGCTGCCAACCAGAGACACATTTCTGCCCTCCTGCTGCTGAGACAAGCTCGAGCAGGGGAAGGCAGAATAATAGACATCTTGTCTGCATGAGGGGCACATTTGGTGTCCCTGTGCATAGTCCAGTTCAAACCAGTCCTGGGGGCCGTTGGCTCCTGCTCTGGTGCGAAACTGGACAAAGGACATGGGAGTAACCTCCCCCCTGTCCAGACCCTCCGCTGGGAGGGTCCCCTGAATCTTCCCAACCCTCTCCTTAGGGTACTTAAGGGCTTACCTGGGTGTAGATCCCTAGATTCATCGTGGACAAGATTCAGAACTGAAACCACTGCACTTCTACCGTCTGGGCACATCTGGACTTCGCTGGACTTTGTTTGGGCCTGACCTCGTCTCCCTTTCAGTCTGCTACCTCGTCTGTGCCTGTGCATCATACAGGATCCGTGCAGGACCTGTGGAGCATCCAAGACACTTGAAGATAATCTCCCTTGAAGTGAAGGAGTCACTTCCCTGCATTCGCAGGCACCTCAACACTGCTGACCGGTCTCCCGAACTCCTGTGGACTCAGAAGGGTTCAACAACACAGGTGGTGGTTATCTACGTCTCCCGAGGCCCGAGCTGCCCTCTCACCAAGTCTGAGGTCAGAATCACTTGTGGGGGCTGCATTAACCGAACCCCTGTGCACTGCATACTTTTGCAAGTGCATATTCTTGTTGGCAACTCTGCAACAAGTGCATTGGGCTCCAAGTAGCCCCAATCTCCGGCAACTTCTTCCACCAAGATCTTCAGCCACACCTCCTCGTGGGCACATTGGCCTGCTCAATTTGGTGAGCTGCTCGAGGTCCTTTCGCGACCCCTGTGCCTCCGGCCTGAGGGTCCAATTGAGGGTCATCTTTGTTTTCCTTGGGCTCCCTTGAGTGCTCGGGGCCTGCCCTGACTTCCCTGGTTGGTGAGTCTCCTGGACCTTGCTGGTCCCAACCGTGCACCTTCTTGACTGCCTGCTTGGGTTGCCTTTGCCAAGGCTTGTTGGTGCTCCCGCCGGACACCGACCGCTCAGCACTCGACCTCCCTTGTGGGACAGCTCGTATCCGGGTCCTGGTTGTCGTCAGCATCACCTGGTCCTCGCAGTTGCAGAGTCAAGGTCACTGTCATCTTACCTGAAGCACCCGACATCGGAGGGCATCCGTCTTCCAAGTCTCCTGGTCACTCCCGAGTGACTTAGACACTGTCCCCTTTGCTTTCAGGTACTCCTCTTCCAGAATCCACATTTGGATTCCTCCGGACACTTTCTCCTCTTCCAGCAGCAGTACTTTCCTGAAGTCTTCCATTGGGTTCGACAGCGGTTTCCGACGCCACTTCACACCTATGCACCCGGCTTCCCTGGGTTAGGTAACTTGGGTACCACAGTATCCACGGGTGGGGTGGCTCTCCAACCTTCTGTCATCCACGGGGTTTCTTCAGGGTCCACTGGGAAGGGTCCCTAATCTTTAAAATTCCAACCGCGACTTGCACATAGACTTGTACGGAGCACGCGGTTGTGTTCTCACACTGCACACGCTCTCCGTGGGGTCCCTATATACTTACCTAGGGTGGTTCTGTGGGTCCACAGCAATTCTACATCCTGTCGACATTGTCTTGACTCGAGTCGTGGTTCTTATACCACTTTCTTAGTATATGGTTTGGTCCTTCCCTGGGGCCCACTGTGTATTAGTGCTATTTACTGTGATTTCTTTGCTATAGTATTGTGTGCTTTGTGTCTATCTCCGTGTAGGAGATACTGTAAAGTACTAGATAGTGTTATATAATGAATACATATTTTTATAACTACTTTGTGTGGTGCTTTTTCATTTAATCTATACTATAAGATTGCATTCTGGTAAAACAAGCTGCTTTACACTCCTTCAAGACTAAGCTGCTCTCCACATCTACCATTGGATAGCTTTCTAAGGTTGTCTGAGACCTCTTAAATCACCATAAGGATTGTCTGGACTGGTGCAAGGTGCCCACTTACATTATTAGACATCACATACCAGGCCAGCTTCTCACAGAAAGAAAATGGAGTGAGGAAGGTATGAGAGGAAAACAAATCTCTCTAAATTAACTAGCTGTCCATCTTGCTGCTGTGCACAGACCAGGATAGACGCCCAGGAGGAAAGACAGAGAGAGAAAGACAGAGAGAGAGCGAGCGAGAGAAAGAAAGAAAGACCGAAAGAGATTGTATAACCAAGAGTGATAGCAAGTGAGAGAAACTTCGCACTCTTTAAAGTAAACAACTTAGAATGTCGAAGCAAAGGGACATTGGTTGTTGACAGTGGGTGTCCTAAGACATTATGTTTCTTATTTTTCTTATTTACATGGCTCTTTAAGCACCCATAAGGTGACCTCAAAACACAGGGGAGGGGGAGAGGGGGGAGGAGAAATAGAAAAGAGGGTCTACGATAGAGGAAAGGCGAAGAAACACTAGTAGAATGAGAAAGGCGCCTTGCTGATGGAATGGACTTCCCCAAACCAAAGAAATAGTGCTTCATGAGAAGCCACTGTAGGAGTCTGACCAGGAAACATAAAGGGAAGGAAAACGAGCAAAAATATGTAGTAAGAGAGAGCAGCAAGAAAAGGAGAGGGGAAGTAATAGATGAGTGGCATATGGTCAGAAACTAAAGAGATTTAGAAATTGGTGCACTTTTCAAGAAGCTCTAGGGCAGGCAGAGAGAGGTTGAGAGCCAGGGAACAGTCCACTTGCTTCACTATGTCAACAGTGAGCTTTCTCATGTTTATCCCTATGACCTGGATTGTGCTCGGTGTCCACAGCTGTAGAAGGCTAGGTAGAGAGGAGGCGAGGGAGTAATAGTGAACTGGGCTTCTAGATGCACAGAGGCCATCAAGGCTGCAAACGTCATCTTAAAATGATGTTTAAGAGGGCTATGGCGAGAAAGTAATTAAGGCAAAGGGGCAGACTACAGATAGAAAATAGTAAGTGCAGTGGTTTAGTGCCTTGGAGTACTTGCTCCATGCTCTAGAAAATCAGATGAGAATGAGATTAGGATTATCGGCCCTATTTCGAGTACCCACTTTCCTGACTATCATAACATGGTAGTCCCTATAATGTCTTGACCTCTCTTTTCCTCACATGGATGACCCCTGTTGATCCAAATCTCTATTCATTTTTTTTTCATTAAACCCTGCCACTCTTTTCAGAAGCAAATTTTATGCATTTGCGATTTCTTCTTGCAAGAAATGTGCAATGCCATACTGGACATTTACATAAGAAGTCTTATTTCATGATAGCACCACCGAGTACTAAAAATCATACTGAAATACTATTACTGTGCCACCAGTAAAAACATTTGTAAATAATTCACAGACCAGCTCAGGCATTCCTCACGCACTGCTGGTAGATATTTCCACAAATTGTATTATATTCTGCAGCTACCAATATTCCCTGGCATGTTGAAACTTTAGGTAGCTGGTCCTTGCTGTGTCCGCACCATGGATACCACCTACTTTTGGTGGTCAGTTGTGGTGCTTTGAGGTGTTGCACAGCCAAATTCATGCCAAATGTGGGTTGCATCTCCGGCAGATCCGTTCCAAGAATATTTCATGGGAGCTGGATCACCGGACTGCTTGTATTATGTAGTGCAAATTCAACATCCTGTGTGTTACAATACATAGACATGAGGGGTTCTACCCATGACAGCATGAGAAGTCCTGTGTACAATCATCCTACCCTGCAAATATGTTAAGGGAAATGTATGCTGGTAAATGCTGTATGAACAGAACAGTAACTAAACAAATGTACTTAAACTTCATCGTTAGCCACCAATTTATTAAATGCAGCATGAGGGAGGGGCATTAGTCAAACCGCTTCAAAATATTTTTTAAGTCTTGTTACGCTGCAAACAATTTAGATGGGCCCAGGTCATCTGCTAATTGTGTCAGAAACTGGAACAAAAACATGAATTTCACTTCCTTCAAGGTTTACTACCACAATTTGTGTTAAAATGCAACTTTTAATAGTGTTGAATTACTAATGGGAGTGACCATCAATAATTTTGACTCAGACACTGCTAGACAGATCGCACCCTTAACTTTCTCAAGAAACTAAGGGGCCCACAGGAAATGGAAAAGGGTAGACCCTTTCAAGATTCATTCTGAACTGGTTTCGTCTAGGCTTGATGAGTTTATGTATTGCCTAAGCGAAAGCATAGACATTGGGGTAATTCGGGATAATTTTGAGAAAGTCTGCCCTTGCATTGCAGGGTTGTTAACTGAGGTTAAACCATTGAAGGCTCGCCTAGTACACTCCTGGTTTAATAAAGACTGCACTGAGGTGCTCAAACTCCTGAAAGAAGCAACTAATAAAGTGCCCCGTGATGCTGTGGAAGTTAGAGAAGCGAGGAGAAATTATACTGTAGTTCTTGAAAAACGAAAACAAGAGATAAAGAACCCAGGCATGGGAAAATTTGGAATGCGCAACCTTAGCCAAAGATAACAAGGTTTTCAATCGATCAATCAATTTCTTTATTCGGATAAGAAACCATATCCATAAAAGCGCAAATCACATAACAGCAAATTAAAATACACAAGTTCATAATAGTCATGATAATAATGTAAAACAGGTTCAGTAAAAACATTATTTAAAGTGCAGGATATGTTAAAAACGCATACAGCAGTTTTCAAAAAGGAGCCCACTCAATTCATAATAACCATGGACAATATAAAACAAGTTTTCAAAAAGTGCCGGCTCAATTCATAGTAGTAATGATGACAATATAAAAACCAGTGCAATGAAACATTCTTCATAAGGTGCACATTGTGTTGCGGGCACGTACAGCAGTTTTCAAGAAAGTGCCCACTCGAAAAACTAGTTCGTCATCTTCCAGGTTAAGTATATTCCTATATGCAGTTTCTAGATGAACAGGCACATTTTTTTTTTAAAAACGGTATTAAAAGCCATTTTGCATATTTTATATAAAACTTACAGAAGAATAAAAAATGTAGTGTTGTTTGTCCACTCCGACCTTCACACGGGCATGGCAAGGAATCTAGGTTGGCGTTGTACCCAAGGGGAAAGCAGAGCAAGAATTTTACTGTGCCAGCCATTAAACGGAAAAGGAGTACCCTCGGCAAGTACGAAATGTGCTCAATAGTCATGAAATTTGCAATGGTAGATTTCCTAGACTCCCTATCGAGTCTTGCCTTGCTATAAAGTGTGTATAATGCCGTCCAAATGGCTTTTTTGTTTACAGTATCTATTTCGTTTGGGCTTGAAAAGAGCTGGTCATAATTAACACTACTTAGACTCTGGCTCACCACGGCAAGCCACGGAATGTCCATCCCCTTCTCACAATTGAGGCAGTCTCCTATTATCTCTCTTGTGAGGGACGCTGCTGGATTCTTCCATATTGCTAGCCAAAATAGGGCGGGGCGAGTCTTTATAAAATCTTCGATGTAGTGTAATTTCAATTCACTATGGCAAACATATTGAGACGTGGAGATCGGTATACCAAAGAGTTTCCAGCAAAATCTGTTTTCCTCGCGCTGAATACTGTAACTCTTTGAGAAGCCCCAAACCTCTGCGCCATAGGTTGCTATAGGTATGCACTGAGATTTAAAAAAAATGTAAATTGCTAAGATAGCCCCTGTCCTCTTCGGCCGGGGGAGAATAAGAATCGAGTTGGTTGCCTTTGAGAACTTATTCCTACAATACGCCACATGATCAGACCAAGAGCCATTCGCAGCAATAAGAAAAAGTGCTAGTGCATTGTAACTTTTGATGGCCCACGGAGATAGAGTTTAGAGAGTGCTTTCTCTGTCCACAAGCCATTATAAAGGATTTTTTAAAATTAGTGCGCAGGTCTAGACTGGCCATAAAATCAACAAAACCCTGCACTAAGATGCGTAGGGCATTGGGTGTGCGGCCCATTAAAACCGCATTATCAGCGAATAATAACACCGGGAGTGTGTTGCCATTAATTCTGGGAACATCATTAGTGAGCGCTATCAATGATTTATGTAAATTATTAATATATATGATAAAAAGGAGAGGGGCCAGGACGCATCCCTGCCTGACCCATCTACAAACTTTAAAATCATTAGAAACCTCGCCACCATTATTGATCCTGACCCGGGCTTTCATGTCCTTATGTAAGTAAGTTAAAAAATGTACTAAAACCTCATCTAAGCCGTATTCTAAAAGAATGGACCATAATCGTGACCGGTTAACAAAATCAAAAACTGAGGTCAGGTCCATGAAAGCCAAGTATATTGGGGATCGCTGGGCTATGGTATATTTGCCAATAATTAAATTAAGATTTAGGCATTGTTCGTTTGTGCCTACTTTACTCCTAAATCCCAGTTGACATGATTGTAAAATACGATTTTCCTCAGTCCATACTTTAATCTTGTTGTATAAAACTCTACCTAAGATTTTCAGGGTGTTATCTATCAAGGAAATCGGTCTATAACAACTAGGTTGGGAGCGATCACCCTTTTTAAAAATCGGGACAATAATACTTGTTGACCACGTACTTGGTAGCGGGGCATTAGTTAGATTATTAAAAACATTTAACAAAAGCGGCGCCCAAAAGTCAGGTTTATGCTTAATAAGATCAATAGGTAACCCATCAGGACCTGGGGCTTTGTTACCCAGGCACTGTTGGATGGCTTCCTCAACTTCAGATAGTAATATTAATATCCCAGCGGGAGCCCTATGCTCAAAGAGATCTTCATCTTGTACTGAGGCTGTATAAATCATGGAAAAGTGGGCTTCCCATGCCTCACTGGTTATATTACAACTTATCGGGGTCAGTAACTGTCCCGATGTGAGAAGGAGCATGTTGTAGATCCTCTAACCACCCCCCACTTACCGAGTACTGACGCGTTACCCTCGCAGACATGGGGTGAGGAAACGTCCCAAGAGCGAAGAAGGAACAAAAGGGTTAACGCAGTGTCGCGCTCTTCCACACAGAAGGAAGGAGGAGTCTGCCGGGGGAAGCACCAATCAGGAGGCCAGCGAGGAGTAGAAGGAGGCCGGTTTGTGAAACAGGAAAAAGAATCGGAGGTCGAGGGGCGGGACGAGAGAACACCGGAGAACGCCAAAAACGGAGCAGGAAGCGATCGACGGGTGGAAGAGGGAATTACGGAGGAGAGCGGACCAGGAGACAAAGAGTCATCTGAGGAGTGGAGTGAGGATTGGTGGGCGCCCCTCCCCACCCGGGAGACGCGCATCGACCGTCGCAACTCAGGAGAGTTGCGGCTAGGGCGGTGAGTCGGCAGCACATTTTTTTCCTCTTTTCTTTCTTGTTTTGTTTGTTATTTATTACATGTATTCTTGGTTTGTTTTGTTCAGGGAGCGGTTGATGAAGAAAACTACGGGAAGGGGGTGGGAAGAAAGAAAAGCACAAAGAGGAGTACAAGTACATGCTGTCATTGGGGAAATATAGAGAGATAGAGAAAGATAGGCATGTTGGTGGATAGACTGACAGCATACAACTCTTAGCAAAGCCCCAAAAGGCTTAGGAGGAAAAAGTGGAAAAGAGGCCCAAAGAGAGGTACCAACACCCCCCCCCAAATGCTTAATGTGGATATTTAAACCAATGCGTAAATGTTTTGGTTTCGGTTGTTGTTGATTTGCTCTCTTCTTATCTCCTCTCTTTTGGGTATGTTCCTACATTCTTTCATCAGTATGAATGGATGAGAGAACAGCTATTAGATTCTACCCTCCCACCCTACTGACCCTACACCACCCTCACTTATTTTGAAAGGACGTGCTTGACCTTTCCACTCTAACACCCTCCAGGTGTGGTGCAAGGTATTCATATAATCAAGAACAACTTCAGGATACTCACCGTCCTATTTTTTCTTCTCTCAAGCATCCTGGGGGAGGCCCCCCCCTTCCTTTCGACACCTGGAAAAGAAAAGTAACGAAGAGAAAGAATAAGCCACGGCCTGGTTGAACTAATAGAGACAACAAGAACAAGCATTAAAAATGCAATAGGTCTCGCCTTTCATTAAGTTAAAGCCATTTGCTTTGCTATACAATACCATTAGCAAAGGAAATGGCTTTAACTTAATCAAAGGTGAGACCTATTGCATTTTCAATGCTTGTTTTTCCTTTCTTTTTCATTACCGATCCAAGTTGTGGAAAGAAAAAAAAAACACGCAAACGTTTTTGTTTTTATTCAAAGCAAGCAGGGGGTGGGAGGGGGATCGGGACACAAGCAACAGGGGACCGCCTTACTCAAGAAACCCAAGGCAGACCCCAAGGACCTCAAGAACTTCCGACCCATCTCTCTGCTCCCGTTCCCCGCGAAGGTCACCGAGAAAATCGTCAACAAACAACTGACCCGCTACCTCGAGGAGAACAACATCCTGGACCCTTCCCAGTCCGGCTTCCGCAGCAACCACAGCACCGAAACCGCCCTCATCGCCGCCACCGATGACATCAGGACCCTGCTAGACAACGGAGAAACAGCAGCCCTCATCCTCCTGGACCTATCAGCCGCCTTCGACACGGTCTGCCACCACACACTACGAACACGCCTTCACGACGCCGGGATCCAAGAGAAGGCCCTGGACTGGACCACATCCTTCCTCTCCGGCAGAACACAAAGCGTCCGCCTCGCCCCCTTCCGATCCAAGGCCACCAAGATCATCTGCGGCGTACCCCAAGGCTCCTCCCTCAGCCCAACGCTGTTCAACATCTACATGGCACCCCTCGCCCACGTCGCCCGACAGCACAACCTCAACATCATCTCCTACGCCGACGACACCCAGCTGATCCTCTCCCTCACCAAAGACCCTCACACCGCCAAAGCCCACCTCCACGAAGGAATGAAGGCCGTCGCCGAATGGATGAGGACCAGCCGCCTGAAGCTGAACTCAGACAAGACGGAGGTCCTCATCCTTGGTTCCAACCCTTCAGCCTGGGACGACTCCTGGTGGCCGACATCACTGGGAACAGCCCCGACACCCACCGACCACGCACGCAACCTAGGGGTCATCCTCGACCCCACCCTCTCCATGACTAAGCAGGTCAACGCCTTTTCCTCATCCTGCTTCAACACCCTCCGAATGCTCCGCAGGATCTTCAAGTGGATCCCCACCGAAACAAGAAAAACAGTCACCCAGGCCCTCGTCACCAGCAGGCTGGACTACGGAAACGCCCTCTACGCAGGAACGACGGCTAAGCTCCTGAGACGGCTGCAACGCATCCAGAACGCCTCTGCACGTCTTATCCTCGACATCCCCCGACGCAGCCACATCACACCCCACCTGAGAGACCTGCACTGGCTCCCTGTCAACAAGAGGATAACCTTCAAGCTCCTCACCCACGCACACAAAGCACTCCACAACTCCGGACCAGCCTACCTCAACAGACGACTCAGCTTCTACACCCCCACCCGCCAGCTCCGCTCCACCACCCTCGCCCTCGCCACAGTCCCCCGCATCCGGAAAACGACCGCCGGCGGCAGATCCTTCTCCCACCTCGCCGCCAAGACCTGGAACACCCTCCCCACCAACCTTCGGCAGACCCAAGACCTACTGGCCTTCAGAAGACTCCTCAAGACCTGGCTCTTCGATCAGTAGCAGCACCACCCCCCTCTTCCCCCAGCGCCTTGAGACCCTCGCGGGTATGTAGTGCGCTTTATAAGTGACATGATTGATTGATTGATTGATTGACCTAGAAGCAACACGAAGGAAGACGTGGAAAATGGACGCAACGCGGGGAGGGTGGGAGGTGGGCGTAAGCAACACAGAGGAGAGTAGGACTGTAGGTGAAACGAACACAGATATGGAGAATCAAAATGGGGGTTAAGGGAAACAACACGGAATGCGTGGAAAGGTAATGGGGAGAAGCACGAGGGAGAGCAACAGGCAGGAAGACGCACTTAGGCAACAAAGAGCAACACAAGTGCATAGGGAGAAAAATACACGAGGGAGACTGCTTGAGGACACAGGCACTTCATGAAGTGCTTAACACACAAGAAAAAATTGAGCTTGAAAAGCAAGCAGTTAAACCCACCGTTTCACAATCAAAAAAACCATTCAGTTAAACAGTAAGCAAGTAACAAAATGCAGCCCACACGCAAGACACCGCGCCTCAAGCGTATACTAAAAAGATAGCGTATAATAAAGAAAATGCATCACACACGCAAGACACCGCGCCTGAAGACACGCAAGACGCATGCAATAGTAAAGAAAAAAAGTGCCGAAAGTAAATATTAAACCCACTGTCTCACGCCGCCAGTAAAACATCCAATCCCGGTGGGCGGGGCCTAAAGAGGACAGGGTGGCAACCAGGAGGGACTAAAAACCCTCCGGTCCAATCTATGAACTCTGTTCGGCATAATGAATGATGACAAACGACGCACGCCAATCAAAATTACGGGCGGAGCAGAGACACGACTTCTGGAACCGTATTGATTCCAAGAAGCCCTCGCAGGGCGAGAGCAGCGCATGCGCGCTGCTAACGCCAGGCGAGACCTAAAAAGGGACATACGATACCTCGGCTATAGTATCTATTATCACCTATTATCAAGACCAATAAATAACCATTGCGAAACACATTAAGCCTCCTAGCTTCTATTTCCGCCCATCCCTCCCACACCCATTGATCTCAAATCCTTGACGGCAGCCCAGAATGTATTCCCATTCTTTAGACTGGCGGCGTTGGCGAGAGCATCCCAGCGTTCTTTTAATAATTCTTCCTTCCTTTTAGAGATAGCTAACTTATACTTCTGTCTGAGCGATTTAATGAGTGGGTGACACCTCCGATTGGTTGACAAAGCCTTGCGTAGCTGTCTGTTGATCACTGAACACTCGCTGTTGAACCATCTAGGTCCGCGTTGTGCAACAGTAGTGGGCTTTAATACTATAGATTTTATGGCCTCACAAAGTTTGATAAAGGCGCTGATTACCTCGGGATTAGGGTCCTGTGCTGATAAACAGGAGTCGATGAGACTTGGATTGTCCTTTACCATTGTATAGAACAAGCCGGTGTTATTGACACCCCGCCAAGCCAATCTTAAGTTGTCTGTGGAGGGTGTTAGATTCCTGGCACTGCATTCAGTTTTATATGTTGCCTGGGGAACAGTCTCAGCACTGTTTTGATCGGATTATGGTCACCATGAATAGTGGGGACAACTTCGGCTGTCAGTAAACTGTCCTCAAGGGCAGGGGAGATAAAAACATAGTCAATAGTGGTGGCACTACCCCTCCCTCTAAATGTCGGCTCAGAGGACTTATTATTATTTGTTATGGCAGCAATATCCATAACATTAATTAGATTATGAGTACTCAAGTGTTCCATTAGTTCCTCGCGCCTATGGCAAGTTTGCCCTCTGCTACTGGTCCTTATAACTGCAGTATTTTTGCTGGGTAACTTAGCATTGAAATCACCTCCCAAAGAGATACCAGCTATTTTGTCAAGTACGTTACAATGCTGTAGGGTGGTGCCAAAATCGAATAGCTTGATAAGATTTGTGTTTGGTGTGGACTGAAAATCATTATTATAAAAGTTAATGAAATAAATAGATACACCCCTTTTATATAATAAGGCTTGAAATTAGTCACTTTTTGTGCGTAAGACCTTAACACTACCTCCTATAGCAATGTTTACCCAGATCGATAGGCCACCCGATGGTCGACCAGATTTAGGAATTGGGGCAACAATGTTATAACATTCAAATCCTTCAATATATATGTCTTGGGTGGCCCAGGTTTCTTGAAACATAAGAATGTCCTGCTGTCTAACCAATTCTAACCAATCTGGTAGGTGTAATTTTTGACTGTAAACCAGCTACGTTCCAGCTTAATATGTTCAAATCTAAATTAGCGGAAACCTTGGTTAAAGCAGCATGGTCATGTGTCTCAATTGTAGATAGAGGGTATTTAGATATATGGTCGGCATGATTAAGCTCCAGTGGTGACAGTAGTCAATCCTGGGTGTCCAAGTCACACAATGCCAAAAATCTGCTATATACAACGGGGAAGGCAGGCTCATTTATGGGGTGCCCAAAATTTGATTTGTAAAAATAGCCCAACGGTAGTGGCCAAATATACGTGCTGTTGGTAGTTGTGGCCACCTGAGTTCTCAACAATGGTCTTACCATAGATGGTCTGCGGAAGTTAATCACAATACAGTCCCCTTCTATATTCTTTGGTGAGACACCCACCCACCCTACTCTTCGTACCATAATGATCTCTCTCGTATCCGACACGTTGAACCTCCTATTCTTAGATAACCAATCCACGCATTTGTTACGCAGTTGGTCCCAGGTTTCCCTCTGGTGCCTCTGAAGAGTTGGTACTCCTGCCAACACCAGCACATAGGGACAGGCAGCTGGTGGCAGTCCCAAGACAACTGAGTTGGACCCAAGGTGATTCCTGCGCGGGATGTCAGGCGCGGGAAACAGCCTGAACAACGAATCCTTAACAATGAGTGTATTAAACAACGAATCCTTAACCACGACCTTTACCAGAACCACGACCTCATCAACCACTACTGTACACGAACAACGACCACCTGAACCACGACATACTAACCCAGAGGTAAGTGTCAAAATGTTAATAAATAATCTTAAATGCAAGTGCAATTATAATAAAATAATTTGGAACGGGATGTTGATTTTTAAACCAGAGGTAAGTGTTAAAATGTTAATAATTAATCTTAAATGCAAGTGCAATAATAATAAAATTATTTGGAACGGGATGTTGAGTTTTGGATTTATTTAATAATTTAGGAATGTGTAATATTTTTTATTTTTTTTATTTGCACATTTCCTGATTTTGATTACGATGTAGAAATATGTTTGTTTTAATTTAGCGTGTTAGGCCAGTAGATGGCACTGTTGGTTTGTTTTTCAAGTGATGTGTTTAAGATCAGTGCTCGATGCGAGTGATCTCTCTGGTTGTTGAGTTGAAAAAATACATCGCAGCCAAATACAGGAGTTTGTGCAGAGATCTAGGGACATCCATAATGATCCATTAGAAGAGAGTTGAAAATACCATCTGAAAAATAGGAGGCTGAATATGACTTAGTGTCAGGTGTGAAAATTGAATAAGACGTAAAGACTGATTCAGTCTGGCTGACCCCATTTCAAAGCACCTCTGAAATAGAAGGAGAGGGGGATTTTGTGGAACACCCAAGAGAACAGTTCTTATCCAAAAGGATAGTTGAGGAAAACTTTGAGTAAACTTTAATCTCAGTCAATGACAGCGCTTCATTGGACATCAAATAGTGATAACCAAATTCCATATACGCATGTCTCACCTTTACGAAAAGCAGTACTTGAATATTGCTTCCTGTCTGTATCTCTCTTTTCACTGAACTGTGGATTCTTTCATTGAATCAAGAATTAAAAGTGACCATCTTCCACAGGCTGTTTCAATTGACCCCTGGACTGGTAGATTCCGGTAATATGAAAAATTATTCATTTTCGTGGTTTAGTAATTCGTTGTACAGTACGTAGTGGTTTGGCTTTGGTAGTGGTTTAGCCTTCGTGGTTTAGGCATTCGTTGTTTAAGTGGTAGTTGTTTAGTCATACAACTGCGCCTGACGGTTACTACTTGGTTTACCTAGGTTTTGTTGCTCACCAACCAATCTATTAGTAGGTTCAGGCATAAGAATAGGGGGCACATTCGGGGCTGACCTATCCGCGGGTAATGGGCCATTGTTGTTGAGAGAATATTTAGGTACTACATTCACCTTAGGTTGGAAACACTCCCTAACTTGTCTACATGTTCTGCACAGGCTTCCAGCTAAGGGGCCAGTGGGGAGAGAAGTAGCAGTAAGAGATGGGTTGATATTAGATGGGGCACTGGATATGGGAATAGACCCCTCCCCCGGGGCAACAATACTTTGGGTTGTCTCTAGCTGTTGGCTAAACTTTTTCATAAGTGTATCCAAATGATCTAGGCGTTTCCATAGAGTTGTAAATTTCATATCTATCATCTCATTAATTCGTGTGGAAACGGTATTAATAACAGTATTAATAAAAGTATCCCCAACGTCCCCACAGTCAGGTGCAACAGGTGCCACCTGAGTCTGTGTACAGATAGGGCGACTCGACTTCCCATTTGCCGCTGCTTCTGGGATGCTAACACTCAACGATGACTGCATCCATGTAGACAAGCAAGTACGAGATGAACTAGTACGGGGGGTTGTTTCCTTTTGGAACAAACAGGCTTCCCAGTCTTCCTTTTGCGCTTTGCAGCTGGGATTGCTACAGTTGTTGGGGTACCCATGGTTGGCTGAGTCTCGACTGTATCACGCCCTCTTGGGCTCCCACTGAAGAGCAATGTATTATTGGGGCCAGACCTCTGATGCTGGGGAGCACACAGTACGGTGGTGGGTGCAGGTGCAGGATCAGCTAGAACCCCTCCAGTCAAAGGGCCGTTCTGTAGAGCCTCGCTTCCCATGGACAATCGGCGCTCAGTTAATTCAATCTCACCTGACACTATGCTGACCACCCTTTCCAGCATACTGTCAATGCTACTTGAGATGGGGCACGCAGACGATATCCCAGTGCGTTTCCCCATTGTGGGTGCTCAGAGCCAGCTCTTACCAGTTCAGTTAATGTAAACGAACACTCACCTCGAGCCTCTTGGTTAGTGTTGCTTGAAAGATGGGTGGCCCAGCCCAGCCTCTGCCGGCCGCTGATGGGCGCAGACGGACCCGCCATTGGCCCGGGCTTCGCCCGGGTGCGCCCGCATGCTTCCCGCGCTGCGGGGCCCGACCGCTGGTTAAATGTGCCTCCGGGCGCAAGCTGAGGATGAGTGCGGGCTGCGACAGCCGCAGAGTCTGCCGGGGCTCGTAGTCCTGCCCCACCTGGTGCAAATACGGGCTCCCGCGCTCCGGGGCCTGACTGCTTGTTAAATGCGCCTCCGGGCGCAAGCTGAGGATGAGTGTGGGCTGCGACGGCCGCAGAGACTGCCGGGGCTCGTAGTCCTGCCCACCCTGGTGCAAATACAGGCTCCCGCGCTGCGGGGCCTGACTGCTGGTTAAATGCCCCTCCGGGCGCAAGCTGAGGATGAGTGCGGGCTGTGACGGCCGCAGACACTGCCGGGGCTCGTAGTCCTGCCCCACCTGGTGCAAATACGGGCTCTCTTGGAGATAGTAAATCGTCCTTTTTTCACTGGCAAAACTCCCTCAGGAATTGACTGTGTCGCCCATTTTTCAAAAATATTCACTACAGAGTCAGGGGAAGTGTCTCCTGGGGTTCCACAAGACACTGTTTTTAATTGTGAGGATTTGGTGACTCTCAGTAATTCAATCACAGTTAGGGAATTCAAAAAAGCCATTGCTAGCTCAGCTTCAGGCAAAGCCCCGGGCCCAGATGGGGTTCCTGTTAAGCTTTTTAAGTATAATCTAGACCTCCAGACCCCATTGATAACAAATGTCTTTAGAGCTCTGGTCATTAGCGGCCCGTTCGACTCCTGGAAGGAATCAGTGATAATTCCCATTTATAAGAAGGGAGATAAAAACGCCTGTCAAATTACCGGCCCATCTCTCTCATCGATTCTACCACTAAGATCTTTGGGAGAGTGATACTGGGGAAACTGGAAACATGGGCAAAAGAGAGAGCCTTCTTCACGGAAGTCCAATACAGGATTTGACCAGGCCTAGGTACCACAGAACAAGCAGTCAACCTGTCCCTTATATTAATTAAATAAGTATCGCAAAGCCAGGACAGGTGCAATGCATATGGCTTTTATGGACCTCTCCTCAGCCTTTGATTTAGTTGACAGAGATAAACTTGGGGAGATTATGGGTCAGGCAGGGGTTGATACCTCCCTTTTAGTGGTATCAAGAAGGTTACATCAAGATACTACTATGAGGGTGCGGTTTACACAGGATGGGGATTTGACATCTCCGATTCCAGTTACTTGGGGGGTCAGACAAGGTTGTATTTTGGCCCCCTTTTTATTTTTATTTTATATTAATGCACTAGATGCTTTTTTTAAGGTCCCTAACTGAAAGGCTCACCTGGGTTTTCTGCAGGAGCAAAATGGACGGAACAGATGCTAGGTCCCAACTTCCCTCACCCACCTCCTTCGCCCAACAAGGTCAAAGCAAAAGAGGGAAGGTGGGGAAAAAGGGGAGACAAAACAAGGAAAGGGAGAAGGGGTTGAATTCACTGGATTGTCCGATGCAGTATCACCAAGGCTCCTAATGGAAAAGACACATAGGTAAGTATGCTCCCATTGCTCCCATATACTAGTAACCTGTGGTATAGGTATCAAGGTTATTCTGATATTCTACCTGTTGAAGGATCCACTAAGTCATATGTAGAGAATATACACAACTAGAACGTAGGACCCTCATAAGATATCTAAAATATAAACACACATTTAATATTCATAAGGACTGCAGGAGGTTAACCACAACCAAGGATGTAAATGAAATATACTAACCTTAATAGAAACCACCTTCGGCTATCAATAGACCCATAACAAAATATCATCCAGTTCGCCTAAACCAGGAAAAACCCAAAAACTCATGTCCCTGGTCAGGAGAAATCAGAATGAAGGAAAAAAAATATGTGGCAAAAAGATGCAGGGTCAAATTATGAAACTAACAAGTGCTATAAGTGGTTCTACAACTGTCTCTTACTTCTTGCAGGCAGAGACAAGAAGCAATCAAAAGAATAAATGAAGCAAGTACCGAACGAAGAAAACACTTCTCAACAAACAAAGGAGCCCAACAATCAGATAAGTATAGGAGGGCTACAGAATACCAAAGTGCAGCGTAGTCTAGAAACCCTCGAAGCAATGATTCTTTAAATACCTGCTTTTTCCATTTTTTTAGAGGCAAAACACTGGGACACAAAGAGTTAAGCTGCACGGCAATGCCTAGGACATACAATGCTGCGAGCCGACGAAAGAGCACTGAGGAAATCCCTACCCCGGAAGAATTCTTGCAAACCGGAAGCAGAAGGACGCCTGGAGAGAAACACAAGATCGGCAAAACTCCCTGACGTCGAAATACGAGTAAGGAAGCGAAAGGACAGGGAAATGTACGAGAGGCCTGGCGGGGTCTGTGATGGAACGCGAAGCGCGATTCCCTTGCGGACCCCTCCCTTTTGTATGCCTCAAGCGCCGCCTTCGACAGCTGATGGAAATCGGCAGGCGGGGCTTGCCCCTGAGGTCGCGGGCGGGGCCAAGAGCGCTGCTACGGGCAGCACAGACTGCAAAGCCCGACAGCACCCCCCCCCCGTAAGACCTCCCACAAACAGGCTTAGGCTTATCAGGATAGCGAGGGTGAAATACTGTAACCTACGCCTCATTCTGCGAGAGTCCGCAATATAGGCAACTTCAAACTCAGGTTCATCATTCACCAGAATAGGGGGAGGTTGAGCAGGAACAACAGTACCAGGGGCTACAGGCTTCAGCAAGGACACATGGAAAACAGGATGGATATGTAAGGAGTCAGGCAAGTCGAGTTTCATAGCCACAGGATTTACAATTTTAGAAATAGCATAGGGACCAATAATGTGTGGCTTAAATTTGCTCGTCCCTTTAACCTTGATATTTCTAGTGGACAACCAAACCTTGTCACCTACTGCTTAGTCCGGAGGTGGTCGACGATGTTGTTCAGCATCATCCTTATACCTACTTTTGGCCTCCTCCAGATTCTGTTTGACTGTAACATGAATATCTTGGAGACGAGTAACCAATTCTAAGGCATCAGGGGTAGTAGTAGGAACCTGAGGAGATACAAAGTCACAGCGAGGGTGAAAACCGTAGTTACAAAAAAAAAGAGCTACTGCTAAGGATGTATGCTCACCATTGTTATAAGCAAACTCCGCAGTCCAAAGAAAAGTTTCCCAATCTCTGCCTACTTGTAACAATTGGCACCTTAGGTATTGTTCAATAAACTGATTGACCCTTTCAGTCTGGCCATCTGTTTGGGGGTGATGAGCAGAAGAGAGCCTTACATCTATTTCTAGCAAAGTGTTCAATCCTTTCCAGAAGTTAGACACAAATTGGGGGCTGCTATCTGATATAATAACAGAAGGAAGACCATGAAGGCGCACCACATGTTGGAGGAATATACAAGCAAGCTCTTTAGAGTTAGGTAAATCCTTCAAAGGTATGAAATGGGACATTTTCGATAGCATGTCAACAACCACGAATATGACAGCGTGCCCTTGCTTAGTGAGTGGAAGTTCTACAATAAAATCCATAGAAACAGAATGCCATGGTGTAGGAGGAGTGGGCAAAGGGGTCAAGAGCCCTGTTGGGACCTGATGCAAACTCTTGCTCTGTGCACAGACGTAACAGTGTTGAACATACAACTGAGTATCCTGATTCATAGATGGCCACCAGAAATGTCTTTTAAGCAGGGCAAGGGTTTTCTTGTGACCTGGGTGTCCTGCCAACACATGTACATGACACCAATCCAGTGCTTGTGACTGTAATTCTTTGGTAGGGAGAACTAAACCTCCTTGAATGTGTTCTAGGTTGTTAATTCTAACTCCTTTATGTTTGGTTTCTAGGTCTTTGATTTCATCGGATTCAAGGTACCCCCTAGAACACGATCAGGACTCAAAATGAAGGATTGACCATGTGAACCCAGGTCCTCAGATAGATCATAACCAAATCGGGATAGGGCGTCTGCTTTGCCATGTTTGGTGCCTGCCTGAAATTGTATGACATAGTCGAAATTGCTGAAGTAATGGGTCCATCGCAACTGCCTCATGGATAAAGCCCTGGCTGCTTTCATAAACTGTAGGTTTCTGTGATCCGTGATAACAGTGACTGTGTGTAATGCCCCAAGAAAGTACTGACGCCATTCTTCAAAGGCTCGTTTGATTGCCAATAACTCCCTGTCTCCTACTGAAGAGTTCATTTCAGATGGCGTAAGCTTATGTGAATAGAAGGCTACTGGGTGTAGATGACCTGCTTGTCTATCTCTCTGGGATAACACTCCTCCTATAGCCACTTGGGACGCATCTGCTTCCACTAAGAAAGGTTGGGAAGAGTCAGGATGTTTCAGTATAGGGGCGGTGACAAAGGAGTCTTTTAGACAGGAAAAAGCTTCTTCGGCGGCTGGTGTCCATGTAAACGGTGTTCCTTTTTTCAAGAGTTTGGTAACAGGGGATGTCAAGGACGCAAACCCTTTTATGAACCACCGATAAAAATTAGCGAATCCCAGAAAACTCTGCACTTCCTTCACAGAACAAAGGGATGGCCATTTTGTGATGGCAGCAACTTTTTGAGGATCCATGGTCACTCCTTTTGCTGACAACACAAAACCTAAAAAGGTAACTTAAGGAACGTGAAATTCGCATTTGTCTAGCTTCACATAAAGATTGTTATCTCGGAGGCGTGGTAATACACTCTTAACATGTCCAATGTGTTCTTCAATTGACGAAGAATAGATTAGAATATCATCTATGTAGGCGATAGTGTTAACATCCAATGTCTCCCTTAACACATCGTCAATAAAAAATTGGAAAGCTGCAGGGGCGTTACACAGCCCAAAGGGCATAACCAAATACTCATAAAGCCTGAACTTCGTATGGAAGGCAGTTTTCCATTCATCTCCCTCTCTAACTCTAACCAAATGATAGGCAGCTCTTAAATCAAGTTTGGTGAAAATGGTGGCCTGTTTCACTTGATCGAGTAAGGATTGAATGAGGGGCAGAGTGTATCTATTCTTCATGGTCACGCAATTGAGGGCTCTGTAGTCTATGCAACACCGAAGACCCCCTTCTCGTTTGGGTATAAAGAAAAGGCGAAATGAAGCCGCTGATCTAGATGGTCGAATGAATCCCTTCTGTAACATATCATCCAGGTATTCTCTCAAGTAAAGGTTTTCTTTCTCGGTCAAGGCATATATACTACTGCATGGAATCTTTGATCCGAGCACTAGATCGATGCAGCAGTCGTGGGGACGATGAGGTGGTAAGGCAGAGTCTTTCTCTTTATCGAACACCTCGCTTAAGGAATCATAACAGTCAGGTAATACAGGCAAACTAGAATCAGTACTTCCGGCTATGTGTTGTAATGGGGCATTACTTTCTAGACAATGAATCTTGCAATAATCGGAGGTGAAAGCCAAGGTATGGTCTCTCCAGTTGACATCAGGGTCATGTTTCATCAACCAAGGGAGTCCTACTATTGAGTGAAATTGAGGTGAAGAAATGACATCAAATTGGATGGTTTCAAAATGAGTATCAAGTAAATAAAAAACGAATTCTTTAGTGGAATGAGAGACAGGTCCAGATTTCATGTGGCTCTCATCAATAGTTTTAACAACTTCCACCGTCTTTTTTTGGTCAATAGGGATTTTCATACTCTTAACCCATGTGGAATCTATGAAGTTCCCAGTGGGACCTGAATCAAGCATGATTTGTACTTCTACGCTTTCATTGCCCCAGCTCAGCCGAGCTGTAAAGAAAAAATGGTGCAAGGGGTAGGGCAAGTGATCATGACCTAACAGTTGGGAGACCATTAAACCTGTCTCACCCGAGCAATCTGTCTCTACCTTGCTCAGGTTGGTCAGTTTCCTGACTCCGTACGTCGTTTAGGTTTGATTGGGCAGTCTCTCAAAAAGTGTCCAGATTTACCACAGTATAAGCATAGTTTGTTATCCCTTCGTCTCTGCCTTTCGTCATTACTCAGGGGTCCTTTGATACTGCCTATCTGCATAGGTTCAGGGTCCTCAACAGGCTTATCCGAGTCTGGCTTCTTTTCTCTAAAGGTATGGAACTTGGTCTCAAAACGTCCCTTCTCACGTTTCCGTTCATGCAAACGGTGATCTAATTTAATTACTAAATCAATTAGCGCATCACAAGATTCTGGGGGGTCTACAACTTGTGCTAGCATGTCTTTCAAGTCATCTTTTAAGCTTTTATAAAAGAGAGCACTACGTTTGGCTTCAGGCCATCCAGCTTCAGCAACTAGCCTGTTAAAACAATAGATATACGTCATAAGATCTTTTGAACATTGCTTAAGATTTAGGAGCTCAGTATCAACTGACTGCATGAATGAATGCCTGTCGAACAAACGTCGTAACTCTTCCTTGAAAGCTCTATAGTCATATAATAAGGGACCATTTCTATCCACTAAAGGGATTGACCATGTAGCTGCAAATACGACAAGACAAAAGCTTCTTTAGATTGCTCGGTGGGAAAGCAAGAAGCTTTGCACATAAAGTGCAATTGGCACTGATTAATGAACGTTGCAAATTTAGCTGAGTCACCTAGGAACCTTTCTGGGGGCGCTAATGGTATAGAGGAGGGGGTGGTAATGTGATATACAGGAGACGCGCTACCAGAGGAAGGAGAGTGTGAAGTGAAAGAAGTACCATGAGTTCCAGGCACGGGATCAGGTGGTGGGGAGATCCGGGAGGCATGTTGTAGGGCATCTACTCTCAGTGTCAAGGCTTGGGTTTCTTTTTGTAGATTCCCTATCATATTTGCTAACGTTATCTGATGTTCCTCCATTACGCCCGAGCAGAAATACAAAACGTGGGCTTCGCGTTCTGTGAGGCTCACCTGGGTTTTCTGCAGGAGCAAAATGGACGGAACAGATGCTAGGTCCCAACTTCCCTCACCCACCTCCTTCGCCCAACAAGGTCAAAGCAAAAGAGGGAAGGTGGGGAAAAAGGGGAGACAAAACAAGGAAGGGGAGAAGGGGTTGAATCCACAAAATCGTCGGATGCAGTATCACCAAGGCTCCTAATGGAAAAGACACAAAGGTAAGTATGCTCCTGATGCAGCGCGTACAATAAAACTATTCTCCTCCTAGGTCACTTATCGGTCATCCAGGGGCAAACTATATTTTCTTACATCCACATGACGATGGGGCCCATAAACATCGCCTATCACACACACACATACACCTGGATTTCCTTTATACCTTTACGAAATTCTGTACTCCTAGGAGAAACATGAGAATTTAATGGAAAACACCATTTATGTACCGCTGGAAGGAGCCGGGATATCTTATTACCTTACCCTATTGCTTTCTTTTAGTTATCTCTTAAGATATTCCTGCTCATTGGTTTGTCGATGAATCATTCATGTAAGAAATTAGTTCATAGTGATTAAGACCAGCTAAATCACAATAACCAATTACTGGTGTCACAATCATTTAGTAAAATAACCACTGAGTCGTTTGATTTAAAGAATCTTAAATTTTTATATAATTTTAAAACATGAGGAAAATTTAGACTTTTTATTCAATTATTCATTCATTGTTAATTCAAATATTTATTACGCAAAATCAATTTTATTGCAGAAAGGAAATTTTATCATGAAGCAAAACCCTAATTACCTGCCTATCTTCCCTAATTTAGCCTAAGGATTTCTAACCTAAGTTTATGAATTAAAAATATCTTGATTCTTATACTCAACTGAAAAAATAAGACTGCAACAGAAACTTCAGCTCGTCAGCATCAGCTACCTGCAACCCGTCTCATCTAACAGTCTTTCAGCATCTCCCGCTCAGTAAATGGATCGATCAGGACCACCAAGCACTGGAAACCACCAACACCAACACGACTCTGACTGCGACTCTCCAACTCCGACCGTGACTGTGACCCCCTCCCACTAAGAGTAGGCCCTCTTATACCCTAATTCTAACTTTGCTAACTAATTGTTGCAACATTAATAACACGCTTTTCTTTCATTGGTCCATTCATTTCATCTATTCATTCTTTAATCAAGTTCTCTCGGATCCAACTGGTCCTTGGAATGTATATGATCATTTCCTTTCTCACAGTTCAAGACATGTTTCCATCCGCTTCGATCAGTACATTTGTAACTTCTTTCGATACATTCGAGAACTCTGCAGGCATTGTCCTTTCTCTCAAAATGGTTTCCCACGGTTCCTTGCTGATCACCACGGCACACTATCAGTTCAATTAGGTCACATCAGCCTTGACCATTCTCGCATCCTAGCCGCTCAGCAACATCACGAGGTTAGCTTTTCTCCAACTTTCTCCCTTGTCACGTGTTTCCCCGCACTTGCGCACTTCATTAACCGGCAGCCATTTTATATCGCCACTCGTTTATACTTAGAAGCACTATTTTGAAATAAACAAAACATAATTAAAATAGAGAAACATAGCCTTTTCGTTTCCCTCCCGTCATCTACGTACCCCAATTAGTTATTACCTAGCAGAAAGCAACATTTAAGCTGTTCCTTACTTACCATCGCTATTGTTTTTGCAACGACACTTTTATATTCTATGAAGCACAAATCATGCATTTATTATAAAATTAGTACGCAATTATTTTTATGTTATAATTAGACACACAGACATTAGTTAATAGATTATTCAGCACATATACTTGCGTATTACCCTTCCCCCACGTACAGTGTTGATTAATACGTTTAAACAAACATTTTATTAATTATTTATAAAAATTGTTAGTGGTTAAAAAAAATTATTTTCTCTGCTCCATCAACTCCCCCCTTTGGTGATTTTTAAATCACCACATAAAACCCAAGTCATACTTCTTTTTCAGGCAGCATATGTCTTTCATCCTTTTGCTTTTTGTTAGTTACACATCTGTTTCCCTTTCATCTTGTCTTCTTGTCTCTTTATACATGCTTTCTTTCATTTTCTCTAACTCAATTTCACCCATTTCTCTCTCTCTCTCTCTTTCATTATTCTGTTATTTCTTTTTATCTTATTTTGTCTTATTTTTCTTTTTATACACGTTATTACAATTTTCAACACCATGGCTAACAATATTACTACAGTTGCTATTATTATAACTTTCCCTATCATTAGTCTACTCATTCTGGTTAACCAATTTGCTACCGAAGAAAACCCTCTACCAAGTTTTCCCAAGACACTTTCAACCTCCAGTGGAACTAGTTCTTTGTGCAAATTTGTAATATTTGTAATATACTTCTGTATATTTTCACTTTTATCAGGAATGTAAGTGCAACAATGTTGGACTTTCAGCATTCCACAGACTCCACCCTCTTTTGCCAAAAGAATATCAAGGGCAAGCCGATTTTGCATCACCATAGCTCTCATGGCAACCATTTCGGTATTTACCATCAAGAACCCTCCCGCAGTATCTGTAAACAAACGATCTACTACTGTGGATAACTTCCGAATTTTAAATGCATTCAAAGATATTCCCACTGCTGGTATTAATGCTCCAAAAATATCACCTACAATTTCTGAAAAACTTTCCCTCTTTCTACGTGTAAAGCTATTAATCATCTTGTATGTTCCTTTTTCTTCTCTGTCCATATGAAAGATTTTTGGAAAGACCAGGCCTACATAGCAAGTTCCATACCAATGGTCCGGTAACCTGTAATAAGCTCTATTCCCACAAATATAATAGATACCTGGAAATATTGGATCTTTTCCACCTTTGAATCCCCAACCTCCCAAAATTTGATAATTGTCATGGCAGATACTGGAACCTACAAAGTAATTGTCATAGACTGTCTTATTTCTCCTAATACACAACTTTCCTGTTTGCGGCCAATCTAATGTCATTGCTGCATTTATCTTTTTCCCTTCATGATTTCCTTCCTCAAACGTCCATAGATGTGTTCCTTCCTCTTTTATTGCTTCTTTTTGAAATTTCATTCTTCTTTCTTCAACCATTTCTAAAAATACCTTTTCTTCTTTCTTCAATTCACAGGTAAGGTTGTTCTTAGCTATTTCTTCTAAGGTTAATTTTCTATGTTCTAGAAAGAATTCTCCTAAAACTTTTGCTTGTTTTACTTTGTTAAGTTCTGGTACTACCGGAACGTTTGCAAAAATCTTATCTATATCAGTATAATAAGACTCTAATCTACCTGTTTTATAAAATAAACTTGCTATTACACTACAGGTTATTCCATAAGTTAGAGGTATGTGATGATAAGTCACACCTTCTGACACTGATGCAGGCAACTGCATACAAACATAACAATCTCTCACATCCATTGTCTCTACATATTCGTACAACAATTTTGTAAAAACATTTTTAGAAAAGTCTGTTACTGACTTATCCTTATGTAATTCTGCACTACTTCTTAAAATAACTGGTTCTTTAATATTAGTTTCTTTTTCTGGTTTAGTATCATTCTTCGCTTCTATTACAGCTAAACTAATAGGAATTGTGATTGCTAAAACTATCCATACAGTCATTAATAAACCTGCACAAAAGCAGCACATTTTACACCATCTTTTTACAAACTCACATTTATCTCTTCTATCCCTAGTATTTTCCATTTTGCTTTTATCTATTTGTTAAGTTTCAGAAAATTGTGTCACTACACCTCAGAAATGACTTAGATGCCACTCTGCTTTCAAAAAGTCTTTGCTTGGTACTTTCTTTTAATTCTCTCCAGAATTCTTTCGCTGTCACATCCGGTGATTTGTCATATCCAGTAAAATTGTCATGTCCGGCAGAAGCACTATAAGTCTTCACTTCAGGTTTGTTGCATCTCACCTTTACCCATTCGATTTCTCAGTCTCGGGTTCTCGTGAGTGTTTCCTTCTTCTTTGTAATCCGTCAGTGCGATATATAGCCACTCAGGTGACTTGTACTTTGCATTCACTTTCTTCGTTCTTTTAGACTTTTGCAGTCGTTTTCCACTTGGCTTTTCTTGTCCCTTTTGACTTGTTATTTCATTCACTTGTTCAGCACTTTTTTCTCCTGTTCTTATTATTCTATATCTCAATTTTCTTATATAGTTGCTGGGCCAATTATCTCCTTTTCTTGGCCTTTTGGCTTCACCTTCTTTTTCTTCTCTTTCTGATTTCCAATTTCTTTTTCTTGATTCAGTTTTTGTTTTCTCCTCTTCTCCACTCTCTTCAGATTCGGTTTCAACTTTTTCACTATTGTCTCTTATTTTGAAGCTTATGATCTCGTCGTCTCTTACTGGTGGATCTGTTTTCTCCTTCTTGTGTTCCCTTATTACTGTCCCTCCTCGGTGTTCTTCCGATTTGGTGTTTTCCTCACTCTCTACTTCTAAATTTCCCTGTTCTTTTGTTTCTCTATCTGTCCCTATTGCTCCTCGGGGTTCTTCTCGATTCTCTAACTTTTTGTGTACTTCTTTCCCTACTTCGTCTATTAATATTATTTCTGAAGGATTTCCACCATAACTTGTACTTGGTTGCTCATCTAGATCATTTTCTTGTTCATTTTCTTCTCTAATTGGTTTATAACCCCAAGTTCTCCTTCGAAATTCTTCACAGTTTGCAACTGAATCATCAGATCCTGAACTTGTGTCAGATATTTCCAGATGTCGACTTACAGGTCGATCTTCAGGTTCTGGAATTTCTGAATTTCTTCCTTCTTCTTCTTCCTCCTCTTCTTCTCTAGAGGTGCTCGCAGTTGGGGTTTCCAGATGTCGACTTTCAGGTCGATCTTCAAGTTCTGGCACCCTTTCTCTTATTCCTGTTATCCCAGTCGTTAAACTTTTATCCCACACTTCCAGACGTCGACTCACATGTCGATCAGTAGGTTCTTGAACTCTGATTGTGTTGCTGGCATGGACCCAGTTCTTTACTCCTGCACACTTGACTGCAGTTGTTGTCACTAGGATTACCTGTCGTGGCTCGTCCCAGCGAGGAACTAGACAGTTTCTTCTCCTGTGGATTTTTATGCGTACCCAGTCTCCTGGATTCAAGTCGTGGGCTGGTTTTCTTTCAAGAGTGGTCGCATCCGGTCCAACCTGATGAAACACAGAACGCACCACATCAGCCAGTCCCTTGCAATAATCCAGTACTAGATCATCAGTTATAGTCAATAACTTGTTGACAGGTACTTGTGCTTGTCTCATTGCTCGTCCCATGATCATCTCATGAGGACTAAGTCCAGTTTTCTTTTCAGGGATGCTTCTGGTGGTCATCAGAACAAGGGGCAGTGCATCTGGCCATTTGAGTCCTGTAGCTTGACACATTTTTCCTAATCTGTTCTTAATTGTTCCATTAATTTGCTCTACTACCCCAGAAGCCTCTGGTCTGTATGCACAATGTAGTTTTTGTTTAATACTCAATGCTTCACACATCAATTGGATCAACTCATTTTGAAAATGTGTTCCTCTATCTGTCTCAACCGTGACTGGAAAACCATACCTTGGAATGAACTCTCGCAGCATAAGTTTTGCTACCGTTGTTCCATCATTCCTTCTAGTGGGGTATGCCTCCACCCAACGAGAAAACAAACAGACGACCACTAGAACATATTTTAGTCTGTTACAAGGGGGCATTTCGATAAAGTCCAATTGCATTATAGTGAACGGACCTCCTTCTCGTCCTATTGTTCCTAGACTCACTATTGTCTTTCTTCCTGGATTAAACTGCTGACAAATAAGACATCTTTGACAAAGACTTTCAGCTATCGCTCTGAATTTTGGGTTATACCAGGTTTGTCTGAAAAGTCTGATCATTGCATCTCTCCCAATATGAGCTTGTCCATGGTACATCCGTGCCATGTCTGCAATCATGCTATCAGGCATAACTGGTCTTTCATCTCTGTATACCCACACACCATTATTTTCCTGTCTTCTACATCCTGCTTTTATCCAGTAATCTTTTTCCTCATCATTTGCAGCTTCCTGTAACTGTCTCACTTCATCCCATGTCTCGACAGTGTTAGTAAAAAGCAAAGGAGAAGAGATATGCTCCCTTTCTCTATTCTTATTTAGGGACACCATGTTCTCTGCACAATATCTGGCAATCTCGTCAGCATAATTATTTCCAACAGCTATGTAATCTTCGTTTTTCTTATGTGCCTTGCACTTCACTACAGCTATTTGTTTAGGCAGCTGTATCGCCTCAAGCAGCTTTTTAACAAAATCTCCATTTCTAATAGGTGTTCCTGCAGACGTCAAGAAACCTCTTTGTGACCAAATCTGACCGAAGTCATGCACAATACCGAAACCATACTGGCTATCGGTCACAATCGTAACTCGCACATTTCTTCCCAATTTACATGCTTGAATCAAAGCAATCAGTTCCGCAACTTGTGCAGACCTTATTCCTTTCAGACAAGACGCTTCCATCACAGTTGCCACTGTGCACACTGCGTAAGCTGCGCTTAAAACTCCTTCTTTCGTTCTCAAACATGAGCCGTCCACAAACATGACATAATCTGATTCCTTTAACGGTTCATCTTTTATGTCAGCTCTTGGTTTTGTGCAATATTCCAGCACATTCAGACAATCATGATCTACTTCGTCTTGTTCAATTATACTCTCTTCATCTGGCAATGATGTTGAAGGATTCACATTCATACATCTATCTATGGTCACATTTTCAGCACTCAAGTTTACCTTTTTGTACTTAGTCAGCCGACTATGTGTCATGTACTGTGTTTTTGTTCTTGTCAAAAGAATTTCTACTGAATGGGGAACATATACTCTCAGTGGATACCCCATCACTATACCTTCACTTTGTTCCAGACTTACACAAGTAGCAGCAACTGCTTTCAGACATCCGGGCAACGCTTTCGCTATAGGATCTAAGACAGCTGAAAAATAAGCAATTGGTCTCTTCATTGTTCCATGTTTTTGTACCAGTACTGAAAACGCACATCCATCTCTTTCACTGCAGTACAGTTCAAAATCCTTCTCATAATCAGGCATGCCTAAAGCAGGGGCCTCACACAATTTCTTTTTCAACTCTTTGAAAGATTTCATTTCTTCGTTATTTAACTCAAAAGGGTCTCTTACATCTTTCTTGGTCAATTTTTGTAATGGTTTAGCAATCAAGGAGAAACCACTTATCCAATGTCGACAATATCCAACCATTCCCAGAAACATTCTTACCTCTCTTTGCGTCATTGGTGCTCTCATTCCTTGAATCATTCTTACTCTTTCTGTCGCTATCTTTCGCACTCCTTTCTCTATTTTATGCCCTAAATATTGAACTTCTTTTTGGCAAAATTGCAATTTTGAAGGGGACACTTTATGTCCTCTTTTCTCTAGATGGTTCAGTAAAGCAATTGTATCATTTACACATGCTTCTTTTGTTTTCGATGCCACCAACAGGTCATCGATATACTGCACCATCACGGACTTTTCTGGCATTTTCAAATCTTCCAGAGATTTCTTTAAAATCTGATTAAAGATTGAGGGGCTTTCTGTATACCCCTGAGGAATTCGGCACCATGCCAAAATACGCTCTCCGAACCGGAACGCAAATAATGGCTGGCTATCTGGATGCAAAGGAATAGAGAAAAATGCATGACACAAATCTATCACTGTGTACCACTCAGCTTCGTGTGGAATTTGATATAGAATTACTGCAGGGTTTGGCACTATTGGACAACAAGGCACAACTATTTTGTTGATCTTTCTCAAATCCTGTACTATTCTATATGTTCCGTTTGGCTTTTTCAGTCCCATTATAGGTGAATTATATGGACTGCTCATTATTTCTTTTAGAATTCCCTGTTCGATCATTTTATTTATTACAGGAGTTATTCCTTCAATTATTTCTGGAGTTAACTTGTACTGTGGCGTATTCGGGTAAGTTGTTCCTTCTTTTACTGTTACTTTTACTGGATCAACTTCTTTCATTAATCCAATATCTTCTCCTGTAAAATCCCACACATTTTCTTTCACTGCAATTTTTAGTTCTTCTGGAAGTTTTTCTGCATCAAATGCAGGAAACAAACCATTCATTTCAGGTTCCTGATTCATCAAAGTTACTTTATACAATACATCTTCGTCTGAGGTCTGAAATCCAATTCCATCTGGTGTACAATAAATTGTGCAATTCATCTTGCACAAGAGGTCACGACCTAAAAGATTTACAGGACTACAATCGCACACTACAAATCTATGCATTTTACTAAAAGAACCAATTTTTACTTCCACTAATTCAGTAAGTGGTGTTTTAATCTGCTGATTCGCTACTCCTACCACTTGGATGTATTCACCTGAGAGAGGAAGGTTTGGAATTTCCACTGATCTAACAGTAGAACGGGTAGCTCCAGTATCGACAAGGAATGTTACATTTGCACCATTCACTTCTCCATCCACAAAGGGACCAGACTGATCTACCTCTAGAGTTGCGCCAAGTACGCACTCTTTTCCCTCTCCTGGGCACCGTCATAAACTTTCATCCCACGTCTCATCCTCACTCTGTCGCAACCAATACTGAGAAATGTTGGCTGCTCGCGGCAACTGTGTTACCTGCTCTCCTCCGTAGAATCCTGTTTCTGTACTGTATCTTTGCTGGTTAACAGTGTTGGGAAGTGGTGGTTGCGGCACCTGACTTTGTTGAACAACTACCTCATTCTGCACCTGTGGAGTTAATGATTGATTTTCCGGATTAGGTTTAGGTGGGAACTTACACTCGTTTCTCCAATGCCCTAATTTTCCGCAATTATGACAGGGCCATTTCTTCTTTGCCTCCTCTAGACTCACTTGACCTTTCCCTTTACCTATGTTAGGTCGCGTTTTATTCTGTCCTGTTTCATTCCCACTATTATTATCCAATTGAGCTTCTTGTTTTTCTGCCACTTTCACCTGTGCCCACATTGCCTTCTCTTTCAATTTACGCTGTCTACTCTCAATATCATCACTGCAATACTTAGCATACCTCAATACCTCGTCTACTGTGCCATTCTGCCAATTAATCATATGCTGTTTAATCATTTCACTAATCTCTGGTTTCAACCCAAACACAAATCTGTACACAAAATGACTCATATCCTTTTCACTTAATTCCTCATATCCACTATACTGCTTGAAAACCAACAACAACCTCTCATAATAGGCGTGTACAGACTCCTTACTTTCCTGTGTAGTTTTTACCCAATCTGTTTCTTTAGGAGGAATCTTATTTTTCAAAAAGGTAATCACCTTATCATACTTCTTCATCACCTCAGGACCTGGAGCTCCTGTCTTAGGATCTCTTGGATATTCTGTAGTTGGCCAGTCAACTGTAATTTTACACTCTGACCATAAATCAGTTGGTACCACTATGTCAAATAATCCATCTAAATCTATCCACAACACTTTTGAAACCTTTACAAACCTCTCTACTTGTCGGTACCATTCAACTGGTTTCTCTCTTAGCTTCGGAAAGTCATTTGTGAATGACAGTATATCCTGCCTAGTCCAGGGAACATGCACATAACTACCACCTGGAGTTTCTCTCATAGGGTATTCTCTGGCAACAGGTTCTTTTTCAGTTATCATAAAAGCCAAAGAAGCTTTGTCTGTAGTTTTCTCATTCTTCTTTGTCCATCTAACCTTCCATCTGTCCACATCACCCCATTTTCTCAGTAAAACAAAAAAACTCTTTTATATGTGTCAGCCTTCCTGCCGTGTTCAAATTTTCAATATCTTTTTCACAAAAGTCTACTCTATAGGGTTTCTGCAATGTTTTCACTTTCGCAAAGTCTATTCCAATTTCACTGGCTACCTCTTCTAGTTTGTCATGTAAATTCTTTGCTCTCCATGTAATACTTTTGCACAGAAACATTATTTCATCATCCTGGTAATTTTTTATCTTTTCTGTACCAATCGTTCCTAGAATTAATTCTTCCATGTCAATTTTTAACCTAATTACATCTAATGGTTTTTCTTCTGGTTCTTTTATTTTAAATGCCTTCATCCACTCATTTAACTCATCAGGAGTCGGACCTATGGGTGTATTATTTAGTTCTATCCAATTACCACTCTTTTCAGGAGTCTCTGTTGCAGATTCTGTTACCATATGCATTTTCCTACCATTGCACTCATTCACAGTCAAATTTGTAGGTGGACTTGGTCTGTAAGTACTAGCCAAATTACTTGTACTTGCACTTGGTTCCATCCTTTCTTTTTCTCTCTGAAATTGTGAACTCATGGGAATCACTAAAGATCGTTCATCAATTTTCTGATTCTCAAAAACTGGTATTACTGGACCTATTGTTACAGGCACAGTCACTGCTTCCATATTTTTCGTTAATTCTCTAATCTTCTCAGTTAGTTCTTTTGTTGTCCTTGCTAATTCGCTTGCATTGTCGCTTTCTATTCCTTCATTTTGTGAAGTTCTCATTTGATCTTGTGACCTATTTATTTCAATTCTTTTTACCGGACTTTTATTTCGCATAGTCTCTATTAGCGGCGCATTTGGTGTCACCACTGTAGAACTTTGCTGATACGGAGGTGGATTTCTATTTAAAATATCTTCCAGCAATTCATCATCCGTTTCGCTCTCATGCATATATTTCTCCCTCTCCATATGTTTCTTTTTCTCAGTACGTTTTCTCTTAGTCTCTTCCTCAACTGTAAAAGCCGGAAACAAACCTCCTGTCATGTTAGCACATCTCCATCGTTTTATTCTATCCTCATGATTTATTCCCCACATTCTTCCAGGCATAAACTCATGATCTCTTAAACCTCTGAATCTCTCTCGCTCATACATCTCATCCTCCCATTCCGTCAACGCTTCAAACTGTGTCGGTCTAGGTCTAGGTTCTAGATTTGTCATCTTTTCTCGTAAATTTTGCAAAACCGCTACACTAAATGAACCATTCTCAGGGAAAGCTAATGCACCATCATTCTTCGTATACTTTGCCCAATTTTCCAACCATATGCATGTATGATATCCATATTTCAGCATCATATGTGAAGCTGCTGATTTCGGCGGAGGAATTACTTGTCCCTCTCTAGTCACAACCTTTTTGTCTTTCTTAAAGAAATTCTTTAATTTTGTCGTCCATGACGTTCTCTCCCTTTCATACTCGTAATACGGCATGTTTTCGATTGGTTTTTCTCTTCAAATCAACACTGTTCCGTGTACGGAACTTTAACCAATCACAGCGCGACTCACACTAACGCACCAATCAGAACGATTCCCTTCGTCCGCGGACCAACCAATCCTAGCGCAGCACTTTTCTACGTCACTCTTGACTCTGGGTTCACGTGACTAGCCCAGTATCCAATCCTAGCGCGGCACTGTCAATGTCACTCCTGCTCTTTTACCCCTCCTTTACAAAAATTATCGGCAATTTTCTTTTCACTGCTTTCTTCGTTAGTTACAACAATTAAAACAATTCCATAGTCTGATTCGCTAAACAAAAGTGACAGCTTTGTCCTTTTACACAAGAATCCTGTATTTCCAGTCGGCAGCGCTTACCTCTACCCTACCACAGAATTATTAACTCTCGCCGATAAAGTAGCACTTCCCTCTACCTTACCCTTCTTTCAAGCAAACAATTTAACTCGTTTCTCTGGGGATAAGACACATGTGGAGACTAGGCTCCTGAGAATTAAGGCCAAAGTTTCACAAGAAAACGTGATTTGCTATTTCAGTTACACACCTTTCGTACAGAAAATCCCTAACATAACACAACCTGTGTTATTACCAAAATGAATTCAGACCATGTACCAAATTCCATGTGACTTCTCTTGCCACACGTGTTCCACTTCCTACATCCCAGAAGCGTGAAAACTCACATATAACATAACACGACTCAACATATAGTGTTAGTCATCAAAAATAATCAATAATCAATAATCACTAAACTAATCTATAGAAAACCATAACTCTGCTACCAAGAAATCTGATGCAGCGCGTACAATAAAACTATTCTCCTCCTAGGTCACTTATCGGTCATCCAGGGGCAAACTATATTTTCTTACATCCACATGACGATGGGGCCCATAAACATCGCCTATCACACACACACATACACCTGGATTTCCTTTATACCTTTACGAAATTCTGTACTCCTAGGAGAAACATGAGAATTTAATGGAAAACACCATTTATGTACCGCTGGAAGGAGCCGGGATATCTTATTACCTTACCCTATTGCTTTCTTTTAGTTATCTCTTAAGATATTCCTGCTCATTGGTTTGTCGATGAATCATTCATGTAAGAAATTAGTTCATAGTGATTAAGACCAGCTAAATCACAATAACCAATTACTGGTGTCACAATCATTTAGTAAAATAACCACTGAGTCGTTTGATTTAAAGAATCTTAAATTTTTATATAATTTTAAAACATGAGGAAAATTTAGACTTTTTATTCAATTATTCATTCATTGTTAATTCAAATATTTATTACGCAAAATCAATTTTATTGCAGAAAGGAAATTTTATCATGAAGCAAAACCCTAATTACCTGCCTATCTTCCCTAATTTAGCCTAAGGATTTCTAACCTAAGTTTATGAATTAAAAATATCTTGATTCTTATACTCAACTGAAAAATAAGACTGCAACAGAAACTTCAGCTCGTCAGCATCAGCTACCTGCAACCCGTCTCATCTAACAGTCTTTCAGCATCTCCCGCTCAGTAAATGGATCGATCAGGACCACCAAGCACTGGAAACCACCAACACCAACACGACTCTGACTGCGACTCTCCAACTCCGACCGTGACTGTGACCCCCTCCCACTAAGAGTAAGCCCTCTTATACCCTAATTCTAACTTTGCTAACTAATTGTTGCAACATTAATAACACGCTTTTCTTTCATTGGTCCATTCATTTCATCTATTCATTCTTTAATCAAGTTCTCTCGGATCCAACTGGTCCTTGGAATGTATATGATCATTTCCTTTCTCACAGTTCAAGACATGTTTCCATCCGCTTCGATCAGTACATTTGTAACTTCTTTCGATACATTCGAGAACTCTGCAGGCATTGTCCTTTCTCTCAAAATGGTTTCCCACGGTTCCTTGCTGATCACCACGGCACACTATCAGTTCAATTAGGTCACATCAGCCTTGACCATTCTCGCATCCTAGCCTCTCAGCAACATCACGAGGTTAGCTTTTCTCCAACTTTCTCCCTTGTCACGTGTTTCCCCGCACTTGCGCACTTCATTAACCGGCAGCCATTTTATATCGCCACTCGTTTATACTTAGAAGCACTATTTTGAAATAAACAAAACATAATTAAAATAGAGAAACATAGCCTTTTCGTTTCCCTCCCGTCATCTACGTACCCCAATTAGTTAATACCTAGCAGAAAGCAACATTTAAGCTGTTCCTTACTTACCATCGCTATTGTTTTTGCAACGACACTTTTATATTCTATGAAGCACAAATCATGCATTTATTATAAAATTAGTACGCAAGTATTTTTATGTTATAATTAGACACACAGACATTAGTTAATAGATTATTCAGCACATATACTTGCGTATTACCCTTCCCCCACGTACAGTGTTGATTAATACGTTTAAACATTTTATTAATTATTTATAAAATTTGTTAGGGGTTAAAAAAAATTATTTTCTCTGCTCCATCAACTCCCATATACTAGTAGCCTGTGGTATAGGTATCAAGGTTATTCTGATATTCTACCTGTTGAAGGATCCGCTAGTCATATGTAGAGAATATAAACAACTAGAACGTAGGACCCTCATAAGATATCTAAAATATAAACACACACTTATTATTCATAAGGACTGCAGGAGTTTAACCACAACCAAGGATGTAAATGAAATATACTTGCCTTAATAGAAACCACCTTCGGCTATCAATAGACCCATAACAAAATATCATCCAGTTCGCCTGAACCAGGAAAAAATCAAAAAAACTCATTTCCCTGGTCAGGAGAAATCAGAATGAAGGAAAAACAATATGTGGCAAAAAAGATGCAGGGTCAAACTATGAAACTAACATGTGCTATAAGTGGTTCTACAACTGTCTCTTACTTCTTGCAGGTAGAGACAAGAAGCAATCAAAAGAATAAATGAAGCAAGTACCGAACGAAGAAAACACTTCTCAACAAACAAAGGAGCCCAACAATCAGATAAGTATAGGAGGGCTACAGAATACCAAAGTGCAGCGTAGTCTAGAAACCCTCGAAGCAATGATTCTTTAAATACCTGCTTTTTCCATTTTTTTTAGAGGCAAAACACTGGGACACAAAGAGTTAAGCTGCACGGCAATACCTAGGACATACAATGTTGCGAGCCGACGAAGGAGCACTGAGGAACCCCCTACCCCGGAAGAATTCTAGCAAACCGGAAGCAGAAGGACGCCTGGAGAGGTACACAAGATCTGCAAAGCTCCCCGACGTCGAAATACAGGTAAGGAAGCGAAAGGACAGGGAACTGAACGAGAGGCCTGGCGGGGTCCGTGATGGAACGCAAAGCGCGTTTCCCTTGCGGACCCCTCCCTTTTGTACGCCTCAAGCGCCGCCTTCGCCAGCTGATGGAAATCGGCAGGCGGGGCTCGCCTCTGAGGTCGCGGGCAGGGCCAAGAGCACTGCTGCGGGCAGCGTGGACTGCAAAGCCCGACACTAACCGTTGATACCCTCAAAGTCAGTGACCGTCTGGTTCCTGTACTCCTTTATGTGGATGATGCGGTTCTTCTATCACGCTCCGCTAACGGGCTGCAAACCTTGTTGGATGGGTTCAATACCTTTGTGGGCGATCTGAACCTCAATTATCAGAAATCTTCTATTCTGACTAGCTGCCCTAACAACACCCGCTCCAGGAAGCTTTTTGTGTGAGGTACACCAATAATGAAAACATCAGCTTTTAGCTATCTGAAAGAATTTTGTTTTCGGCTAATCTGACCTGACATAGACTTGTAAATCAGTGGGCCTCAATTTACTGAAGCGGCATGAGAAGCACTCTTGAGATTTGCTGAAAATTTGGGACATAAACCCTAGAAAGAAATAGGGATGTTATATAAAACAAAGTGTCTGACAGTTGTTATGTGTGGAGAAGGGAGTATAGGGGTATGCCCCTGTGTCGTCCTTACAGACAGTAGAGAATACATTTCTATCCAAACTTTTAGGACTCCCAAGATCCATTGTAAGCCTGATTACACATAATGAATTGGGGCTAAGTTTCCTGGAAGATTTGTTGAAGTTAGCACCTATCATGCAATGGGTAAAATTATTGTTGTCTCCGGATTTGAAATTCACGCATGATATTGTAGAAGACTGTCTAAAACAGAGCAATGCACAGGCCATTCCATGGTTAAATTATGTCCAGTTATCCTTGCAAGAATGGGGGCTAGAAGATCTGTGAGAAAACACAGAAAACATTAGTTTTGTTACCAAGGCTCAGATCAAGTCGAAGCTCTTAGAAGGCAAGGAAAAGCTAAGAAGGGAGAAAGCTGTCGACATGATAACTGTTCAGCAGTATATAGCGCTTTTCATATGCACTGGCATGGTGCCCTATCTTATGTGGATTAGAACTCCCCAACATAGATTTTATCTCTCACGTTTTCACATAATTATGATTCATTATCTAGGGGCGTTCCCTACCACAGGTTCATGGTGCACGTCCTAGCTGCCTTGTCATTGTGACGGGGTTTCCAGCCAATGTACAAAGCACGTTATATTATTCTGTCCACTTTACGCAGTCTATAGATCCACATTTATCCTACCAATCCTTAAGGAGAGGTATTTTAACTCGTATCTTGAAGGTTTGATTTTCTTACAGCACTTAGAGTCCCCATTGACCTGTTTTGCTGTTTTAAACTTTATTATTCAGGCCCTGAACCTGAGCAAAAGATACCCTTCATGAAGCTTAAGTGGAGACGTGAGGTCATATGACTTGCTTTGTCTTGATATTTAATTACACTTTTTATGTACTTTTATTATAAATTGCTGAGTTGGAGTAACATGTATGCATTATGAATTTAAACTGGCGATGTGAGATTTTATGATTTTATCTGATATTTATTAGTATGTCATGTTTTTATACTCTGTTGTTTCTAAATGGCCTTTTCTATGAGCTTTTATGATCATATATCTGACCGAATAAAGCATTATTATTCGTAATTGTAATCGACTCAGGCACTGAAGTTGGTTCCGCCCCCACTGTTCAATATCTTAGCCCCCGCCGCCCCCAAAGTTCGGGTGTAGTTGCTCCCCTGAAGTATGGTAAATCATGGAAACAGCAAAACCAAAGGATTATGAAATCAGGAGTCGCCAGGAAAACATCTCCGAGCAAGCGAAATGCCGGAATCATACAGAAAAAAGAAACCCTTGAAACACTAAAAATTGCGACCTTACAGTGAGAAGATATACAGAAGAGACTCAATAAATAAACAAGACACAGTTTTCCACAGAACATGGGGGCACAACTATTATTTTTTTTAATTGACATTCATGGAAAAATGAGTACCACCTCAACTTTTGCCTTGATGGCACTAGCACTTTGTGAAGACATGGTAATGGATAGAATGGAAATAAAACATTTTAGTGAGAAGAGGATGTGAGTATGGCCTTGTTCCCCTTGAACAGTAAGTAGTGTACAGAAATATTTACATAAACTGCCAATTCAAAATAGAATCAGAGTGTTTATCTTAACATGTGTCAGTCAACTCCTTCACCTCTTCACTACAGTGCAGAGAGAGTGAAACCCATGTATAGGTGTGTGCTAAACTCGTGCAATGTGCTGTAGAGTATTTACATGAAATTACAGCAACATTACCCAAAATTATGTAATTATGCGACCTATGTTCCTGTAATGAATAAAATTGTGGTTTCAATGACAGCTACGGAAGCTGCAGGGCAAAGTAGGAAACGGTATCAAACATTAGATCTCCCCCCAGCCGCCTCACTGTTTGTCTTGGTTCTGGTAAATGTTCTGAAGCTGAGAGAGGGACAAAAGGAAGCAACAGGGGTGGTGGTCTGGATAAATAAATCATCATGGCAAGGAGAGTGGGGTGGGTGGGCCGCTCCACAAAAGAGTTTATGGGTGATTGTGTAGTAGTTAATTTTAACGACCAATATGTGACCAGGAACCTGCAAAGGGAATTCTCAAATGCCTTTTTATCTGGTACCCAGATCTCTGTGCTCCCATTGGATTATTTTTACAGATCCACTTTACCATTATCTTTTGAAACTAAGAGAGGCCTTACTGGTATGGCCTGGCCTATTTGCCAACTTAGGTCCTGTTAGCACGGCTAGAACAGGGATAAGGGTAGAGAATCGCTTTGCCCCTTTGACAGACCTAGAGTCTTGCGACTGACTGTGCCCAGGTGACTCAAATTATAATTTGACTGACTATAATGAGTCAACAAACCAAAGAAGAGCAACGTCTCCAGAGGTGTTCACAGAGGAATGTGAATCAGGAGTGTAACTAGCTACCTGGAATGTTGCGGGCCTTGGTCTAAAGTTGGGTAATGTAGAGTAGATGGCCCTTTGGCAGAACCAGGACATACTATGTTTACAGGACACTTAGGCAATAGACTCAATATTTTTAGCCGGGTATCGATTGTTTCAAACGGAAGCAATTCCTTTCCCGTCAGGTAGAGCTAGAGGTGGTGTATTGACCTCAATATCGAATACATTGCCCATCAAGATTAAAAAGTTTGAGAGCCCATGTCCCTACTTTCATATTTTGTTATTTAAAGGAGAAGGCGATCGGGATTGGCTTCTGATAAACTTTTATAATAATAACTTTGGTGGGAATATGCTAACGGTGGTGGTATCTTTGGAAACAAAGATTAACAAAATCAGTGGAGCAGTGCCCAAAAATTGATTAATATTTTGTGGGTAGTTGACTTTAATGTCCATCCATGTAAACACTCAATGGACATTGTTTGTGGTTTAGTGGACATGGTGGGCGATGCAATTTACCACTTTACACATCACGAATATGGCAACAGCCTAAATCGGATGCTATCCACCAGGAATTTGGAAATAATTAATAAGGTAGATCCACACAGGAGGCTTTGCAAAGATCTTTATACGTAGTGAGTATGAATCCACAATTGACTTTGCTGTAGCCTCTGAATCCCTCAGAGGAAGCATTACCCAAACAGACTCTAAATCTTCCAACTTCAGTGACCATGCAATCCTTTTTTCACTAATGACCGGGGAGGGCATCAGTATATCGGCAACAGTAAAGGTACTGAAGCCAATGCTGGCCAGAAAGAATGGCTACCAACTAAAATGGGACAAAATTGACAAGGTGAAAGTAGTTTCACAGATTTAACAAGCTGGAGTTGGTATTAAAGTGTCTGGATCCTGACCTATGCCCTGATTCTTTGCCACCATTATTTCTAGAATTACTTGGGGAAATTAAACTCACCTTGACTAGTTATAAATCTCCCAATGAGGCCCCAGCAAACCGATGGTTTGAGCAGGTTTGTTCAAAGTCCCTAAAAGATTTGCACAGGGCTCTTAGAGCGCAACCTAGAGATCAGGCCAAGATAAAGGCACTCTGTAAAGTGTACAAGTCAGCTCGGAAATCTAGGGAAAGGGGTCTAAGAGAACCTGCCTGGGAAAATCTTGCACAAACGGCAATCACTAAGAACAGTAGGGCATTCTGGAAAGTGATAAATGCTCCCATTTTTTAAAATTACAAAGAGGTAACATTGGTTACCCATGTGTTCGAGGATGCGTGGGTGGCTCACTTTGAACAGATTTTTGGGGTAACGGATGAATCCCCAACTGACCCAGTCATAGAAGTGTCAGCCCCAAAGGAGTATTTGCTATTCAATCTGGAAGAAGTAAGAATTGGGTTGGGTAACTGTAGCAGTACTAAGGCCCCAGGCCCAGATGGGGTTCCTATTGATCTTTTTTTAGAGCACCAAGACCTGTGGAGCCCATTGCTAAGCAATGTATTTAACGCTATATCTAAGTTTGGTCCCTTAGCCTCCTGGAAAAGCAGCATAATTGTCCCAATTTATAAAAAGGGAGACAAAGCGAAACCCCAGAACTATAGACTAATCTCCCTTTTGGATAGCACTTCGAAGTTGATGGGCCGCCTACTACTAAATAGGCTGAAAGAGTGGGCTAGGGAGAAAAACATCCTGATTCCAGCCCAGTATAGCTTCCAAAGGGGTAGAGGGACGATAGACCAGTGCCTGAATTTGAGCCTGACCATCGCAAAATACACTACAGCCGGCCGTATGTGAACCATTTTAAACTGTGGAGAATAATGGAAGCAATGGGTATTGATGCAGTAATAATCAATTTTATCCGCCAGTTGTATTCCCAAGCCACGGCATGTGTGCGTTATGGTAAAAATGGGGATTGCACATGAACCTTCCAGATTACGAGGGGCGTTAGACAAGGTTGCGCCCTCGCCCCTTTTTTATTTTCGATCTATACAAATGGGGTTGAGGCCACACTTGCAGGATCTACACCGGATGTCCCCTCTTTTATCACTGCTGCACACCAATATTTAGAACTGGGGTGGCCTTACAACGCCTTATAGTGGCATATGTGGACTTTATGAAAACACTGGACTTGAGGGTAAATTAATCTAAATCTTTTGTATTAGTAACAGGGGCACCGCCCTCCAAAAGAATGCCATTGTTTTATATAGGGAACCGCAGATTGGATGTGGTGGACACCTTTCCCTATCTAGGGGTATTGTTCGATAACAAACAGTCCTGGTCAAACATGGTAGAAAACAGGGCCCCAGTAATGGAAAGAAGTATGGCAGCCATTTTCAGCTTCATTAAAAAACTGGGATCAAAACCAATTGACCCCATAAAAAAGGTTTATAGTGCCAAGACCATTTCCGGCGCCACTTATGGGGCAGGGGTTTGCGGTATGGCGCCTATAGACTCTCTCCAAAAGTTAGAGGATGGATTCTTCAAGAGGGTCCTGTCCCTTCCTGGTTCTTGTTCTAATTACATCTGCCATCTAGAACTTGGTTTACCACATGTGACTGATACTATTAGGCTTGCACCCATTCTGCTATGGCACTCAATTTGGAGAAGGGGCACTGTTAACTTAACTCAAATTATAATAAAAAACTGCCTGTCATTGGATACTGCACATAAAATCACATGGTTGCAGTATGTAAGGACCACACTGACATCATTAGGACTAGTAGAACTATTCACTAACCCTAGTTCTTGTCTGAAATGTTCCAAAATGAGAGTAAAAGCTGTATTCTTATCTAAGGCAGATTATGAGAGAAAGGAAAAAAATTATGCGAAAGCCTCCGTAATGTTATATCAAATGACCTGCCTCTTACGGAGGGAGAGTACTCGTACCTAGAGAGAGTTAGGAATCCACAACACAGATTCATCCAGATGAGCTCCGAATGAATTTAATTCCTCTGATGTTGGGTTTCCCCGAAGAGGTACAGTTTTACTGAATTAACAACTTTTCAATGTAATAATAGCTCTGAGCAATCCGATCTTCACTTACTTTTCTTTTGTGGTTTTTACAAGGAACAAAGATCAAGATATATTTTACCTCTTTTACGACGTTACAATTTTAGCCAATGCCGTACCGCTCTTTATTTTCTCAAAAAATTTAATGACCCATTTATATGTTTTTCATTAGCCATATTCCTTTGGGTCTGTATGAGAAGGAGGAAATTGTATTTAACTGAGAAACTATAGACGCTTTAAGAGGATAACCGATTTACATAATTTATTACTCAGCACTTTATGAGGCTAACAAGAGGGAACTCTGAGGGGGAATTGTCATAACTTTTAAATAAAATATTTTTTATAAGGTAATTAGTACCTGCTTTAAGGGTTTTAATGTGATGGCTGCATTGTTTATAATTAATTTTAGATAGCCTAGGTTTTATACACCCTTTGGGAATACATTGGTAGAAAGGAAAATTTGACCATGGATATGTTAATTGTACTGTGAAGAAGCAAGTAGGTAATTGCATACCTTGGTGGACCTTGAGCAAAGTTTTTAGTGTCTATACCACCCACCTGTGGTATTAATTAACTATCTTTCTTTATATTGTTATGCTTGAAGTGTTTCTGATATGGCCTCCACAATGCTTTTTTAACTCTGTATTTTGCACTGAGATTTTATGCACTGTTATTTTGAACTTGTATTGTACTTTTATGATCTATGTTTTAATTAGATCAAATAAAGTTACTGACTGACTGAATGTAATTATGCAAAATATATCTCGTACTCCAAAAATTACTCAAATACTCTGTTCAGGTAAAAATTCAACTTGACAATGTGATTTTGAGTTGATTTCCGGTCACTCGCAATTAAAAGACTGCTGCTCGCAATCAGATTTGTAGTTTTACGCTCAAAACATTACCTGAACTGTCCGCTCATGTAAACAATCTACCTGAAATGTTTTTGATCACCCCCTTTAATAGAACTGCCACTCGTGTTCAAAATACTACTGGTCGCGTCTAGATTTGTAGTTTCGCACTCAAAAATTACTCGAAATGTGGGTCGAGATCAAAAATTATCCGAGCAATACATCTTGCATTAAAATTTCCACTTAGAATTATTCAATGTGGCGTACTGTCATAATCTCAGTAATTTCACATAATTTCATTATGCAAAATTACCGAAAATTGCACCAATTAACCTGGTGTAATTAAAATTTTGCCCAGTTTACATATAGGTGTGAATAATGAGATGCAAAGCCACACAGGATGGACTCAGCTTCTAAGAGGGCAGTACCAGTATCTTCCTTAATACAGATTATATAATTTGCTGCCCAGAGTTGCTTAATAAGATTTGCAAAGGATCTGCAAGGGCTTTCCCCCTCCCCAAATCTTTGAACATCTCCTTATTTACCTAAAAATTTGATCTCCTTGGGTGCTATGTCATTGTACTCAATGATTTTCTCTCTAATCGCCACTACTGCGGTAGGATGAGACTTAGATATCTACTCTGACTTTGACCCTTTAATGTCTCCTTTGAGTATGCTCAGATGGTTTCTCAGTAATTGAGTACACCATCATGCTTAGATATGCAAAGCTACAAGATCACAATTTTGAATGCTTCCAATACTGCACTCATGTCTGCCATGGATCCTGCGTTAACTTTAAAATATTCCAGCATTTCCTGGCGCAAAGCAGCATGAAATATGAAATCTCTTAGTGCACTCAGTAAAAAAATCCTTACACTGGATATTGGGTGCAGCCCATGCAGTGGTTAATTTGTCAAAATAATAAGTAACAGGGCCCTCGTCAGGAGGCCACTGCAGCTTGCGCCACTCACTGTCCCTGTCAGCACTGCTAATGACAGTACCAACACAACTACTAACCATGACATTTCTACAAGTGTGACAATCCTGACTGTTCCACAACCCCAAAACTATAAGAAAAGCTTGGGCGGCAGGTATTAGTAATTTCTTTTAATGTATATTGAATTGGTAAACAGCTGTTGTTGTGCTCCTCTCTAAATCAGACAAATAGCGCCACCATGCGGCAGACTTCCATGAGTGCCAGTGTCGACAATTAAGTACTGGTGCCAAGCACCGGAAACCACCAACTCAAATTAAGCACTGGGAAGTTGCAGCTTCAGCAAGATAGGGGCATGATCAGAGAGATTATTGCTAAGTGCTGTAAATCTAGAACCCATGTCGCGGGTGGAGAGTCAACAGTCCAATCCTGACTACATATTGTGTGTAGAGGAAATGTAGGTGCTTTCTTGCTTGGATGATATCTCAGTCACCATAGATCTGTCAGATGGAAATCTGCTTTTATGGTGTTAATTGCTGCAGCAACAGCCTGTGCATGCCTGATGATGGGACTTGGTGATCTGCCTAAAGATGGAGATAATGCAACCTTATAATCGCCCCCCAAAGGGTCATTTTAGGAGATTGAGAGGACACCGTGCCACACAGAAAGAATTTGGGTTCCATATTAGGGCCATAGAAATTTACTAGAGTTGTATGCTAGAATGCCCTCTACAACTTTTTTTGGCTCATCCTTGACTGCATGTAAGTCTTGAAATTGGGTACCTTTTTATTAATATTGTGACCCCTTTAGCATATCAAGTATATGATAAAGCGTAACCATATGCCTCCCATCTACTTGTTGAGCCCTTCTCAGCTACCTTAGTAAGGTGGGTCTCCTGCAGGAAGGCCACCTCAACATCATGTCTATTCAAGTATGCGAAGACCTACTGCATCTTGCATCTTGTGGGTTTTTTGTAGACCGCTAACATTCCATGTTAGAAATGTGTACTGTGAGCATGTCCTTGTAGCCAGGCTCAAATTCGGCTGTGTAGGCATTGGTCAGAATCTGTAGTGTTATCATCCTTAGGATATAGATTAATTTAGGCTGGACTGTACAGCAAAAACAATTGCAGTTGAACAGCTCCTGCACCTTGTATACCTGCTCCCACTCACACTGGCAACCCCAACAAGCTAGTTATCACTTCAACCCAGGCCCCCCTCTTTAGAAAACAGAACAAAATCATTATTAGCATAACCCAACTAAGACTGAAAACAAAGCATTCTGTATCAGACTGGGTATAACCAGGGGCAGCTTCTCCATTGGGGCCAAAAGGGCAGTGACCCCCCCCTCCCTGAATCACATTGCAGCTGAATCTTATTTCTCAAAATATTTCAACTTTTATATGTAACAAAACAATCACACCGATCATTTCCTTACGTGTAAAAGCTGCAATATCACCCTGCACCAGAAGAGGGAGCCCCGGGCTGTATTGCGCAAGTGTCAGGCATGGGCTGTTACAGCTCGTCCTTTCACAGATGCAATCAGGGCACGAGTCAGGGGTATACGTGGGTGGACGGTGTCCACCCACCTTTTTCACAGGGTGAACGCAGTCCACCCTGCCAAGAATTTGGGCCCCACTGAATAATGTGCTGAACTTGTCCGGTGTAATTTCCAAACACCTGGACACTTTCAGCAGCACCTGCACATTGTCTGCTTTCCATCTGCAACAACGTGCAGGCGGGGATGGGGCTCTCTTATTTAAGACTCCTCCTGGGCCCAGAACAAAGGCCGAATTTGAGGGGTCATCAGGCCTTCTTTTGTTCAGTCTCTTGGCTGGGAGCAGTCAAGAGCCTCACACCTGATGCAAATGAAGCGGAGGGGAAACAAAGGCTTACACCTTGTTAGCACTTCACACATACTTAAGAGAGGCAGCTTTTCACTTTGTTCAGTCCCTGTTTAGGAGATATGCATGCACTGTAAGAATATCAGATGTGTTGGTCTTTCCCAGTATTTACACAAAGCAAATTGCATTTATATAGAGCTTACTTTCCCTGAGGAAGCGTTGAAATAATTTAAGCACCACTATTTTTTCTTGTATAGCCCTACTCATTCCAATGCAGGGTGTCAGAGCGCTTTACATCAACACGTGCATAAATTATATAAGTTTGTAAATGAATGTACAGGATGTGTTACATAAAACTGGGGGATTGCAAGGTGTAGAAGTCACATATCATCTGCCATAGCTCTCTGTGCTATTGTCCTCGCAATGCGCTTAAACGTACACATGATAGACCTGCTAAACACATATGTGAGGGCTTTAGATCTGATGTCACTTCTTGTGATGCCACTTCCTGTAAAGTCGTGGCTTGTGATGCCACTTTCTATGATGTCAATTCCTGTGATGCCCTGTGTGATGCCGTGCGCCGTATGTCGTGCGCCGTAATGTCGCGCCCCGTGAAGTCGCACGCCGTGATGTCGCGCGCCGTGATGTCACTTGCATACTGCCAAACTAGGTCAGTCCCCCCACTTCTTTTTTTAGGACTTGGTCCCTGGATGCAATACAGATCTGACATGTTGTACTAGCGTCAGGCAGTGCAGCATGTCAGATAATGGTGAATTGGGGCCTGTCCGTCATGCGCCCTTATGCCCATCAGAAGCTTTGATAAAGGAAAAAGGACAGCCTTCCGTCCTATCTAAGCTTCTGATTGGGCATAACGGTGAGAGCCTCGCTCTGGCGCTTTGTTTGTTCGTTCGGAAAGTTGGGAATCGATGTGCAGAGTAAACTGCGCTGAGGAGTACACCAGGTAAGTTTCCACATTGTGTGTATGAGTGAGAATCTGCTTATGTTGTGTATGTGCCTGTCTGCAAGCGTGCACAAGTGTGTGTTTATGTGAGCGTGTGTGTTTCTATGTGTCCTGACTACCATTTTGTGACCTTTCATTTGATATCCCCACTACTTTATAAATTGACCAGCCACCACTGGGTATAACCCTTGGGGAGTGACAGAAGTGGCAGCTGTGGGCCCTTCATTTTCAATTGAGGTGAACGGAGGTGGCCAGTGACACCATGAGTGGACTCTTTTTTTTTACATATTCTATTTTATTGATTTTATACCAGAACAATCATAGCAGTTTATAGTAGTAATACACATATTTGGCCATTGCAAATCATTACAAAAACAATTTCGAACCAAAGGAACCCCCAAAACCCTACCCAAAATAATATAGCCTCCAATGAGACTGAATGCATCATAATGTACGTTCCTTGAATACCACATGTTTACTTCCACTCCTCAGTTCAGTATGGTCAGGAGATAGCTGCTAAACCCTGCAAACGCACAGGGCCTCATTCACCTCTATGCAGGCCCACAACTTTGGTCGCATTTATTCAACTTGAGGCGTCAATCACAACTCTTTAATAAAATTATATATACTGTACATGTACCTGTGGTGATCATGAAGAATCGGTGAGCATTGCATGGCCGGCAGCTGTGGGCCATGACTGCTAATGGGTGCAGGGCACGGCAGCAATAAATGGGCCGGATACCAGGCTTGTGTTCATTACAGTACACGCTCGGGAGGACTGCTCGCCCAGCCATGCGCTCTGTTATTTATTGCCTTTCCTCACGTGACTTCAAGGCACATCCATTAAGCACAGAAGTGCGGGTCTTTGTAGAGGCCCGCCCCCTTCGTTTTGGTGTTTCCCAGTTGCTTCACTGGAAAACACTACATCCCTCCCCAAAACATAATCAAACAAAAACAAAACAAGAATAAGGAACAACAAAGGGATTCAAATAGGAGCATAAAGGGTGACACATTTATACAGGTTTAAGCATTTTGTTGTAAAAGATAAAGCAGTGTCTTGTCGTGCCAACACCCGGAATCATTGTCACACTGCATAGTCTTTGAGTCTTGTCGAGGGAGTCGGATTTCACCAAAGATTGTATCGCGTCCGGTCAGCTCGTCCAGTCAGGCAGTCTGGGGTATCCGACACCCTAACTTCCTGGGGAGGTGGAGGGTATGCCCTGCTGGGACCGATTCTATGTTTAGCACAGGTGTCCCTGATACCGGTGGTATCATCTCCTCCTCATAACGACCTTCAAGCCCTACATCTGGGGGTGGCATTACGTGGAATTTTGTGAAGTGCTATATGTTCCAAGTGACCTCTTCATCACCTCTCCTAGCAGTGATCCTTGTGCCACACTGCTGGGTGACCATTAAGGGATCTTGTTCAGATGGTCGCAGAGACAGAATATCGAGTACAAAATATTGAGTTACACAAATATCGAGTTGTTAATATCGTGGGTCAGAAATATCGACAGCAAGAATATCGTGGTCAAGAATATCGACTTAAGGTAAGTAATATCGATTTTAAAAATATCGAAGGGTTTATTATCGTTTGCAAAAATATATTTGTTAAAAATATCGTTTTTTATTATTGTTATGTATTTTAGGATATATTTTATATGTATGTGATGTTTGCTTTTTTGTATAAGAATTGTTTGTATATTTAATATATGTGTTAAATTTTTAGTAGTTTTGATTTTTTTTTATTTGAATTTTGCGCTTTTAGTTCCGTAGCGGGTTGTGGGTTTATAGGGGAAAAGGGAGGGAAGTAATTTAATTATATTAAATTAATTACATTTTTTTATTTGAATTTTGCGTTTTTAGTTCTGTAGCGAGTTGTGGGTTTATAGGGGAATAGGGTGTAAAGTAATTTAATTATTTTAAATTTATTGATTAATATTTATTTATTAATATTTTTTCATTGAGATGTTATAGGGTTAAATGTGTAAAGTAATTTATTATTAATTAATTTATAATTGTTTGGTAATTAATTTTAATTAATTAATTGGTTATTAAGGAGGTCATTACGATGGCGGACGGAAAAACAACCGACCGCCATGGTAGCGGGAAATCACCGCCCGCCGCTACCGCAGTAAAACCGACGGCTAGATTATGATCCTCGGCGGTAAAAATCCAACCGCGGCGGAAAGGAGACCCGAGAAACCGCCGTTCGCCTGCGGAGAAGGCCCAAACCCGTCCGCGGCGGTCGGTTTCGCAGCGTAAACAGCCCAAACGACCGCAACCACAGCGGAGACACCGCCATCAAAATTATGATATTCCCGACATCCCCGCGGTGCAGTGCGCTGTTTCCGACCGCCGCGGTCTACAACATTGATGAATCAGTGAGACGGCGGAAGCGCCGTAGCCGAGCCACCGCTGCGGACGCTCCGTTAAAAAAATGGTGGTCGCGAGAAAATCACACAACATGGCCACAAAGTGCACCAACCAAACAAGGCATGCACCCAAAAATACCTAACACAGCCCAAAGACACACCCCCATGGGAAACTCCAAAACTACAAATCCCAGGTTCACACACACACCACACCTGCTACCAATACCCCATCCTGACACACTCACAGACACCAGTATAAATCCAGGCCCAACAGACCACAATCCTTTGCAAAACTCCACAACTGAGGGGACATCCACCACAGATGACAGGAGAGGCAAATCTGCACAACACACACACATCACCACCACCACCACCACTTCCACACCTGCACCTCTAACACCTTTGCACAGCACACACCATACACATCACAACCACCACTACCACTTCTAAACCTGCACCTTAAACACCTTGACACATCACACACCATGTCACCACAGAGAATGCCCAAATTTACTGAGAGTGAGTTGAGGGTCATGGTTGATGAGATAATCAGGGTAGAACCACAATTGTTTGGTAACCAGGTCCAACAGACACCACTAGCAACAAGAACGCAAATGTGGAGAAGGATAGTAGAGAAGGGAAATTCAGTAGGGTCCGTGCCACGCAATAGAGATGAAATCGTGAAGAGGTGGCACGATCTGAAGGCAGTGGTCAAAAAGAAGAGAGCCAAGAACCATGAGCTGGCTCACAGGACAGGCAGTGGCCCTCCCGTTCCACTCAAAACATTCACTGAATGGGAGGAGAAGGTGCTTGGCATTCTACATCCAGAGAGTCTCTCAGGAATACCCGGGGGAGTGGAGGCTGGTAAGTACAAACAAATGCCTAACATCACACAAATGTACTGTCTTGCACTACTACAAAGTAATACCTCCTAGGTTCAAATTTATTCATGTGCACAACACTCCCCCCAACACATCTCTCACAGATTCAACAGACACTCCCCCTGAAGCCCCCCAAAGGTAGCTAGCAACATCACTGATGGAGCAAGGTTTCAAAAATGAAACTTGCTTGTATGCAATCCTCCTCATAGTATTAATTTATTAAACTTTTACTGTCAATACTAATCTTTGCATTCACAAACACAAGACGCTTGCCTATGTGTTTTACTAATGAATAACACTTGTCTATAAACCAAGATGGCCGCTAAAAGCGCGGGACTTCATTGCGCATGTCGCAACCTGATCACATGGTGTGACGTCTTTCTTTGCTTGGTGGGAAACTTCTGATTCTGCGCAGTGTGCACTAAAATGGCCGCTAAATGTTTTCACATGCTTAAGCTTGCTCTCATGTCATTATTAAATTGTCGTTTTCTTAACGCTACTAATGCAGGATAGTATTATAATTAAATGGGAATAGAGTAGGGAAAGTGGGTATACAGTGAAACATTTTATTTTGTGATTTTAATATTTTCTTCTTGCACTTTTAGTAATTCGTAAACTTGGGCCTGGGTTGGTGTCTTGAAACTCGAGAGACAGATGGTTCTGCGCATGTGTCCTGTATGCCTGCCAAGTGAAGTCAACTTGGACGTCTCCCAAGGCCACGACCTATTGGCCGAAGATGATGTACTCAATGTTTCCGGCAGACAAATTGTTACTTTTCTCCTGTAAAATGTATAACATTTGTCGTGAGACGGGTGGGAAATAAAGTGAATGTATTAATTTGAAGGGGCGGGAAGCTAAAAACAATAGGCTTCACAATTTAGGCCAAAATTGACATGGTGCGAGAATCCACCCCCTGTCCCTGTCCAATCATAAGTAGTGGTCCCATAATGTTAGCAACATTAAGGGGAGGTACATGGGCGTAGAAGGGTATAATAGAATATAGCATTAGTTAATTAGTTAGAGCTGACTCTCAGAACACACGGAAGAGCTCCAGGCTGCTATGCTGATCGGTTGCTGACTGAATTCCTATCCGGAAAAGGTCCTGAGGAGGGGGCGGCGGAGTCCATTAGACGGGAGAATCGAGGAGAAGTCGAGTATCAGAGAGGGGAACGGCACAGGCGTCGTTGTAGAGAGGTTACCGGTCCTGTCCTGATCCTGGAAGAGGTCTTTGTTCTTCATCCTTCCTGGGTCCTATCTTTTCCAACTCCTTGGCTAAGGGGCTTGGTTCTCGCATTTTAGGTAACTATACTGCAACCTTTAGTTGCGCTGCTGTCTCTATTCTCTCCTTTCCTTAAACATCGTCATTTATTAGCAAATCATTTCTATGCTTTTTCTTGGGTATTACAATCAAGTACCGAGTTTCTGTAATTTACTCTGCTAAAACTTTAGATAAACATTTTAAAACTTCCTGACTCAGTGATTATTTCAGGATTATGTATTATAGTGAATGTCACTCATTTTAAACTTCTCAATTAGCAAAGGATCCATTGGTAAGTTATTACTCTTCAATCAGAAGGTATTTGGTAGCAGGGATTTTTGATAAAAGAGTACATCTGACACCCAGCGTAAGTATTAGTGTAGTGTGAATGTATGGGCCCAAGTGAGTATATGACGTATGAATGCTGTTGGCTAATATTGCGCTGGATCATCACCATGGGTACATGTGTACATGCTGCCAGCACTACAACTCCCACCAGGGCCCCTTGTCCCACAGCTGCGCAAGATGGAGCCCTCCACCCCAACCCATGTGCCAACCATAGCATTGCTCACCTTAACCTAACAGGTAGGTAGCCATCCCTACAGGGAGGTGGGTGGGTGTTTGGGAAGCCTGCACTACAACTCCCACCAGGCCCCCTTGTCCCACAGGATGGAGTACTCCCCCCACCCAGAAGCATGCCTCAGCCATTGTGTGCTTCATCCTCACCTAACAGGTAGGTAGCCATCTTTACAGGGAGGTGTCTGTGGAATATGGAGGCCTGCACTACAACTCCCACCAGGCCCCCTTGTCCCACAGCTGAGCAGGATGGAGCACTCCCCCCACCCAGAAGCATGCCTCAGCCATTGTGTGCTTCACCCTCACCTAACAGGTAGGTAGCCATCTTTACAGGGAGGTGTCTGTGGAATAGGGAGGCCTGCACTACAACTCCCACCAGGCCCCCTTGTCCCACAGCTGAGCAGGATGGAGCACTCCCCCCACCCAGAAGCATGCCTCAGCCATTGTGTGCTTCACCCTCACCTAACAAGTAGGTAGCCATCTTTACAGGGAGGTGTCTGTGAAATAGGGAGGCCTGCACTACAACTCCCACCAGGCCCCCTTGTCCTACAGCTGCGCAAGATGAAGCCCTCCATCCCAACCCATGTGCCAACCATAGCATTGCTCACCTTAACCTAACAGGTAGGTAGCCATCCCTACAGGGAGGTGGGTGGGTGTTTGGGAAGCCTGCACTACAACTCCCACCAGGCCCCCTTGTCCCACAGCTGAGCAGGATGGAGCACTCCCCCCACCCAGAAGCAGGCCTCAGCCATTGTGTGCTTCACCCTCACCTAACAGGTAGGTAGCCATCTTTACAGGGAGGTGTCTGTGGAATAGGGAGGCCTGCACTACAACTCCCACCAGGCCACCTTGTCCCACAGCTGAGCAGGATGGAGCACTCCCCCACCCAGAAGCATGCCTCAGCCATTGTGTGCTTCACCCTCACCTAACAGGTAGGTAGCCATATTTACAGGGAGGTGTCTGTGGAATAGGGAAGCCTGCACTACAACTCCCACCAGGCCACCGTGTCCCACAGCTGAGCAGGATGGAGCACTCCCCCACCCAGAAGCATGCCTCAGCCATTGTGTGCTTCACCCTCACCTAACAGGTAGGTAGCCATCTTTACAGGGAGGTGTCTGTGGAATAGGGAGGCCTGCACTACAACTCCCACCAGGCCCCCTTGTCCCACAGCTGAGCAGGATGTAGCACTCCCCCACCCAGAAGCATGCCTCAGCCATTGTGTGCTTCACCCTCACCTAACAGGTAGGTAGCCATCTTTACAGGGAGGTGTCTGTGGAATAGGGAGGCCTGCACTACAACTCCCACCAGGCCCCCTTGTCCCACAGCTGAGCAGGATGGAGCACTTGTCCCACTCATAGGCATGTGACGTCTGTGCAGCCGCACATGACACCATGCCACTTAGTCCACAGTCACCGACACAAATAATGCAAAACAGTTGTGTTGTAGTCACCATGCACAAGTATCTGTTCAAAATTGACCCACATTGTGTACACTGTGCCAGGCATCACACACTGCAACACTAACAACGATCATGCTGCCCTGCAGCAGTGTCTGGCCTTTTTGTTGGCAAAGTGCAAATCACCCATGTCATACCACAGTGTTGCAATGTAAACAGTGGAAGTGCAGTGTACCCAAAAACTATACTGCAGCTGGGACTCACAATGCTAAACTAAGCACATCCCAAATGTCCTGCAACACACCCAGCTACCACAGTGCTGCACTGAATTGCAGAACAGCACCTTGTCTGAATAAAATTGTCAAAGGTGTCTTGTTTGGACCACCAATGTGTGTATGCATTGACAATGTTCACATCTCACACTGTCTGTCTGAACAGTGCTGGTATAGTATGGCCCCAAAAGCACACATTGTCTGCACAGGGCTGAGTACATCTCACACACACACCACTGTTGACCACAACATGTCAGTGTATGGATGCCCTGGAACAACTGCTTCACCAGTACTGTGCTCATGTTCTCAGGTCCCCAAATACCATGAAACCATGACAGTGTGGAAATGTATGCTGGGTGAGATGTTCACCCTGCTTTATGTCACTACTGTGCTACGAGACTATACCCCTTGCCCTATTGTGTCTTCAAATGTCGGGGGAGTGAACCCCACAGCCAGATAGGTAGGACAATAGTGATGGGGGGGCTATACCCCATGCCCTATTCTGCCTTCAAATGTTGGGGGACTGAACCCCACAGCCAGATAGGTGGGACAACAGTGATGGGGGGCTATACCCCATGACCAAATGTAATCTGAAATCAATGGGTGCAAAAAGCCACACACACATTATGCTCACCACACGCACATTCCATCCAAAGATTTCTACCAAGTCACATAGCCATGTCATTGCTCACCTCCACCTCAAACGGTAGTTAGCCATCTTCACAGTGAGACGGTGTAGTGTGTTTGGCTATCCGTCCCACAAAACGCAACATGCATGCTGTTCCACCACTATGGAGGATGGGACACTACACCCCCAATAAGAATCATGTGGCAGGCAATGTATGCTACCCACCCAACTCACAGGTAGGTAACCGCATCTCACAGGTCGTGGTGTGTGGGGCTGGGAAGCTTGCACAACAACTCACACGGGCCCATCTGACCGCCAGCACACAAGACCCATTACTTCCTTGCACCAACATGCATGTGTCAGTCATTGCAATGTACACTTCAAAAGAACTGGCATGTGGACATATCATGCTGACTTGTCCCACACTGGACCAAGATGGAAGCCCTCATCATACACACACAGAGAGGTCACTCAAATACAAGGAAAAAACAGCAAACACAACATATCAACAGCCACAACATGCAGCCAGATATGCATTTAAAAAACATGTTGGCATAGGACACCAGGCCTCTCAATGCACAACTGCACACCCAGATAGCATTGGCAACTATAGTGTGCACACACCTAAGAAAATGAAACTGTGACAGCAACCAAAGTGTGAAAGTCTGAAACACATGTAGATGGAACTCCGAGCACAACCATGCACACCACTACATGCCATCTGACAGTAGCAGTGGTCCAGACCACCTAGGATCTAATTAAAGCAAACTTAAGCATGTCTGGAATTGCAATTACAGATATGTACACCACATTGAAAAGGTATGCATGAAACTACAATGTTCACTCAATGTGCAGAGTAAACCGCTGCAAGGGCTCAACAAGTGACACATACGCGTAAATGGATGACATATGATTGATCAATAACTGGATGCCAACATGAGACTGTCAATGTTAAAAAATTATATTGTGCATGTCATGTCTTGACAACTCCCAATATGGACAAGTAATGCATGTACCACAACAGCTTGTAATGCATCACTGGATGTCGGTAAATGCAAATTTGTACAGTGAACAACTGCTGGATGTACAAACAGTTGATGTAACACTGCTAACACAAACTTTGCTGGGTGCAACACAATGACCATTTCTTTTCTGACCCACAGGTGACCAAGAACTCACTGCAGAGGATGACACCACCCTGCAGAGCCAGTCCCCCCCCCGGAACAGAGACAACTGGATGAGGACTCCCTGGATTCCTTGGATGAGGAGCTCCACGCTGGCCCATCTGGTGTGGCAGGCCGCAACCAGTCCCAGGCACCCATTGTCCCCCCAACCACATCAGCTGCAGCCCCTGACCATCCTCTGACAGCTGCTGTCACGACCTGTGTGTCAACCACTACCACCACCACCACAGCTGCCCGCAACACCCTCCCTGCCCCAGGTGTTGAGCAGCCCACTACATCGACTGCGGAGGCCAGGGAGAGGATGCAGCGGGCCAATGTGAGGACCGGACAGGACCGTGACAGCAGTGCAGGTGGTCGGGACAGGGTCATGCAGAGAGGGACTGATCCTGGGACGGAAGCCCTGGGCCACATCGACAGAGTCCTTGGGGCCTACCAACAGGCCCAGGGACGAATGGGCCGGTTAGAGGAAGAATCTCGGGAGCACCTCCTGCTGCTGAGGTCCATGGACACACGCATGGGACAGATTGTGGACCTCTTGGGGCAGCTAGTGGCAGTTCTGAGGGACAGGCCAGTGCAACATTCTACCCCTCCGCCTCCCCTGTTGGGCAGCAGGATGACACTTCATCATCCTCCCCTGCGTCCACAGAGGGGTGAGTCCTCAGACACCACTGTCCCTGCAGCAGTGGCCCCTCCAGTCAAGCGCAAAAGGGGCTGTCCAAGGAAAGGCCAGGGGGACTCACGTGCCAAAGCACCTGCCAAACGCTAGTCCCTGAGCCAGCTATGATGGCAGACCACTGCACCACTGCATTGACCTTTTGGACTATCCTTCACCACACTGCCATGTGAATGGCATCTATCTGTTGGACTGGGTCTCCACATCATTGTGGGGACTACTCAAGTATCTCATCTACCATGACTGTCAACTCACTTCTTCAATTCCCCCTTCACATTTTCTCCACCCTCGCATGTCACAGTTGTAAATAAATACACCTTACACACATGTTGTTGTGTCTGCTCCGTCTTTAATACAGGATGTGCAACCTTCACTGTGTAGGACATGGTCCAGGGGAATGGAATGTAGGTAGGCAGTGAGATGCTGAAGGGACCTAGGGAAAACCGCAGAACAAGAGTCACTTGTATGGGTGTGGCATCGCACACATCACACAACACTTGTCAACAAGGTACTCAGATCTACAAACTGTATACAGAGCAACAGTCACCATAGAGACATTCTGTATCACACTAACCAATCACACATACATTGGCAGGCAGCAATGAGTCAACACAAAGCTGCAGTCAGCAAGCTCACATACACCCACACAGCAACTGCAACACCATCAGCCCATTTTGTCCCTTCTACATCGTCACTCACCTTCAAGTGAAGTAGCGGGTGATGAGCTGTCGACGCATGTTGACCCCTTCCTCCTCTCCACTGCCCTCGTCACTGGATCCGGGTTGATTTGCAGGCGGGGGCCTTGGCTGCTCATCATCGTCATCCAGGATCAGGGGTATTGCCTTGCAAATGGCCAGGTTGTGGAGCATGCAGCATGCCACCAATATCTGACACACCTTCCCAGGCGAGTACATAAGGGCACCTCCAGTACGGTCCAGGCACCGAAATCTTGATTTTAGGAGACCAAATGTCCGTTCTATCACACACCGTGTCCCCCCATGGGCATCATTGTATCGCACATCAGCTGGCGTGACGGGATTCCGCAATGGGCTCAGCAACCACGGGCGGTTCGGATATGCCGAGTCACCTGGGTGTGAGAGACACAGATTAACCTTGCAGTCCCAAAATGCCACACAACAGCATGTCACACACACAACACTCTAATCCACTATGCATACTCACCCACAAGCCATGCACGCTCCGGAAGCAGATTGGCCATCAGCTGAGGAACGATGCTGCTGCGCAAGATGTGGGCATCATGGGCTGAGCTGGGAAACTTGGCACACACGTGTGAGATGATCATGTCCGCCAGGCACACCACTTGAACATTTACCGAGTGTGAATGCTTCCTATTGCGGTAAACCTGTTCACGTGCCTGTGGTGGCACAAGCCCAACATGTGTGCAATCAATTGCACCAATGACATGGGGGATATGTCCAAGGGCATAGAAATCGCCCTTCACAGCCACCAACTCAGGCCCCCTGGGAAAATGGATATATCTGTCTTTGTAGAGCATCATGGCCGACAGGACATCCCTCAGCACCATGCTGAACATCGGCTGTGACATCCCGCCTGCACTTGCGACCGTGTGCTGGAATGAGCCTGTTGCAAAGAAATGCAGGCATGCCATCACCTTAGATGTTGCGGTGAAAGCTGTTGGATATGTCTGACGTGGCTGCAGGTGGGGCTCCAACATGGCACATAGGTTCTGCAGGGTTTGTCGGTCCAGCCTGAATTTGCGGATTATATCCTCATTCTCCATGTCTGCCAGGACTGTGAACGGACGATGGATATTGGGCCTCCTCCTCCTAGGACAGATCAAAGTGCACAGATGTCAATGCAGAAGAACATGAAATGTGCATCACATCAATTTTTTCTACAGACACATTCCCAAGTCTTACAACATGCACCATTAACCGACAGGGTACTTCACAAGTAGGTACACATCAGGCACACTACTCGTACACCTGTCCCCTTATCAGCAGCAATTATCTGTGCACCCCTCCGGCTCATTCGCATGCACAGTGTGATATACTAACAGATATGTGTGCATACCTATGAGTATGACCCCCAGCATATGTTACTAATTGCAATACTACCCGAACACACCATGTTGCTGGCCCTGATACACCTCCCAACACAGGTTGCACATGGCACACATCAACTACACACTGACCACCGGCTGAGCATGGGGGACACGTGTGTGCATGTGCATTGGACAATGTGCCAGTTGCTGATGCCCCTAGTTCAATAAATGAGACGACATTGTGCGTTACATTGCACACACAGACATCGACCATTATCTACATATGCTATGCAACACATTAACTGGACAGTCTACATTTCATTACCCAGCACATGTGACATGTGCGAGTGTATGTGCCCATGCAATGTATTGGCGACCCATATATGGTATGTGTTGGTGACGTGGAGTGACATGTCCCTTTTGTGCATTTGCCCTCATGAGGACCCTTCAATTGTTGAGACACTGGGCACTGTACATGTTGGCCTATGCAGAGAGCTGGAGGACACGTTAGGTGCAGCACAGCTACTCCACAACTCCATTAACGCTCACTCCAGGCACTGTCTGGCACCCATATGGTGGTGCCTACCGCTTGACACCTGCGGACTGGCACCGCCCATAACCCAGGCACGATCGCGGGAGACACCGCCAGATATGTATGTGACCATGGCGGTCACCATGCACCGCTACCCAAATCACGGTCACTCCAGGCACTGTCTGGCAGACATATGGCGGTGCCTACCGCTTGACACCTGCGGACTGGCACCGCCCATTACCCAGGCACCATCGCGGGAGACACCGCCAGATATGTATGTGACAATGGCGGTCACCATGCACCGCTACCCAAATCACGGTCACTCCAGGCACTGTCTGGCAGACATATGGCGGTGCCTACCGCCTGGCCCCTGAGGTGTGTCACCGCCATGGACCATGCCCTTGCAGCCAATGGGAAGCAGCCTCGCGGTAGCCTGATGCGAGTTTGAAAATCGCGGTAGGCGTGCACCGCCACCGCGGAGGCGGACATTGGATGTATTTGAATGAGGCAGACCTGGTACACCAATTGCAGCACCCTGGGACCACTGACACAGCCCCAGGGGCCTATATATGTGTGGGAGGGTGCACCACATTCCCACAGCTACCAGGGACTGCTGACTGACAACCCTCACCTGCTGCTGCTGCCTCAAGGGACTGCTGGCTGCCACCCTGCACCTGCTGCTGCTGCCTCAAGGGACTGCTGGCTGCCATCCTCCACCTGCTGCTGCTGCCTCAAGGGATTGCTGGCTGCCACCCTGCACCTGCTGCCTCAAGGGACTGCTGGCTGCCACCCTCTACCTGCTGCTGCTGCCTCAAGGGACTGCTGGCTGCCACCCTCCACCTGCTGCTGCTGCTGCCTCAAGGGACTGCTGGCTGCCACCCTTAACGTGCTGCTGCTGCCACATGTCCATTGTGATGTCGAGGACTCAGAAGATCCGTGCCAGTCCCTTCACCAGCGAGGAGCTTGAGGTCCTGGTAGACGGGGTGCTTGCACAGTACCCAAGGCTTTATGGCGGCCCTAATGTCGTGGAAAGTCTCCCAGACTGTGAGTGAGAGTGCAGGGTGGGCACATGTGAGGTGGAGGTGCTTCGGTATGTGTCAGTGGTTGTGGGGCTCTGACATGCACTGCCTATCATGTTTACTACAGCGGGAAGGGCTTGGTGGGCTCTTTCACACGTTACCCTGCATGCCTATCCTGAGTAGAGGGACATGTTCTGTAGTGTCAGCCATACAGTGCAGCTGCATTTTGGTGATGCAGGAGTCTGGCCAGTTATCGTTTGTGTGAATGGCTGTGTTGCTCCCAATTTACCCACTCAGTGTCAGTCCACCTGCCCTGCACAGTCCCCGTCGAATGCCACATGTCCACATCACTGCATGTACAGTGTGTTCCATGTGTGTTTGGTTCACGCCTCTTCATCTAAGTACCATCTCTGCCATGTAGATTGCACAGGAGCAGCCGTGGGAGAAGGGTGTGTGTATAACAGTTGTTGTCACTCTATGTGAGTTCCAGGACACAGTGAGGCTTTCACAGGGCTAGGACACTTAGGTCTGCGCAGTGTTGGACACAGTGAGTCCAAAAACAAGACACATGTTTTGCTATCTTCTCTATGTGTAGTTGTAGGTAACTGCAGACAGTAGCTGCGGCCAGACTACACGTTGCTGGCTGTGTTGGTATCCTGCATGTGAATTGGATGTGGAGGTACTGTGTCCACCATCGAACATGCATGCCTGTACGTCTGATTGACCAATGACATTGTACCATGTTCACAGCAATTGTTGGCTCTGTTACAGTTGTAGCTGGAGTTTTGGATGAGTCACTGTCGTGCTACTGCATTTTCGTTGTGTTGTCATTGTGCACTGTGTCACTGGAACCTCACCCCTCTTGTCTCCCATGCCTGCAGCTGAAGGTCCACCAGCGTAAAGCCGTGTGGAGGGCCATTGCCTCCAGAGTCCGAGATCTGGGTGTGTCAAACCGAAGGCGCACCCACTGTCATAAAAGGTGGGACGACATCTGCCGGCTGAGCAAGAACGTGGCCGAGATAACGCTGGGGCTGCTCCCTCAGACTGGCAGGTTGGCTAGGCGCAGCATGACACCACTAATGGCCCTCATCCTGGCTGTCACACAACCTGAGCTGGACAGACAACTGAAGGAGCATCAGCAGCAAGCTAGGGGTGAGTATGTGTTGCAGGCTGCCTTTGGATGGGAGTGGGTGCATGTGTCTACAGAGTGTGCAAATTGTCAGCTGTGTGACGTTGGTTGTGTGGTGCAATGTTTTGTGAGTGGCCTCTGTGCTGGGTGTATGTGCCATAGATTTGCCCAAACGGTGCTTCATGAAGTCAGTTTTAGCACTGTGCATCTCTCTTACATTTGGAGATGTGGCCTTCAGGTACCTTCTGCTGTGGGGTAGTGTGTGAATTCAGATGGATGGGAATGTCAGTGTGCCAACTGTGAATGCGTTTCAATGAATGCGTGCAATTCCAGACCTCAGATGTCTGCCAGTCAGACATCTGAGGCCAATGTGCAACAGTAGATGTGCCCATGAACTCGATATGGTGGATGGCATGTGTGCAGGGTCATTGTGGGCTGGTATGTCGTGGTCTGTGTGGTCCCCTACTGCTCCATACATGTAGGTGATATGCACCATGTTGTGGTGTTCATCCTTGCCAACATCGGGACAGTGTGTGTGCACAGGCCATTTTGTGGCTGTGTCTGATGTGAGCCAATAGCAGGATGGTGTGCTGTGTGAGTCACCTGGGGCACTTATGGCAAGATGTGTGTCGGACATGCACCGTTGGGTTGATATTTTGGGTGGCAAGATATATGTGTGCACAGGGTGGCATGCGATGTGCTGCACACCTCTTCTAGGATGCAGATGTATTGGCACGTGTTAGTTCTGTTGATACCACTCATCTCACAGTACTTCTCTCTCCTATGCAGCAGCTCCCGTATGTGCAGATGGAGAGGGGACGGACACCAGTGGTAAGGCTTCCAGTGCAACAGCCGGACCGGAGCAGACTGACACAGATGTGACCAGCGCCGAGGAGGGGGACAGGAGTCTGTTAGAGGATTCACAGCCAAATACACAAAGCTCTACCTCATCTGACACCAGCGGTGACGCATCCATGTTGGGGGGTACAGGGAACGGGGACTCGGCCTCCTCTTCCGCCACACAGCGTCCAGTGCCCAGCCTCCCTTCAACCTCCACTGGTGCTGTCCGTGTCCGCACGAGTAGGAAGGGAAGAGTCACCTTCACCCCAGGCACAGCTGCCCCAGCCCATGTCAGCCCTGCTGCCCTCAGTGCAGGAGCAGTCGAGCTATTGCGCCAGCTGTGTGTGGGGCAGACAGCACTTCTCAATGCCTTCCAAGAGCACGACAAAAAGTTGGGGCAGGTTATAGCTTTCATGGAGGGCATACATTCCGACGTAGGTGGGCTACACCGGACTGTGCAGTCCTTGTCATCAACTGTGACAGCAGCCCTGCAACAGGCACATAGTCAGGGAGCGGCTCCCAGCACTCGGTCCGGCCCCATGTCACTGTGCACTTCTGACGACAGTGACAATGCTCAACGGACCCCAAAGTCCCGATACAGAACCCGCAGCACACAGGAGCAGCAGTAGCCCAAGCGTACTAGGGTGCAGACACCATCCCCACATAAGAGTAAGGCCACCCCAGAGCGCAGAGAGAAAAGCCCATCAGGCGACAGCAAGGGTCCCAAAGCAAAGAAACAAGCATCAGGGTCATAGGCCTCACCTTCCTCCCCCGCCAAAGACTCCCCTGTCCCAAAGACGTCTCGCAGAGGCAAAATGACAGTTTCCACACCCACTGAGAAGGTGTTGCCTGCAAACATTACACAGGATGAGGGCCCCATGGATAATCCATCCTTGACCTCCACTCCCATCCCAAGCCCTGTGAAGCCAGCACGGGAGGACACTGTAGGGGGCAAAGCTGGTGGACAGAGGGAGGCAGGGCGGCGGCAAACACCAGGCAAGAGCACAGCGGGATCCAGCATGCCCCCAGAGGGAGGGTCAACATCCACACCAGAATCAGCTTTGGTAGTGGGGTCACCTGTTGTGTCTGCCCCAGTTCCCCTCAATCCCCAGACAGGGAAGCCTTTCAGGATCCCCAAGAAGTGGAGAGGCACCCCTCAACAATCTCCAGCACACACTGTGTCTCACCAGGGCATGAGTCCACCTCCCCGGGCCACCACCCCACCTGGTCCAAGCAGCCCTAGCTCCCACAAGCACAGTTGGCTCTTCCACAGTTGTTACTCCCACTGCCCAGGGCAGCCCTCCAACTGACCCCAACACACAGTCAGCTCCAAGTCCGACAGACAGCCCCATCTGAGTGGTGGTCACCCTCACACACCTGTCTGTCCACAGGGGTGCGTGTGATGCCCATTGTCAGGCCCATTACTCTGTTGCTGAGCATGGCATGGTAGAGTTGCATACATTCCCTGTGTAGATTCTGATGTCACTACTCTGCACAATGTCTTTGCCTTTTTGTTCACTGCTGTTTGCCCCCTGCCTGTGCAGCTTCTCATGTACCTCACCTGCACTGTGTCCTGGCCACTGGCCTTGTCGTTCACTGCTGTGTGCCCCCTGCCTGTGCAGCTTCTCATGTACCTCACCTGCACTGTGTCCTGGCCACTGGCCTTGCTGTTCACTGCTGTTTACCCCTTGCCTGTGCAGCTTCTGATGTAACTACTCTGCACATTGTACTTGCCTTGTGTTTCACTGCTGTTTGCCCCTTGCCTGTGCAGCTTCTGATGTAACTACTCTGCACATTGTACTTGCCTTGTGTTTCACTGCTGTTTGCCCCCTGCCTGTGCAGCTTCTCATGTACCTCACCTGCACATTGGACTGGCCACTGGCCTTGCTGTTCACTGCTGTTTGCCCCTTGCCTGTGCAGGATCTCATGTACCTCATCTGCACTTTGGACTGGTCACTGGCCTTGTTGTTCACTGCTGTTTGCCCCTTGCCTGTGCAGGATCTCATGTACCTCATCTGCACATTGGACTGGCCACTGGCCTTGCTGTTCACTGCTGTTTGCCCCTTGCCTGTGCAGGATCTCATGTACCTCATCTGCACTTTGGACTGGTCACTGGCCTTGCTGTTCACTGCTGTTTGCCCCTTGCCTGTGCAGGATCTCATGTACCTCATCTGCACTTTGGACTGGTCACTGGCCTTGTTGTTCACTGCTGTTTGCCCCTTGCCTGTGCAGCTTCTCATGTACCTCACCTGCACTTTGGACTGGTCACTGGCCTTGCTGTTCACTGCTGTTTGCCCCTTGCCTGTGCAGCTTCTGATGTAACTACTCTGCACATTGTACTTGCCTTGTGTTTCACTGCTGTTTGCCCCTTGCCTGTGCAGGATCTCATGTACCTCATCTGCACATTGGACTGGCCACTGGCCTTGCTGTTCACTGCTGTTTGCCCCTTGCCTGTGCAGGATCTCATGTACCTCATCTGCACTTTGGACTGGTCACTGGCCTTGTTGTTCACTGCTGTTTGCCCCTTGCCTGTGCAGCTTCTCATGTACCTCACCTGCACTGAGTCCTGGCCACTGGCCTTGCTGTTCACTGCTGTTTGCCCCTTGCCTGTGCAGCTTCTGATGAAACTACTCTGCACATTGTACTTGCCTTGTGTTTCACTGCTGTTTGCCCCCTGCCTGTGCAGCTTCTCATGTACCTCACCTGCACATTGGACTGGCCACTGGCCTTGCTGTTCACTGCTGTTTGCCCCTTGCCTGTGCAGGATCTCATGTACCTCATCTGCACATTGGACTGGCCACTGGCCTTGCTGTTCACTGCTGTTTGCCCCTTGCCTGTGCAGGATCTCATGTACCTCATCTGCACTTTGGACTGGTCACTGGCCTTGTTGTTCACTGCTGTTTTCCCCTTGCCTGTGCAGCTTCTCATGTACCTCACCTGCACTGTGTCCTGGCCACTGGCCTTGCTGTTCACTGCTGTTTGCCCCTTGCCTGTGCAGCCTCTGATGTAACTACTCTGCACATTGTACTTGCCTTGTGTTTCACTGCTGTTTGCCCCCTGCCTGTGCAGCTTCTCATGTACCTCACCTGCACATTGGACTGGCCACTGGCCTTGCTGTTCACTGCTGTTTGCCCCTTGCCTGTGCAGGATCTCATGTACCTCATCTGCACTTTGGACTGGCCACTGGCCTTGCTGTTCACTGCTGTTTGCCCCTTGCCTGTGCAGGATCTCATGTACCTCATCTGCACTTTGGACTGGCCACTGGCCTTGCTGTTCACTGCTGTTTGCCCCTTGCCTGTGCAGCTTCTCATGTACCTCATCTGCACTGTGTCCTGGCCACTGGCCTTGCTGTTCACTGCTGTTTGCCCCTTGCCTGTGCAGGATCTCATGTACCTCATCTGCACTTTGGACTGGCCACTGGCCTTGCTGTTCACTGCTGTTTGCCCCTTGCCTGTGCAGGATCTCATGTACCTCATCTGCACTTTGGACTGGTCACTGGCCTTGTTGTTCACTGCTGTTTGCCCCTTGCCTGTGCAGCTTCTCATGTACCTCACCTGCACTTTGGACTGGTCACTGGCCTTGCTGTTCACTGCTGTTTGCCCCTTGCCTGTGCAGGATCTCATGTACCTCATCTGCACTTTGGACTGGCCACTGGCCTTGCTGTTCACTGCTGTTTGCCCCTTGCCTGTGCAGCTTCTGATGTAACTACTCTGCACATTGTACTTGCCTTGTGTTTCACTGCTGTTTGCCCCCTGCCTGTGCAGCTTATCATGTACCTCACCTGCACATTGGACTGGCCACTGGCCTTGCTGTTCACTGCTGTTTGCCCCTTGCCTGTGCAGGATCTCATGTACCTCATCTGCACTTTGGACTGGCCACTGGCCTTGCTGTTCACTGCTGTTTGTCCCTTGCCTGTGTAGGATCTCATGTACCTCATCTGCACTTTGGACTGGCCACTGGCCTTGCTGTTCACTGCTGTTTGCCCCTTGCCTGTGCAGCTTCTCATGTACCTCATCTGCACTGTGTCGTGGCCACTGGCCTTGCTGTTCACTGCTGTTTGCCCCTTGCCTGTGCAGGATCTCATGTACCTCATCTGCACTTTGGACTGGTCACTGGCCTTGCTGTTCACTGCTGTTTGCCCCTTGCCTGTGCAGGATCTCATGTACCGCATCTGCACTTTGGACTGGCCACTGGCCTTGCTGTTCACTGCTGTTTGCCCCTTGCCTGTGCAGCTTCTGATGTAACTACTCTGCACATTGTACTTGCCTTGTGTTTCACTGCTGTTTGCCCCCTGCCTGTGCAGCTTCTCATGTAAATACTGTGCATATTAAAATGCCCACTGGCTTTGCTGTTGCCCAAATTTGTTGTCTCAATATGCAAATTGTGAATAAACACAGTTGGTCCTGCTGTGAGTTGTGTCAGTGTCCTTCCTGAATAAAGTTGTTTCTGTGTGTGCATGGTTTACTGTGTCACATGCTCAGTATGCCACTTCAACATTGCCAATGGGTTGTCTCACATTTCATTTTTTTTGCAGGGGTGGGAGGCACTTCATTTCTACCTGACTGTGATACTTATGGGTGCAGTGCAGGTGGTTGGCAATGAATTCTTGTTGTCATCTTCCTTCTTAGCTCATGTTATCTATGGTGGACACATGTCAGGTTTGTGGGCAATGGCAGCACAGGGTGGGAGTTTGGGCACAGGCTTACAGGCAGGCAGGCCAGGGTCATGGGGTCCTGTGTGGGCTTCCTTTCTGTGTGCCAATCAGTGTCGGTGTATGGACATCTTGTGGTGATGAGTTATCCAGGTCCCATGGCTTACTTGCAATGTGTGCACTTGGGTGGTGGAGAAGTGTATGGTGTGAAGGGGGTGACTTTGTTGTGACTGTGGATGTGTGTGCACCTGCATTGTCAACTACTGCCATGTGTCACCCTGGAGTGGTGTGCCTGTATGTGTACTTGTTGAGCCCTGTGGTTGTGTTTTGTGCACATGGCAGTATTGTGTGTTGCTGTTGTGGGAGGAGGTATGTGTGACATATCCTACTTGTCCTTGGCTGTCATGTAGTGTGTCACTGGGCCCTGTGTGTTGTGCAGCAGACATTCTCTTGTCCAGTATTTGGATGCCTATGTGTGGCAGGTCAGTATTTGAGTTCAGGGCCTTCCTTACATCCCTGTGCCTTTACATGGGTGTCCTTGCTGTCTCCAGGAGTTGTTGCATTGGGGTGACCGTGGTTTGTGTTGCCTGAATGTGTCAGCCATGTGTGCTGTGATGGGCTGTGTATGTTCTCACATGTGTCTTGTCTTGCATGAGCATCACACATGCTTGATGGTTGTGTCACTGCCCTTCCATTTGTGGGCACCTCACTTTGGCTTTCCTATTAGTTGTCCTCCATTACTGCTGGCATGTGGTGTGTGTATGTAGCTGTGAGTCAGGGTGGTGTGTGTGTGTGTGACTTGTCAGGTAGTGTGTGCAGTGAAGTGGTTGGTCCTCATCTGTGTGTGTGTACATTTTGTGCCTGGCCTCAGTGTTCTTGGCTTGTGTGTGATGTTGTTGTGGTGTGTGTGTTGGCTGGGGCCTGGGCTTCTGTGCTATGTGTTCCTGTGCAAAGGGTTCTGCTGTGGCTGTATATGCAGTTGTTGGGACGTGGGGCATTGTGTGGCTGTAGTTGTGTGGTTGTTCTGCAGGAGTGGCACTTGGGAGGCACATGTTGTGTTCCTTCAGGGAGGTAGCTGGTGTGTTGTGGATGGAGTTGTGGCTCTGTGCGATTTGTACGGTGCCCTTGGCATGCGCTGGCCCTGGGCTCTGCGTTGTGTGCATGGTTTCATGCACACTGACCGCGGCGGTGACGTGACCGGGACATTTGTTCATTATGGCGGTACATGGGTGGTCAGTATGTGGCGAGGTGTGTTTGTCACAGGTGGAACATGTGTGTGTGCAGTGATGGCTGTGTGCCTGTCCCCACAGGGGTGTGTGGTGTTCCCATGCGAAGTTTTTCCACCCTGGAGCTGTGTATTGTGTTACTTGCACTGTTGTGTCTGTACGTACCTGCGGAGGCGTCCGCGGCGGACGATGACTTGCAGGTGGTGTATCATGTACAGCACCGGGAAGGCGTGTAGGGCAGGATCCATCGCGGTGTGTCCCGGGTGTCTCTTTTCTGTCTCCGCTGTGGTGTCTCCGCCGTCTTTCGCTGTGCGGTTTCTCTGTCGCGGTGCGCTGCCATGTTTCCGGCATCGTGATATCTTCGGCGTACGGGACGTCATTCCGCACGGCGGTGTGTGTTGATTGGCTCACTCCGCCGCGGTGGCGGGCGCACTTTGATGGCGGTCGGCGTCGCACCGCAGCGCGCGGGAAATGGGCAATGTGTGGCCATCCTAACATGGCGGGCGTGAAGACCGCTGGCGGCGTGCGGTAAATGGGTGTTAACGCCACCGCCGGCACCGCGGTCGTGTCTCCGCCCGCCATCGTAATAGGCCCCTAAGTTTGGTAATTTTGTAATTAATTTTAGGTGTGTGTTGTGGTGTTTATAGGTGTAAAGGGTAGGAAGTAATTTATTTTTAATTTATGAATTAATAATTGTTTGTTGATTAATTTTAATTAATTAATTTGTAATTAATCTTGGTCATTGTGGAAATAATTTTAGGTGTGTGTTGTGGTTTTTATAGGTGTAAAGGGTGGGAAGTAATTTATTTTTAATTGATGAATTAATAATTGGTTGTTAATCAATTTTAATACATTAATTGGTAATTCAAATCAAATCAAATCAGCTTTATTCGGTTAGATAATACACAAACCATAAAAGCAATCTAAAATACATCATACATTGCTGCATATATCACAAACTCTAAAAAGGAATATCCAAATTCATTAAAAAGAGAGAAAAGGATGAAAAAAAGAAACCCCACACAAAACAAACCATAATACCACCTTGAAAAAACACAAGTTTCAATATTTCAGGCATCTTTTCAAGATAAAAGAAAAACCCAATATATCAAATAATTATTTCCATTAAAACCTTTAAACATAATAAACAATTATTAGATATTTATAAGAATATCAAAAATAAAAATAATTTAAAAAAGTCCATTTTCTTAATTCATAATGCATTCTATTTCAGGTATAAGCAAATTCATTTCAGGCTACAGACTTCGTTCTCATAACTCAAAGCCTCAAGATGAGAGATATTATTACGTATCATAATTGACGTCTTGATGTAAGTCACCACTGCATTACAGATTCTTATATTTGCAAGACTACAAATATACTCAAATGCTACCTTATAAGAAAAAAGTTTCTCCTTTAAAAACAGCGGTCGTAAAAAACATTTCCTAGAATTCTTATAAAAACCACAAAATAACATAAAATGCAAAGTTGTCTGTTGTGAAAAACCATTACATGGACACTTAGGAAGATTTCGACTCCATCTTCTCTTTATCGGGAAAGCAATTAAAAAGTGCAGAAGTCCCATCCTCAATCTAGTTAAATAAAATCTGTGCCTTATATTGGTGACCTGTAATAAATATGTAGGTATTCCAAGGCCAAACGTCCGGTCCATGTAAGCTTTAGTTATCGGTTGCTGGTCTGCTTTTAGGTCCCTAAACAATTTCCGTTTTTCCAGTAGTTTGTTCTTCAGGTCTTTTTACAATGACTAGCTATTTGATGGGGATTTTTAAAATCAGGATTTTGGTCACATTCATCTAGTAAATTTTTGATATAGAGTAACCACGGTATTTTAGTTCCATATTCATGTGCGATACAATCTTTAATAATATCCTGGGTAAATTTGGTGCCTTCTTTGCTCCAGATACCATGCCAAACATTTACGCTTGTTGTGCCTATAAAATCATGTATATAAGGGGCATCTAATTCTTTATGGACACTAAACACCGGGGTTGAACTCGGGACTGCTAACAATCTTCGCAAAAATTTATTTTCTTGTATGTAAAGAATGTTACAATTTTCTCCTCCCCACAATGTAGCCCCATAACAAGTTCCACTAAGGCACTTACTTTTATAAAGGGTCATTATTTCCCTAACAGGCTTATTTCCCATTTTTTTGAGAACCTGAAGATTGACTCCGTTATTCTCGTAAATTTTAACTTACTGTTCTCAATATGGGCTTTCCAGCCCCCTATCGAAAAAGTCAAACCTAAATATACAAAAGAATTTGTTCTACTAATAGGGACATTATCGATATGATGATTCTTGGTTTTGGCTTTCCCTTGTCCACAGACCATTGTGAAAGTCTTTTTAAATTAATTAATAAATCCTTATCCTGCATATATTTAGCAAATCTATCGATCAAAGTTTGTAGCCCATTCGCCGTTCTTGATAATAACACGGCGTCGTCCGCATAAAGTAAGATCGGGACGACACGTTTAGCCACTATAGGGGCATCCGCATTTAGCTTCTGTAGTTCTTCATCCACACCGTTAATATATAGTGAAAATAATAGTGGCGCGAGTACGCACCCTTGCCTAATTCCTCGTTTCACTCTAAAACTTGCAGTGCATTCTCCATCTGGCCCATAGCGGACCCTTGTAGTCAAATGACTATATATCTGTGAAAGATATATAATAATATCTTCCGGGGCGCCCATTTTAGTTAATGTCTGCCATAATTTCTTGTGGTTTACCAAATCAAAAGCACTAGTTAAATCAATAAAACATAAGTGTAGATGCCCCTTTTTTATAAGCGTATATTTACTGATCAATAAATGTAGGTTGATGCATTGTTCTATCGTACCTATTTCCCTTCTGAACCCAAACTGCGATTCTGTAAGGATCTTTTTTCTTCCGCCCAAATTTCCAATCTTTCTAGCAGTATTCTTCCCATTAGTTTTGAGGTGGTATCAAGAAGGGAAATAGGGCGATAGCACTTAGCATCAGTTCTATTACCCTTTTTAAAAATTGGTACAATAATACTCTCTGTCCATGATTTAGGTATTGTACCTCGACCAACCGCATTAAAAACATTTTGTAAAACGGGGGCCCAGCGGCTGGAGTCCTGTTTAAAGAAGTCTATTGGGACCCCGTCTACACCCGGTGCCTTCCCATTTGCACAACGCGCTAATGAAAGAGTCACTTCATCTAATGTGATATAAGATAGTTTTGGTGAATTAAAAGTGATAAAAGTTTGATTTTTGGATAATTCCATAACCCCTTCGATATTAATTTGTCCTATGAAAGAGGGCGTTTCATTTTCTTCATTAAAAACGTTACTAAAATGGCAAATCCATTCTTCTGGCTGCACAAGACTCTCAACTTTAGTTGCACAATTTTCTTTAAAAAGGGGTGATTTACAGTTTTCCAAAATAAAGAGGTATCTTTTGTATTTGCAGCCAAAATAAGCTTCTCCCAAGCATCTATCTGAATATCTTGTTTTCTTTTTGCTAGTGATTGTTTATACAAAAGTCTCCATCTTTTAATAAGTTCGTTATCTCTAGGCTTACTTTTTAAGGCATTTTTTAAAGATTGATTTGCCTTGGTACATTGTGTATCAAACCACCCAATTTTTTTCTTTGTCTTCCTTTTACTCTTAATTTTCAAACCTCTTGAAATTTCTGCAGTGATCTTACAAAAAGAGCCCATAATCTGGTTATCAGTGCAATCAACCCTATTACAAATTTCTACCTCTTGTTTACATTTACCAATTAAGTCCTCCATAAAAACTTTTGGGTCTACTCCCGACCATTTGATAGACACACCATTTTCCCCCTGAGTAGAAACAAAGGGGGCTAGACAAGGGCCACTATGGTAAATGTCATTCATTCTAACCGTTAGGAGGAGTGGATGGTGATCACTGACACAAACTATTTTCACCTCCATATTCTCTATTTGTTCTAATGCCTGTTTCGAGATTAGAATATGATCAATAATTGAACATTTACCATGGCCATCAAAGGTTGGCAATTGAGATGATCCATCAGGTAGATATTGGTCTAATAAATCCAAATTGTGTTTAGACATTACTTCATTTATGGATTCACCGTAAGGATTGTGAGGGAAATGGGGGCTACTATCACCAGACTCATTTCCATATCCACAACGGTTTCCCTCTAAAACACTACATTTTTTACTATTGAAATCTCCGGCCCAAATCAGGATATAATCCCTCTTTATTTCTTTTAAAAATATATCCAATTCCCTCTCAAATGTCAATATCACCTGATTTTTTGTATTATTAAAAATATTATTATAAAAATTAATTACAACAAAGCATTGAACAGGAGAAAAAAGCCACACAAATTGGAAAAAGGGAGACTCAGTATAAACTTTCTTTATCGATAACGGGCATGTTACCGACAATAGAAATACTAGACCACCCTTAGCTCTTCCGCTTTGTGAGGGTATCGCTTGAGTATCCACGATTGAAAACCCATCAATGTAAAAAGATTTCGTATGCCAAGTCTCTTGTAGGCAAATTAAGTCACAGTCATTTAAAAAAACAGGCCATGACCCATCAAGTAGTTTCTTATCTACGCCTGCAATGTTCCAAGATACAAAGGATAATCTCCTATAGTTCTGTTTATGTTTTACGGATGATTTTTCTAATAACAACTCAGTAATGGGATTAAAATCTTGTACAGAGACTTCAGGTAGTCAATCTACATCACTACAGTATGTGAGAGGCGAGAATCTATTAGACAAAACCAGAGGTCTCAGTTCTTTCCTTATTGTGAGGTCCTGGCCGTAATGGTTATGATTTATAGTATCTGGTTTATAAAAATAACCTAATGGGACTCCAGTAATAACATTTTTTGATTGCCTATATAATGTGTCCCAACTTTCACGTATCACGTCTAACAGAGTCTTAACCATCTCCTGATATCGAAAGGTAACTACAACACAATCCCCATTACATCTCTTTGGGTGTTTCCCCACCCAGGATACTCTTCTTACCATAATAATACTTTTTGATAGAGTGTTTACATCATATACACAAAGGTTACTAAACCAGGACAATATTTTGTTTTTTAAATCGTCAAAATCTTCATTTATGCCATTCTTTAATTCCGGCACACTTTTCAGGACAATTGTATATGGTGTAGCTTCTGGGGGAGGTGAAGAGGTTTTTGGTTCCTGTTGAGGGTCGATGTGAGGCTAGATGTAACTACCATTTTATTATCTTGGTTTGCCAGAGACCTAAGACGTGCCCCAATATCTGGTGTTTCCTGGTGTTTCCTTATTCATTTGATCACCATTTTTTCCCCCTCTTAGCAATTGTGTTAGTACATTACGGGACTGTACAGAAGCATTGATGCCAATTTGCGAATTTCTTACAGTACCACATGTTTCATTATTTACTTGTTCTATAACAGATTGTACATTTCCCATTTTGTTTTCCTCTTGCTTTGTAAAGTCCGTAATTAATTTAACAATACCAGCAACATCCTCCTTAATTTTAGAAATTTCAGTCAATAAATTTCTTTCGATCGTGTCAATTTTTCCGTGTAACTTTTTAATAAGTAAATCCAAGTTTAAAGGGTAGTTGCAACATTGGGCTGTTTTTTCCCGCCCACTCTGGTTTTGGGCACATGACTGTTGTTTTTTATGAATGTCATTTGTGGGTGGTTTCGCTTTACCCTTCCGCTGTAGTTTTCCCTCAGTCATAATAGCTTGTTCTTGGCCTTCCACTAAAACTGATATCTCCAAGGGTGTCGACGATACGCAAGGTGCTATAACGGTATTCTGGGAAGTAGAATTAATTACTGGGCGTGCCGATATTATATCTACCATATCTGCCATTGGATCCTCAACTACATTGTTTAGGGCAATCTTTGTCGCTGCTAAACGTTCTTCGACATTAACTATTTCAGTGTTTATTAGGCCCATTGCAGTATTTAAATAGTTGGTGATCGGTGCGCTTAGTCTGGCATTTTTGTTTTTACTGCCAGTTGCGGCGCCAATAAGCTTACGCTTCCCCATGATTATTGGGCCGACATGCAAACACTATTATATGCTTTCTATCGTATGCTATCGTATACTTTCTATCGTATGCAAAGTATGCAAAGTATTGCCAGCTTCTCCAGTTCTCCAAATCACTGGGCGTTAGCCCAGCCTCTATCCGGCCGTTGACGGGCGCAGACAGGCTGTGAGAGCCCACGGAAGATTTTGTTGGCGCCTCCGGGCGCGTCCTGATGATGATTTGCGCAGCCGCTCGGGAGTATAGGACTGGAGGTCCCTGTATCAGCTGGACAAACAGGCAACGGGCGATGCACTGGCGGTAGAACAGATTTACTCTTAACAGCCACCCTAATGAAGGGCAATGCTCTCACAAGCTCGCTCACCTGCCTCTCCGTAATTGCTGACTGAGCTGATGACGAGGCTCCAAGCTCCAGGAAACTCCAGGAAATTCTCCCAACTTGGCGATTCGCCCCACCTCTACTCCTGGTAATAGTCTGGCGGTCACGGTGGTCACACAGTGGACGGAGAATAAATAATAGTGGTCCACAGCACAACCGCACTATCGGGAAAACCCCAGGCTGGCGAGAGCCCGTGGCGAGCCCTCTCAGCCCTCTCAACTCAGCTCAGCTCTGCCCGTGGAAGCAACTCGAGCCAGTGCCAGTGCTCGCTGGGCCGGTAAGAAGCCTCGGTTGAGTCCGAGGGAGGCTTTGGGAACTGGTGGGTGCGCGGATGGGTCAGAAAAACCGTCCGCGGCTTTTCGGATTTTCGGCGTTTTCGGCGTTTCGGCGTTCTTGTTTCCCGCTCCTGCTCCCTCGCTACTGACTTGCTGGCTTGCAGACTGCAAACTGGAAACCCAGGACTGGAGTCAACTGAGGGGGTTCATTTTGCCATAGAAATTATGATTAGTGCCGATCCTGTCACCAGCCAGCTCTGAGTCAGTAATTGGTAATTAATTATGGTAATTGTGTAATTAATTTTAGGTGTGTGTTGTGGTGTTTATAGGAGTAAAGAGTGGGAAGCAATTTGTGTTTAATTAATTATATATAGTTGTTAATGTTAATTATTTGATATTTATTTTTGGTAACTCTTTTTTTTTTTTTTTACTTTTAAAGGGGTAAAGGGTGGGTACTAAATACATTTTAATTATTTAATTATTAGTTGTTAATAGTAATAGATTTTAATTTTAAAATAAGTTTTAATTGTGTTTTATTATTTTATAGTTTAATTTAGGTGTGTGTTGTGGATATTATAGTGTTAAAGTGTGTGTAGTCAATTAATGTTTTTTTTTATTAATAATATTTTTTTAATTCATTATTAATTATGTTAATTATGTAAATAAATGTAATTAAAAATGTTGAAGTGTTTTGGTAATGGTGTGGTGTTATAGGGTAGGAAATAAAATAAATACATTATGTTTTAATTAATTTTTTTGTTTGTAAAAATTTTCTAGTTTAAAAGAATTATTTTTTTTAAATGTATTTATTATTTTATTTTATATAATATTTGTAGGTTTTTGTTGTATGTAATTAGTATTATAATATGTGTTATTTTTACATGTTTAATATTTTTTTTTTTTTAAATGTTTATTAATTTGTATTACTTTTTTTAATTTTTAATATATCTTTTTTTTCTAAGTGTTTGAGTGTGAATAGTAAAACAAATGTCTCGGCTATCCAACACTTTCCCTATTGTTGCATTCACTGGAGTGGGAATAGTAGTTTTTACCCCTCCGCTATCCAGCACTTTCCCTACCGTTGCACTCACTGGAATTGGAATAGTAATTTTTACCTCTACGCTATCCTGCACTTTCTCTACTGTTGCACTCACTGGAGTTGGAATAGTAATTCTTACCTCTCTGCTATCCAACATTTTCCCTACTGTTGCACTCTCTGGAGTGGGAATAGTAATTTTTACTCCCCGCTATCCAACACTTTCCCTACTGTTGCACTCACTGGAATGGGAATACATTTTTTTACCCCTCCGCTATCCAACACTTATCCTACTGTTGCATTCAGTGGAGTGCGAATATTAATTATTACCCCTCCGCTATCCAACATTTTCCCTATTGTTGCACTCTGTGGGGTGGGAACAGTAATTTCTGCCCCTCCACTATCCAACACTTTCCCTACTGTTGCTCTAACTGGAGTGGGAATAGTAATTTTTACCTCTCCGCTATCCAACACTTATCCTACTGTTGCACTCATTGGAGTGGGAATAGTAATTTTTACCCCTCCACTATCCAACACTTTCCCTACTGTTGCTCTTACTGGAGTTCGAATAGTAATTCTTACCCCTCCGCTATCCAGCACTTTCCCTACTGTTGCACTCACTGGAGTGGGAATAGTAATTTTTACCCCTCTGCTATCCAATACTTTCCTTACTGTTGCACTCACTGAAGTGTGAATAGTAATTTTTACCCCTATGCTATCCAACACTTTCCCTACTGTTGCACTGTTTGGAGTGGGAATAGTAATTTTTACCCCTCCGCTATTCAACACTTTCCCTACTGTCGCACTCACTGGAATTGGAATAGTAAATTTTATTATTTTGCTATCCAACACTTTTCCTACTGTTGCACTGATTGTATTGGGCAATTTAAGTTTAAATATTTATTCATAGTTTAATGTTTTAGTTTATTCTAGAATTATTTTTATATTTTAAATTATTTATATATATATATATATGAATATCCACGAACTGCCACAAATGCCGATATCCTGCCCATAAAGTGTCGGTGCCTGCCGGGGTTGACAGCGCCCCTAAACATGTAGAAAGTCCAACCAAGGAAGGAAAGGCGGCACACCAAGTAAACACCAGTGGTTTATTCCGAGTGAGAAAACAAACCGAACAACGCGTTTCAGCCGAAACGGCCTTTGTCAAGTTCAAAGGGCATCAGAGGTATTGCACCATATATCCGCATACGTCATAATAGAAAGTAAGAAAATACTTCATGGCGATAAAAACTTAGAAATGTAGCAGTTCATAAATAACATTTTAAATAAATGCGATATTATGCAATATTATGCAATCACAGTGGCATCTAAATTAGTGAAATAAATAACAACAAATACTCAATGATTCGTCATTACAAATGAAACGCGCATAGCATACACTCCAATTGGCCATTGCCATAGAAACATAATAAACAAGAGCAACGATGTTAAATGTTACAAAATGAAGCGGAACAAATTTATATCTTTCCGCAACCTGAAACTCATCAATTCCAAATGGAGATATTATCTAAAATAAGAGATCTAATAATCAAATATTTAAAGCTCTGGTCATAATGTTAATGCGCCGATAACTATCTTTACAAATCAAAAGATGTGTTTATCACTAAATTGCCACCGATAATAAAGCCACATTCTACATGATGTTATAGACGCTAAGCAGGGTGTAAATAATACCACCCAGTGTCCTTAATTAAAATAGTGAAATTATATAACAACCACATCACCTATTTACAAAAATATGTTAAAAATAGTGATACACAATATATATTATTATGTACATATATAGACAATTCCCATGGATGGCAAATCAAAGGACCATGCAAATAGGGGACAGAAATAAGGAAGAAAATTCAGCTAATCCGTTCTTCATTTCAACAGGACAAGTGCCCTCATGATATCAATATCATATCATTCTGCGAATATCAAATTATACAGTATCTCCCTTAAAAATCCCCATAGCACCAACAGGTCCCCTAATGATCCAACCAAGGTTTATGTGTGACATAAAAAAGTGATATATGAATGCAGTGTGAATTAAAAAATCAATATATAATCATTTTATCATAGGAGAAAACCTGAGAGACAGGAACAGTTAATTTTAGTATCTGGGTCAGATGAATTATACCCCTATATGCGTAGCCAGCTCCTCTCCTGCATTCAGGCCAAATGGTATTCTAGTATTGAGGTCAATAATGAATCTTGATTCTAAGATCCTCAACTGTTTCTCGCTATCACCACCCCTGATATGTTTAAGGATACGATCAATCCCAGTGTATTTCAACAACGTATAATCACTGTTGTGTTTATGGTAAAAATGTCGTGCCACGGGGTAACTGAAGTCTAGGTTTACTATTGACCTTTGATGTTCCAAAATACGTTTCTTGATGGGCAATTTGGTGCTCCCTATATAGCGAAGCCCACAGGGACATTCTAGACTATACACTACATGATCTGATGTACAGGTAATGAATTTAGATATCAGTTTTTCTTTTCCATTTGATAATTTATAGCTCTTGCTGTTAACGCTATATCTGCAGGCTTTACAGGATTGACATCTATAAAATCCTTTACTGCTTTGTAACCAACCCGCATTATTCTCATTTTGAAAATGGCTGCTAACCAATTTATCCTTCAAAGAACGTGCTCTCTTGTATGTTATAGTGGGAGATGCACCAACCTTAGTGCCTATCACAGGATCAGCCCGAATAAGGCTCCAATGTTTTTTCATGATCCACCTGAGCTTGCCAGCCCTATCATTGAAGGTGGTAATCATTCTGGGAATAGGTGTAGTTTGATTATGTATCACCAGATCTCGTTCTTTGAAGAGGATGTCAGTTTGTTTAACATTGTTAAGTTTATGCTTAGCTACAGATAAAACTTTTTCAGAATAACCTCTCTGTCTGAATCTGCTTACCATGTTATTGGATTCCTTCAAAAAGCTTGAGTCAGTGCTACAATTTCTACGAGCTCTTAACAGCTCTCCATAAGGGATGCTATTAAGAAGAGAAGTGGGATGATGGCTACAGGCATGTACAATACTATTGCCTGCAGTCTCTTTTCTGAAAAGCTCCGTGACCAATTTGTCCCCCTGAACCACAACATGTTTATCCAAAAAATCACATTCAGTTTGACTCATATGCGATGTAAATTTGAGATTTAAATTGTTGATTGATAGACTGGAAATAAAGCTCCTAGCTAGATCTTCTCCACCATCCCAAATGAGGAAGAGATCATCTATATATCTAAGCCATAAAGGTATATGACAGGTGTATAAATCATTAGCATCAGACCAGACAACCTGCTCCTCCCACCAGCCCAGGAATAAATTCGCTAGGCTGGGGGCGAAGCAAGTACCCATGGCGGTCCCCAACTTTTGACGATATAGAACTTTATCAAACAAAAAAATATTTTGGTTTAAACAATAGGACATCATGTGTTTCAACATAACTGTATGCTCATACAATGCAATAGGTCTTCTTTGCAAATAATATAAGCATGCATTCACCCCTTGTTCCTGGTCAATACAAGTGTATAATGAACACACGTCCAAGGTAATAAGCATGAAATCTTTCTCCCATTTTACATCATGAATCCTCTTCAAAAATTCTGTACTGTCCTGACAGTAAGATCGTAGATCTCTGACATAGGGGCCTAAAAAATAATCCAAAAAAATAGAGGTGTTTTCCAATAGGCCCCCATTTGAGGAAACAATCGGTCTCCCAGGTGGTTTCATTTGGTGTTTATGGACCTTAGGCAAAAGGTACAAGCATGGAACACGTGGGTTATCATTTTTTAAAAATTTAAATTCATCATCATCAATGAGACTCGTATTCCACCAGTTATATAGCATTTCATGATATCTTTTGATGGTGTCCCCATATTGTTGCCAAGTTACAGTTTCATAGCAAATACTATCTGTCAGTTGCCGCATTGCTTCTGACCTGTAGTCCTGAATGTCCCATAAAACAACATTGCCCCCCTTGTCCGAAGGCTTTATTATCAGTGACGGATCCTGCAAGAGATCCTGTAAGGCCGTCTGCTGTTTATAAGTCAAATTGTCCTTAATTCGATATGTTTGGTCACTTCTCATTTTAATCAACTCATGCACCATCACTGAATGAAAAGCTTCAATATTATCATGAAGAGTGTTTGGATTGAAGCGAGATTTCAATTTAAGACCACTACTACACTTGGAATCAACCAAAAAGCCAATGTTCTCCAAGGTGTCAGCTACACCAATAGGTTGGTTAGCATTAGTGTCACAATCCAATTCATGAATTTCCAGAATGGCATCAATGTCCCCAATCATAAAATCCATACCTCTGTCTGGTGTTGAATCTGACATGGCTACAGGATGCTGATTCCTGAATTGTTGTCGTGTAGCATGTAACTTCATAAGTTTCAATTTTCTCACATAAAGAAATAAGTCAATTCTAGTATCCACATAATTCCAATCTGTGTCAGGGCAAAATGATAGTCCTAGTTTTAGAAGTGACTTTTCTTCAATAGATAATTCACGTTTGGACAGATTAACTATGGATCGATCCGGCGTTTCTATTGATGGAGAGTTCCTATGCCAGATTTTGTTGCGTCCGCCCCTCCTGGTTAAACGTTGTTTTTCTTTTTGTTGGCGGTTTTGCCCCTTGGTCTTCCCCGCCCACTTCCTGCTGATTCTTCTTTTTGCTGAACGTGTTGATTTTGTTCCTTTTGTTGTTTTAATATTTGAAATTCGTGCAAGAACGTCAAGGGTCGCGTACCTAAAGGGGCGGCAGATACTCTCGCCTCTGAGTCAGAACTTACATCAGAACTCGAATCAGTGGATACTACGTCACCTGAAGTCTGCTGTTGCATAAATTGCCGATCTTTCTGCATCCAGTCAAATCGTTTCGCATATGTCAGAATTCTCCCCTCGGCATAATCACGTTTATCTCGTAAAAATTTGCGTTGTTTCTTGATCTTAATTGTATCCTCATATGATTTTAAACTACCTTCCAATGCTTTCAAGAATTCAACCACTACTTTATCATCTTTATGGGGTTCCAGCTGCAATCGAACAATTACTAATTCATCCCTGGTTTTGTTCAAATCAATCTTTGCATACTTGATGAGCATTTCAAGCATTCCCTTGCAGGTCTTGGCCATAAAGAGTGCCCATTCTGTAAGAAGTTCTAAATTGGGATTCTCATAGGTTGGAATGATCGTAATTCGCAAACCCCTGGGAACACGTCCTACTTCTACGTAGTTAGTAAGGGAAGAGACTTCCCACCATTTATTGAGTTCTCTCTTTGCCAATTTCTCAAGAAGATTGAGGTTCTGTTTCAAATTTAAATTACCAGCGCCAATTGCAGGTCCAATAACTGTCAATGTTTGGCTTACATCTGCATCTTCATTGAACAGAGAGAGCGCAACTGCCTGTCTCTCGGTCTCCCATTCGTTCATTCCTCAACTCGGAATACTCTGGTGTTGAATAGACCCAACTGATTATAATCAAATCGCTGAGTGACACTACTCCAGTAGAAATAATCAATCTGTATATATATATTATTTTTATATAATTTTAAAGTTTTAAAATAAATTAAAGATAATAGTTTATTAATTATTTTTAAGTTAATATATATGTATAAATTATTATGCTTGTGTGTTTATTTTTTTAATTAAGTTTATTTGTAATATTTTGTAAAAATGTATGTTAAATGTAATTTATTTTGTTAAAAGTATTAATATTTAATATATTTAATATATTATTTTATTTTATATATATTTTTTACATCGATATTTTTGATTCAATATTTTTGTACTTACCTGTTTAAGTATAGGAGTCAATATTTTTGTTGTCTATATTTTTTACTCAATATTTTTTACATCAATATTTTTTACATCAATGTTGTGTCAGTGAACCGTTCAGATGGGAACCTAAACTTGCTCCCTGGTAACCAGTTCCTGACATAGTCCCCTACTTGTACGTCTGATGTTGTTGTGCCTCATCTTGCATTGGCTTTGTCATTAGTTGCCTTCCACCTTCTGAGAGTTTGCAGGTCATACATCGGCATTTGCTTCCATTGGCGATGATGTGGGATGGAGTCAGTGACTGCGTGTCCCATGCCGAGGTCGCCTGGTGCTCGCCTAGTCGTGGTGTGGGGAGTCTGCCCGTACTCCCTCAGGAAGGAGTATATGGCCCATTCCATTTTAAGAATGTTACATCGGCCGATAATAGAAATAGGGAGATTATTCCACACCCTACATTTCTTTTGCACTTATATTAAAAGCGGCCCGTAATTTAGCTTGATAATCTATGCCACATGCGGAGTCAGCTGAATGCCAAGATAAGTGGCCAACGAGCAGACCCCTGGTATCGGAACTTCGGGTTTGAAGTTAAGGAGCACTTGTGTTTTGGTCGTATTAAGCTAGTAACCAGAAAATTCTCCAAATTAACCAGCTTCATTGATAATGTAGTTCAGAGAATCGATGGAAGGGGGGAAAAAATCACGACATCATCCGCGTATGCTGTGATTTTAAGTTTACAGTCACCAGAGACAACAGGCTGAATATGTTCATTAAAATGCAAGGAGCGCAGATATGGCTCCATATATAAGGCAAATAACAGTGGGGATAACGGACACCCCTGGCAGGTGCCACGATAGATCCCAAAAGAAATAGGAGATATCTCGGCATATAATAGTTGGCCACTGGTGTTTTGATATAAGGACTGTGCCCAATTTGTAAAACAATCCCCGATGCCAAAAACAGCCATCGTTGCCCAAACACATGCCGAATTTACCCGGTTGAATGCTTTATCAGCGTCTAAGAGTATTATACCAATATTCATGCCACATTTTGCTGCTACCCGGTTATGAAACCATGCTGCTGCTGTGAAACAAGACCGACCATAAGAGGGGCAAAGTGGTCCACTAAGATCTTTGCGAATATTTTCACACCAGCATCAATATGAGAGATTGGGCGATATGAGCCGCGTTCTTCCAGTGTTTTTAAGAAGACGACAATATTGATCATATTCCACGACTCAGGCACTTTACCATTAGCTTCAGTATATTGAATAACACCATGGAGTGGAGGGGTCATAATATCCTTAAATATCTTGTAAATTTCCAAAGGTATAGCATCTGCTCCAGCAGCCTTACCTGATGGGAGCATAGCCAAAGTGATCATATATTCACCAGGAGTGATTTCTGTCTGAAGAGCAGTGGCATGCATCTCATCTAAGACAGGTAAATGATAGCCCTGAAGACATCACCCAAACCCCGCTGCATCTAAATCATTAGGCTGATTGTAAAGGTCCTGGCAGAAAGCTGAAAATTGTTCCGCAATTGCAAGCGGGTTAATATAGATCCGGCCATCCTTCCCTTTAATTGCATGGATAGAATTCTTAGATCTCCTATCTGATATTCGATGCGCTAACACATACCCAACCTGCTTACCATACTCATATTGAAGAGCTTGGTTCTTACTAAAGCTGGTAGCAGCCTTTTCTTTTAAGGCCTGCCCCAGAATTGAACACTTTTTGATTACCGAAAAGTATATAGTCCGTTGGTCAGGTTTCTGGATTAGAAAAAAGGTGGCGTGGAAAGGAAAATTGATGCCGCTGGATACTGGCTGCTTGTATATTGAAACAAAGCAGTAAAGGATTGTGATCAGAAGTTACCATAGGGCATACTTCCATGACTGCTTCCTGTAAGAGATTGTGACCAGCAAATATCATGTCGATCCTGGAGTAGTGTTGATGAGGTGAAGACTAATAAGTGTAACCTGGCTCTGTTGAATACAATGCCTTCCAAGTATCTGGCAGCTGATGTAAGCGGACAAGTTCTAAAATAGAAGCCCGCGTTTTCACCATCCGGGGTGAAGCACCATGGCTGGTGGTATCGATACCATAATCAAGAACAGAGTTAAAACCACCATGACTAAAAGTTCACTAGGCCAGTCCAATAGTTCTAATGATAAGCCATCCATCATACCAGGTTTGTCTATATTCCGCCCATAGACCGTACAGAACACAAATTTGATGCCATACAAAGATAGCTGGGCAATAACCCATCTGCCTCTCGGGTCAGCTTCTGTTTTAAGTACCTTATATTCAAGATTTCTATCTGCCAGAATGGCAACTCCCCAGATGGAAACTAACTGGGAGGTGCAATGAATAGTATTATAGCCTAAGTGCTTTAATAATGCTCCATCCTTATAAGCATGATGAGTTTCTGTCAGAAAAAACTTTCTGGAGCTTATACATTCTTATTTTTTCACAAACATATTGTTGTTTTCTGGATGAATTAAGACCTGACACGTTCCAACATAAACAAATAAATCTACCCATTTATAAAACATATTATCATCAGCTTGAGAAAGTCATCCCGTTGGACCAGCTGTCCCCCAGTCTTAAAATACAACAAAAACTCAAGTATCAAGATAAACAATGTATTTTGACCATTCTGACTTATTCTACCCCCAGGATCAAATTGCCTCCCGAAACCCCCCCCCCCCCCCAGGAACCCACCCATCTGTCTCTGGTTTAGGGAATCAACCTTACCCCGAGGCTGTCGCTGGAAATGACAGTCTAGAGAACAGAAACCTCCAACTCTCCACAGAACCCCATCCCACGCCGTGTGACTGAGCTACTGCCAAAAGTGAAAAATGTGTCCCTTCCCCCCTCTTAAAAAAAAGGAAGAAACCCCCAAACAGAGGAGATCAACAGATCAAGAAAATCAGAGGAAAAAAGAGAAAATCCCAACTGTGTGTGTGTAAGAGAGTGTCAATTTAGTAATCCCCCCTCTTCAAACTTTCAAGAATCTGTGAAACCAGATGGGTGGGTTCCTGGGGGGGGGGGGGGTTTCGGGAGGCGATTTGATCCTGGGGGTAGAATAAGTCAGAATGGTCAAAATACATTGTTTATCTTGATACTTGAGTTTTTGTTGTATTTTAAGACTGGGGGACAGCTGGTCCAACGGGATGACTTTCTCAAGCTGATGATAATATGTTTTATAAATGGGTAGATTTATTTGTTTATGTTGGAACGTGTCAGGTCTTAATTCATCCAGAAAACAACAATATGTTTGTGAAAAAATAAGAATGTATAAGCTCCAGAAGGTTTTTTCTGACAGAAACTCATCTTGCTTATAAGGATGGAGCATTATTAAAGCACTTAGGCTATAATACTATTCATTGCACCTCCCAGTTAGTTTCCATCCGGGGAGTTGCCATTCTGGCAGATAGAAATCTTGAATATAAGGTACTTAAAACAGAAGCTGACCCGAGAGGCAGATGGGTTATTGCCCAGCTATCTTTGTATGGCATGACAATAATGTTCACACATTGCTGACATGATAACGCAATTAAATGGTGCAAAGGTCTTCTCTCGCCTTGATTTAAATAAAGGTTATCATCAGTTAAAACTTGAAGAAGATTGCAGGTACATTACAACCTTTTCTATACATGATGTTCTGTTTTGATACAAAAGACTAACTTTTGGTGTGTCATCCGCTGCAGGACTGTTTCAAGATGTCATTCAATGTATTATACAGCCTATCATGAATGTGTTCAATTACAGCGATGACATATTGGTTTTTGGAACTACACAAAAAGAACACGATAAAGCTCTTACACAAGTATGTTGTTTACTTGCTGAAGCAGGTTTGACTTTGAATGCAGATAAGTGTGAGTTCCATAAGACAAAGCGGAAGTTCTTTGGCCATATCTTTTCTGAAGGGGGTAAGACACCAGATCCTGCTACAGTACAAGCTCTGTCAAATGATCTCCCACAAGATGTTTTTATGATGCGTTCATTTCTTGTATGGCCAGTTACTGTTCCAGATACATACAAGACTTTGCCACTGTAAGTGCTCTGTTTAGAGACTTGACGAAAAAGAATGTTTCATTTCATTGGTCACATGAATGTGAGAAAAGTTTTAAGAAAATCAAACAAGCCAATGAGAATGCTAGTGAAATGGCATACTTCAATCCGAAGTTTTATACAGAGGTTTTTGTTGACGCTAGCTCAGTCGGGTTAGGCGCTATCCTTGCACAGCACAGCGGACACCCAAATGCCTGAAGGCATATTATGGCATATGCAAGTAGAAGTTTGTCCCAAACAGAATGTGCACAAACTGAAAATGAAATCTTAGCCGTGGTATGGGCTTGTGAACATTTCCATGTATTCCTGTACGAAAACCCTTTTACGCTGGTAACATCATCAAGCTTTACTAACTATATTGGCAATCCAAAGGTCAAACTGCCTCCTACCATTGAAAGTTGGAGACTACGGTTACAAGAGTACAATTATACCATTGTGCATCATCAAGGAAAGGATCAGAACCCTTCTGACTCCTTCTCCAGAATGCTGATACAAGGTCATGGTACTCCATCCAAGATGGCTGAGGCCTCTGTTAACTTCATTGTAGAATCAAACACACCAGCTGCCATTTCGTTAGCCCAGATTATCACTGCCATGAACCATGATAGAGGCATGTTAAAGTATATAATTACACATCACCCATGGAACCAACACACTCGACTACTCACCAGTGATGGTGAAAATCAAAAATACAAAGATATCAAGGATGAACTGTCCATAACTCAGGAAGGATTTATACTACTAGGGTCAAGAATTCTGATTCCGGAGAGTCTGATTCCGGAGAGTCTGTAACAGAGAATAATTAAAGTGGCCTGTGCAAGACATCGTGGATTCGTTGCCACAAAAAGAGCTCTCCGAGAACAAGTCTGGTTTCCTTATCTTGATGACAGGGTTGAAAAGGAATTAAAGGCCTGTCATCTATGCAATTGCCTTTCTAGAAAAACTACTCACCACACCTTAAACATGTCAGAACTCCCAAAGCATGCAATGGAGAGAATAGCCATTGACTTTTTGGTCCACTCGACAATGGACATCGGTAAACATCCATTTGTACGCGGTCATTACACTGGGTACCATTACTACGCAAGCGTTACAAAGCATGTGCTGTAACAACACGTAGCCATTTCTACGCATGTTATTACATCGCGAGCGCTGTAACAACGCAAGCGTGGTAATGCGAACCACATCGTTGTGAGGAAACTGAGGCGTTTCCTCACAACGACGTGCAACGATCACTGCCCCTCTGACTACGCAGGAAGGAGAACAGAGGACACGAGGAGAGAGAGGTAAGAGGGGCTGATTTTAAGGGTTTAGGGTAGGGGGAGGGTCGTAAAGGGGGAAGTCTTTTAGGATTAAGTGTAGTGTTGTGTTTGAGGAGTAGTGTTTTTTGGTTTAGTGTAGTGTCGGGGGTCGTGCAGGGAAGTGTTTTGTTGTAGGGACAGGACTGGGGGTCGGGGGAGGGTTGTACAGGGGGTAGTGTTTTAGGGTTTAGTGTAGTGTTGTGGTGTTTGTGTAGGGTAGTGTTTTAGGGTTTAGGGTAGTGTCGGGGGGGTCGTGCAGGGTAGTGTTTGAGTGTAGGAACAGGACTGGGGGAAGGTCGTGCAGGGGGTGGTGTTTTAGGGTTAAGGGTAGTGTAGTGGTATTTGAGTAGTGTAGGGTAGTCGTATAGGGATTAGGGTAGTGTCGGGTGAGTCGTGCAGGGAAGTGTTTGCGTGTAGGGGCAGGACTGGGGCAAAGGGTAGGGTCGTGCTGGGGGTAGTGGTTGAGGGTTTAGAGTAGTGTTTTGAAGTTTTTGTTGTGTAGGGTAGTGTATTTGCATTTAGTATTTAGCGTAGTGTTGGGGTGTTTAAAAATAGAAAAAATGCGATGTTAAACTTTGCGGTGTATTTCAATCCGATGTAATGGCACTTTTAATGCATTTGCAAAGAAATGCGAACTAATGGTATCCGCAATTATAAATTGCGTAGTAACGGTACATGCGAACTAAAAACAACGTTGTAAAAGTATACGTTGTTTTGGTTCGCGTTGTATCGACATACATTCATGGACATCACCTGCTAGAGATAATGGACAAATACTCAGGATTTTCATTAATTGTAGATCTTTCATCTACTACTCAAGAACAAGCATTTGAATATAAAGCATCAGAAGAGCACACCTTTGTGGCTGCAGGCCATTGGACTTGTTGAGCGTTTTATGAGTATGCTATAGAAAGCAGTGCTGTGTGCCACTCTTCAGAAGCTCAATTAAAAAAAAATTGTTGAATTCTATCTTGAGAGCTTATTATTATTCAACACCCCACTCGACCACAGGTGAAAGTGCTATGACATTGATGTTCGGGAGAGCAGTGAACATCAAGTTACCTCAATGGACCAATCAGAGAAAGAGAAATGAGAAAGCAACTCATGAGAAGGACTTGGTTAACAAACAAAAGATTAAAGCATATGCTAACAAGAGACGACATGCGAAAAACATTGTCTTTAAGAAAGGAGATCGAGTGCTTGAACAGATGCGAAGAAGAAAATCTGATGCTCCATTTGATGCAGAACCTTTTCAAGTGTTGTCTACCAAGGGACACATTTTTCTGCAAAACAATACATGACCTAAAGCATCACATTTATCTGAAGTGCTATTTCGTGATTTCTTGTACAGTTTTGTATCAGTACAATGCAATGGTACAGAAGCGGATACCCCCCCGTGGAGGCTATGTGTTGCCGAAGCCTCTCATCTTGCATGCACACTGTATCAGAGACATCACAAATGAGATTGCTAATATCTCCCTCCCCCTCCATCCCCACATTGTAGTACCTGAGCCAAGGGTCCCAAATTTTGTGGAACTTTTTAGGGCATCCTCTAGCCTTATACATCACCTTTTCATCCACCATATAAAGGTACATTCCCATTTTCAATTCCCGAAGGGTGGGTGGCTCGGAGGCTCCCTAATTTTTAGCTACATCATGCTTTGCCACCAAAAAGCCCTAGGTTGCTAAAGAGGAGTTTACTTCTGGGCACATCCACATCCATGGGTATACTCAACAGAATAAATTTAGGATCAATGAGTAGGCTGACATCCAGGACATTATTGAGTTCCGCAATCACTGTTAACCAGGATGCACCTATCACAGGGCAGGCCCACAATATGTGATGTGTATGAATGTCCCATTCCCTTCTCCACATTTTAGGCAGTTAGGTGTCTCTGCCCTACCAATTCTATGTGGGCAGGCCCTGTCATAGTAAACTCTGTGAAGGACCTTAAATCGGATGAGGTGTAGGTGAGACTTGATCGTCACCTCCCTTGGGTGCATCCAGTGCCGGATGAAACCCTGCAAAGGCCTCTAGGCAATCAAAATTTCGGGCCCCCCCCTCGTAAATTATCTCCTAATATGTTTTTAATTTTACCAATTTTGATCCGTTGTCGCGAGGCCCCTAAAAGGAGTGGGGCCTATAGGCTGGTGCCTACTTTGCCTATTTGGTAATCCGGAACTGGGTGCATCAATGCTGCCTCCCAGTCTATATTGTCTAGTTCTTCTACTTCACCCTCCTACTTCCCCCTGAGTCTCCCCAAGGTGTCCGGGACATTGTTAATGATTGTCTTGTATGTCCAGGACACCGCTTTCTCCATTATCTCTCCCAGGAGGAGACGTCCCTCCAAAGGTGCATAGTCAGGGAGGTTGTCTACCTTTATCTTCTCTGTCTAGCAGGCGTACTGTATCGGCAGCTATCTAAAGGATTGGGTGCTATGCAGTTGATAGTTTTGCTGCAGGGACGAAAAAGTGATCAATGTGCCCTCCTCTATGAGGCCCCCTAGTTTAGAAATCCCAATCATGTCCCATTGTCCGAAACTGGTTAACTTCCTAAATTCCTTCAATCGTGCCCCCACCCAAACGCGTGTCTCTCGTGTCAATCTTTTGTCCCATTTTGTCATCTTCTCCTCCCCCTTCCAAGCATCAATCGTCAACTGGGTTGCTATCACCAGATTTTTAGACCCTGAATCTCCATATAGGTAATGGAGGTATGAACGAGTTTGGAACTGGGTCCTTTCATGTATATATGTTGGATGATCTACTGATGCGTATCCCCAGTCGTTAATCACTATTAAGTGTGATGCCCAATAATATGCCCGGACGTTGGGGAGTGAAATGCCCCTGTTATATTGATTCCATTGCAGTGACCCCAGTGCCACTCTTGTATGGCCACCATTCCATAGCAGCGTCCTGACCTAACTATCTATTCTGGTGAACACTTCTTCTGAGATCCTGTGATAGGTATTTTGGCGTATGTGTAAAAGTTTCGGAAGTGTAACCATGACTCTTTTCATTTTAGGCACCTTACCAGTCATTCATCAGATCTAATTGTTGTAGGAGAGACTGGGTCTGAAACATCAGTGACTGCTGTTGCCTCTACACCGTTGACGCAGATCCTGGACATTGGTGATTGCAGTTTCAAAGAACAAGATCAGGTTGAATAATTAAAGAGCTATAAAGATTTATTGAGGAGATTTCATTGTATATGTCTAGCTATATATATATATTTTGTAAAACTTTTTTATTTTTTATTCAACAGAGGGGGAAATGTAGTGTCTTGCGAGTTAGAAATGATGGAAACCTTTTTGGCTCTGGATAGAGTCCGTAGAACTGTGACGTAAGAGTTAGAGCAGAATGCATTGAAGGCTAGTTTAGAATGTTAAGTTTGCAGCTACAAGTGGAAGAATAAAGATGTGTAATACTGTGCTCAATGTGTGACATAGTCATTTGCTGGTACCCAGGCTGTGAAGGACTCTACACGATGGACCATTGTCTGGCTGGAGTTCTTTTAGAAGTCCGTGTGTGGATATAATTTTCTCCAACTTTGGAATTATGTCACTAGCTGCTTGGAAGCCCGGCCTCTGGATACTTTGAGCAATTGTCTACAAGGACCAGGGTGTACTGCCCATCTCAGAGCACTCAAAATCAAGACTCATGCAAGCCCACGGTTGCTGAGACCCATGCTCTGTGATGATAGGTGCTGGGGGGTCTGGGGCTCCAGCATCTTGGCACCATGGCAGGACAGCACTATCTTTTCTATGAGCTCATCCATGAGAGGAAACCAGACCTTGCTGCAGAGTCTGCTTTTCGTTTTGACCATGCCATAGTGATCGGCTTGGGTTAGTTGGACAACGTGGGTGGTTAGGCTGGTGGGGATGACCATCTGGTGGCCCCGCAGTAGGCATCTGTCCAGGGCTGCTGCCAGCTCGTGGCATACATGATAGAGAGAATCGAGGATTTTCTGGGATTCTGGTGTCTTTTGGGCCAAGTGTGTCCTTAATGTGTTCTAGTGTCCTGTCTTGATGGCCTCAAGGGCTAGTTGTAGGCACTTATTAGTGTTGGTAGCTTGGCATATGGTTTCCAAGAATACCGGCAGTGGGTTGGACTGACCGGCAACATATCGGACATATTCCTCAGTTTCATCGGCTTTATCAGCTTCCACCAACTCAGTGCTTTGGGGGTGTTGTTAGACCTGGCATCCTTGGCGTATTTTTCCCCTGTCTTTTCTTGCTTCCGACCTCCTGTTTTTGATTGTGTGTTGCATTTCATTTTTGCGGGTTTTTGAAATCTGGGCACTTAATTACTGCTGATCAGTGCTAAAGTGCAAGTGCTCCCTGTGTAGATTGTGATTATGATCGGTGATCCATGATTGGCATATTTGATTTACTGGTCCTTCCCTAGTAAAGCACACTGTGTGTGCCCAAGGCCTGTAATTCAAATACTACTAGTGGGCTTGCAGCACTGATTGTGCCACCCACATTAGTCGCCCTGCAAACATATTTCAGACCCGCCACTGCAATGTCTGAGTGTGCAGCTTTAAACTGCCATGTCGACCTGGCAAGTGCACCAACTTGCCAGGTCCAAGCCTTCCCTTTTTCCACATGTAAGGTAGGCCCAGGGTAGCCCAATGGGCAGGGTGCAGTGTATGTGAAAGGTAGGGCACAAACTGGTATGTTTTACATGTCCTGATAGTAAAATACTGCCAATTTCGTTTTTCACTATTGCAAGGGCTATCTCTCCCATAGGTTATCATTGGAGCTGCCTTGTAACATCTTACAAGTATACATATACACAAAAGCTACCAGCGGCGGACCATAGGTGTTGCACCTCAATCCAGTATTTCGAAATCTAATGTCCTGTGCATAACGCTTCTGGAACTTGCCGCCGTTGAGTGCCACTGGAGACCAGGAACAGGAAATTCTTCAAAAGGAAGGTGCACCAGGAAAGAAGTTCAATTTCGCAAGGTTAAGTCCATCATCTTTGTTTATTAATTCTTTGTATTGTACAAATTTAAAAATCAGCCAACGCCTTTCGTTCCTTGATACACAGGAACTTCATTAGGGCTAAAACAATCACATAAAAGACAGTATAAATCACCACATCCAAAACACATATAATGACACTATGTACTTACATACAATAAACAAAAAACACATTTAAATCTCTATGTATCTCATACACATATCGACGTAATATATAAGTTTTTGGCACATAACAAACAACAAGAAAAACAGACTCAATATAATATAACACAAAGCAAACCATATATACCTACATATATAACCATCATGAATCCCATGTTAAACCCAACAGAATGAAAGATGACATTTAATACACAAACCTATGTACAAATATTATTCACATATAAATATATATACATCATCCTATCCCACCTCTGGTGAATATGTTTTAAGAACTTGAATTTGTATAAATAAACAGCCTGTTCACTAAAAAAGAAAAAACGAATTGAATTGTATACATGCATTAGAGAGCCAGTGGGACTGTGCCTATTGTCCATTTGAGTCCAAAATTCCAAACTACTAGCACAACACTACAAACACTCTATCTCTCAAGTGTATTGATGCTAGAGGACGGATCTCACCTTAAAATACAGTATGTCGTGATAACAATACTTGAAAATATTTGTTGGGTTACCACCCTAGGACGACCATCATATCAAGGGGTTAAATTCATCCCGTCCACAGAGGGTATAAAGGGACCATATCTTGTCCCAACTCAAGACCTATATGAAAGAAAAACCTTTAGCCCAAGAATACAATATATCGTGCATCTTTCATTCTAATCCAAACAATGTAATTATGTATGAAGCCACATATCTCAATCTAGAATTATCCTTACCAATAGGTAAAGTCACAATGAGAACAGCGGTGATTCAATAGCACTCATCCCTCTATCATATCACCACTACCATTGAGGAGATGAATAAATGGTCACCCGAAATGCCCAACAAGTCAGACAGGTGATATCGAATTCGATATTAAGCATACCTGCATGGTACAAATTTGCCTACTAAGTATATACAAGATTGCCTAAAGGTGAAGAACGATCCCTCCTCGACTACGCCGGTAACATCAGCTATAAATCAGAGTGTAATTCGGAATGAATCAAACTGGCCCGATGTGCATACCGCATCAATATCTACGAATAAGTTCCCCCTCCTCCAACAGGGTATCGCCACGTGTCGACTTACCAGAGTCCGATGGGCTGCAAAAATAACCTGCGGTCTGTGTTCAAAAGAACGGGACATTTTCGCCCGTATCAAATACCTCGCGGATGCGGCATTACACTCCTACGTGAACCGGAAAGGTGATCACGGTCACGGAAAGGTGATCACGGTCACGTGATGGGTGAAGTTAGCGTGGCTTCTTCTGCAAAGAAAAGAAGAAAATCCACGCACCGGTCTTCAGCACCTGTTTTTCCAGCCGCAAGCTTGCCATGTGGTTCAAAAACCAAAGTACTGCTACGGTGTGGCAAAAGAATCGATGTAGTTTCTGTCATGTGGCTCCAAGATCTCTGCAGCCCGAGTCCTGAGCACCGTGTTTCTGACATCTGAGGCACACACTCCGACTCCGACGCAAGCCCTGCTGTGCAGGTGAAGATTTGACGCATCACCTGCTCGAGGTTCGGAGAATCAATGCAGTGCCTGTCTTGCCACTGCATTATCGACCTCAGCGCGCCTGGATTTTCCATGCATTGCACCTGTGTGCCAAGTCTGCATCGACATTGCCCAGCAGTAAAGAACCAAGACGGCGTGTCCGAAATCCAACGCATCACCTCCCCTTGCAGAAGGGAATCAACGCACCACCTCCCCTGACAGCAAGAAATCGACGCATCACCTCCTCTGCACCGCAGCAAGGAATCGACGCATCACCGCCTCTGGCAGTAAGAAATCAATGCATCACCTCACCTGAGAGTAAGGATTCGACGCTTCGATGTTTGCGGCACCTCATTCCCCTGCACCTGGTTTCCCAGGTACTTTGAACTAAAAAGTGGGCATGCATAGTTTTCTATGAACTGAACTATTTTTAACCTTTTAAAAGTGATATCTTTACTTTTGTATGTTGGATTTTGTGTTGTTCTGGTCTTGTTTTGATCAGATAAAGATTGGTTATTTTTCTAAACTTGTAGGGTGTCCATTTGCAGTGTTTTCACTGTGTTACTGTGTGTGTTTTGTACAAATGCTTTATACATTGCCTCTAAGATAAGCCTGACTGCTCCTGCCAAGCTATCAAGGGGGTGAGAAGGGGTTATCATAGCTGTGTAATCCCCTTACCCTGGCTAGAATGAAGGGTCCCTACTTGGACAGAGTGCAAGCTAGTGCCAACTAAAGACCCCCCTATCTAACATTTGTCATAACTGGTAGTCAGCCAGGTTAGTAGTCCCAGGGTGATATCCCACTTGGCAATCATATTCTTTCAGTTGCAGCATCCATTTCTCAAAGAGAGGTGGTGGTTTTGAGGAGGTGTCCTGAAACAAGGGAATCAGTGGTTTATGGTCGGTTCCCACCACAAAAGGATGTCCGTAGACATAGAGATGGAAGTGCCGACACCCCCAGTGTCTAGCAATTGCTTCCTTTTCAATCTGCAAGTAGCATTGCTCGGTTTGAGTTAGCGACTGGCTTGGATACGCTACGGGTGCCCACTCTCTGCACACTTGTTGTTGTGTTAGCATAGCCACTAGGCCTTTCGGGTTGGTATCCACTGTTATGATTGTCCGCCTTGATGGGGTGAAGTAGGCCAAGGTGGTGTTGGCCAAGAGGGCGTAATTGGTGGCTTGAAACGATCTCTCCTGCTCTTCACCCCAAGTCCATGCCGCCAATGATTTGGTGAGGTCTTGCAGTGGTTACGAAGAGGTGATTAGATCTTTTATTAATCAGCCACAGTAAGTAACCATCCCTAGGAAGCTTCTGACTTCGGAGAAATTGGATGGTGGTGGTGCTTCTTTGATGTTGGGTACCTTGTTGGGATCTGGAGCTACTCCTTCGGCAGATAAGAGGTCCCAAAAGAAATTGATCTGCTGCTTCATGAACTCGCACTTGCTTTTATTTAATGTGAGTCCTGACTTTCTCGTCCGTTGTAGCACTCTCCTTAGTCATTCATGGTGTTCTTTGACAGAGGTTGCATAGATCAGAATGTTATCGTTCACGTTGACGAGTCTGGGTATTCCGGCCAGCGTTTCCTGAATGGCGTTCTGAAATTCTTTTGCAGTGCTAGAGATCACAAAGTTTAAATGCTTGTAGCACTGTAAGCCTACATGAGTGAAAAATGCGCTTATGAATCTGGACTCTTTGGCTAGGGTCAGTTGGTGGTATCCTGACCGGAGATCTACTTGAGAAAACCAACAAGCTCCACTGAGTTCCCCAATTAGATTGTCAATGGTAGAAGTCAGGTGCCATTCTCTCTTGATATCTGCATTCAAAACTCTCATGTCGACACATATGGGGCTCTTGCCCAGTTGTTTCGGTTTTCTTGTGACTAAGATGGGCGCTACCCATGGAGTGGGACCAGTGACTTTCTCGATGATGCCAGCAGCCTTGAGTTTTTCCAGCTCCCTCTCCTCTTTTGGTCTTAGAGGAAATGGGAAATCGGGATGTTGAAGCGCTACCAGTTGTATAGATTTATTGATGTAGAGCTTGACTACTTTCCCTCTCATGCAGCCAATGTCTTCAAACAGGCTGTTGAACTCCACAAGGATGTGTGACAGTTCCTCGTTGTGCACCCCAAGCGCAAAGCAAATGATCCCCAGTGCTTCGGCGGTATGGCAGCTGATGAGCATGTCCTGTCTTCCTTGGGCTCAATATACGTGAGTGTCTATTGTTGCCTCTCTGTGGTATATATGCGCCTCAAACATGCCTAGCATGGGCAGCAGTCCTGCTTGTCCGTAGGCAAATACTCAGATCTTGGCCTTCTGGAGTGGAATTATTTCTGTTATGACTTTGTATGCTTCAGCTGACATGATGCCAATGGAGGCGCCTGTGTCCACTATTGCCTTGGGAGAGTGTGACCCTACTTTTATGTTACATTGGGCTAGCAGACTCTCAGCTGTCACAGCATTGCCAAAAGTGAACAGGGAATGTACAGTGTACTCCGCAACCTCCTCATCATCCATGTCGTCTGTTTCCTCCATGGCCTCAGCTATGGCACTGACTTCTGCGGTAGGTTTCTGATTCTTGGCAGATCAGCAGTCTTGTGCAAAATGGTTGTATTGTCCACATGAGGCACATCTCTTCCCTTTGGCCAGGCACTCAGCTACCCGCATATTCGTTGGGTGTTTTCTTTGACTTGTCTGGCCCTCGTCGGGGTGTTACTGTATTAGCAAGCTCTACCTTCACCAACTGGTGCCACACCGCCTCCATCTGGGAGGCTTGGGCCTTTGATAATTCCTTGGAGCATCCGTCTCATGATTAGAATGTCTCTCAGTGACTTCCCTGACTCCTGCAGGATGCTTTTCTTTAATTTTGTGGAGCACTCCCTTGTATGATCTGTCCACAAATTTCTTCCTCTTCGTCAGCATATGCTGGCTAGCTCTTTTAGTCTGGCATAGAAAGTGTTTAGCGACTCCTGTGGCCCTTGTCTGACTTGCCTGACTATGAAGTGTTCATAGTCTTGGTTGGCCATTGGCTCAAAGTGGGCGTTAAGGGGAACCACTAGTGTGGTGCATGTTTTGGGGGTTGCCTCTGTGATAGTTTTGAAGATTTTGTGTATGACTTTTCCACCAAGGTGGAGTAGGAGAGCTCTCTTGCTGCTGTCTGGGCTCTCTGTGGCTTCAAAGTAGAGTTCTAACCGCTCTACCCAGTCTCTTCACTTGGGTTCTTGCGTTGACGAGCCCCTTTGATTAAAAATGGCTCTAGTGCCGGAATATTTGCCATGGTATTGGGTGGGGCGATGTACTATCTGCCGGCGGGTGGTGTCCTTGCCCTGGTGCCCTCAGCACTATGGGAGGTGGTCCGTGTGGCTTATTTCTAGGTATGCGTGGTCCTTACACTGCTCTGCAGCCTTCAAAGTTGTGGGCTCTCCTGTGCTTTGCCTTTCTAGGGAACCCCATTTTCATGATCATGTAATGGTCATGAAAATGGGGTTTCAGTCAGTGATGACTGGTGGATTTTCAAAGTGGTGGGGTGCAATGTTCCCTCTAATTATTTTTGTCTTTGTGGGGAAGCAAAATGTTTGTGAGTGCGCTTTATTCAGCTGTGTGCAGGATCAATTGTAACATAAATACCTGCTTTGAGTTGCACGGCCCCCAGTAGACACCACAAAGAGGGACAGGGACTGGGTTTCCCATCAATACAGTATAAAGCGGCACAGAAGGGTAACATTTTAAAGCACACATATTTTTCGTGTTACTTTTTATTATTAGTATCCTTTACTTTAAATTACAGAGGGAAATAATATTGGTTAAAACCTAGATAGAATCTTTATAGAGTTTGTTCCCCTTCGGAATTAGGACCTCGTAATTATGACATCTGTGACAAAGCATACCATTAAAAGCACACAGGAATAATAACCTTTGGTCAAACGTAATGAGATTTAAGAATAACTTCACAGGGACTTTCTGGGGTCTTGTTTGTGGAGTTTTGGGGAAAATAAGAGGTACATTTTGAAGTATGTTTGGTCAGTACATTGCGTGAAAAATTAAAGGCATTTAAATACAGTGGGACATCACCTTGGTTCTGGGACTATTTCTGAGATCATTATTGAAATATGAATCAGACATTTAGCTGGAAACACTGATCTTATATGGCTACAATGCAAACTTAGAAGCACTGCTTAATTTGTGAAAGAACATGTACTGTGTCCACCTTTTCCACAGAAGCCCACCAGTACCACTGTTGAATGTCGGGGTTGCTGAATACCAAGGTTCTCTTCTCTTGATTCACCTCATGCTTCCCTCATCCACCACAGTACTCTCCCCACCCCTATATCTCGCTCTTGCATGTTGCTTTTCATCCCTTCTTTCTCCCTTTGTTACCTTTTTGATAATTCTGACAATTAACTTTTTTTGAAAATATTTTTTTTATTGGAAGAAAAAAAAAATTAATGTCGTACAGCAGCATCATCAAGATAAAAGCAAAAATAGTAGAGAAAAATAAAAAATACACCAACAAGTGAAATGCTAAAAGCCATAGCTAATTGCCATGATGCACCAATATTCACTCTTCCACCTCCACTTATACTCACGTTTTATGACTGATTTGTGTTATCTTTAGTCATACATTCTCCTCTACACCACACTGTGTGATCCTAGGCAAGTCACTTTACCTCACTGTGTCTCAGTTACCATATCATCTAAAGTACAAGTTCCTAGACATAGATTATCATAGACATAGGGGGTTATGTAAATTGACATGGACATATAAGTTTACTTTTCGTGTAGAATTGAGCTGAATCTGACAGCAGGTTCTAATACCTTCTCATAGTATACTATGTGTCTGTGCCTGTGTATCAATAGTCAGGATTCAGCTGTCCTCCTGGCCAGTATGGAGTTACATTGGCAGAGTAGTATATGTTATTTGGGCTGGGAAAGATGGAAGTGCTGCAGGTCCGGACTGACGTAGCAGCGAAGAGTCTTCAGCACTACTTAGCACCAGCATAATAATAACCATGTTTTTTGGGACATCGAACTAATATATCCACATATCTATCTGCCTGTCTACCCGAGGCAAAACAACACTCCTTATCAGCAACCCCTTTCTTCAGTTTATTTTGAAAAGCTTAAATAAACTTTACTTAAAACATTAAAAAGGAGTGAACAACGCTTCTGTCAGAAGGGAAGAAATGAGAATGCATGTTCATTTTACAGAGAAGGTTATTTAACGAGAAATATCACCATTCCAAAGAAACACCCGAAATCTCACTCTTGCATTTAGAAATGAAAACATGTTACTTTGCAAGTATTTAGAAACTAGCCATGACGCTTTTCCTTTCTGACCTTTGAAACCTTTACAGTTTAAATAAAAGGAAAGCTGGCCAAATGCAGAACTGTTTACCAGCTCGCATACACAAATTACAGAATGCTGACGAAGAAGCAGTTATCAGTCATCTGTCACATGAAAAGTGTGCGCGCTTTAAATCCATCTCTGCGCGGTATCAAGAATGAAGATGAGCGGCCGCGCAGGCGCGCACCTTAGAGGGAACTGTGGTGGGGTGGAAATTTTATGCCAGAGTATATTGAGGTGAATTACAAAAGAAGGGTGTGTGTGTGGGGGGTGTGTGTGTGTGTGTGTGTGTGTGGGGGGGGGTCCCCCCCCACCCCCACCTGGAATGTTTTTTGTTTTTTTTAAATGGATTAAAATTGTGGATTTTACAGCTCATAATTACTACAAATTGTTAAAGAATGGGGATCCAAATATAGCATTTTAAAGCACAAGTGTGAAGAAAACATTAGAAACAAGTCAAAAATGCCCCCATTCCTAAAACTGGTCTACTTGCAAAATGACCCCAGAGCCAAGCACATCCAACCAACGAAAATAGGCACTCTAAGTGTTTCCTACCTGTAACACATCTCTGCCTCTTTACTGTATTGGTTGATCAAGTCATCAAGGCCCAGACATGTGGTAAGTTACTACAACGTGTATCTCAGTGTGCATGAGCCCCCAGCACTGGTGAATGGCGACTGATCAGAGAAATGCCTGCACTCAGGGTCTACCTTACTGCTGGTAGCACCCAATGCCTGAGACCACTTTGTACATTGGCTTCCTTACTGCCACTGTCCACAGTTTCCTTCACCACTCAATAGCCCCTCTCCCACATGTGTTGCATTTCTTTTATGGCGCTACTCATCCCAGTACAGGGTGTCAGAGAGCTTTATATCATACACAAATTACAGAGACAATGAATCATATAAGTGTGTAAATCAATATATAGGAAATGATACAAAAGAAAATGAGGACTACAAGGTGTGTGAGCCACATGCCATCCATACCAGTGGGCATTGAATGTTAAGAGTGCATGGACTATGGGAGAAAATATGGGCAGACTGGCAATCATACAGAGGGCTGGATCTGGAGCTCACCTTCGGGGATGTTTCTAGTGATGCTGGGAGGGGTAAACGGGCGGATTGCCCTATTCAACTTTCTTTCCTGAGGTGATTGCTTGAGGTCTCCACCATTCACATGCTGTTTAAAACTGCTGTGCACACGTCTCTGTACGCTGCTTGTTGGTTTATGTATTTGTATGCTGCATAAAGCTAAATAAAAAGATTTTTTTTTAAAAGAGTGCATGGACTGAAGAAATACAAACGGGATTTAAAACATAACGCTGTGATTGGGATTTAAAAAATAACAGTGATTGGGGTTGTCTTTAATAATAAGAATGTATTACTTTTTTTACCCTTTTTTTTAGCAATCCTAGAATAATGAAAGTTTGTGGAAAAAAGCTATAAGGTTCTGAAACCGTGCTTTACAGTTTGCATGCAGCTGTTTGATGATAGCTCATATCTTGCTGTGCTATACTAGGACTGTAGCTTATGAACTGCAGGTAACAAAAGAATCTGTGATAAAAGCAGTAACCCACTGAGCTTTCCACATAAAATACAGTTAAGTGACCTGAAAGTTTTGTTTGCAGTTTTAGATAGTGCAAACTCGACCTGAAGGGATTGGAGTGCTTAGTAGGCATGGGGAGATGACATTATTTGCTCAGAATCTCAGGAGGATTAACTGACACCCAGACTCGAACCTGGTTCCCCACCAAAGTCGGCAGTTCCTCTTCATGTTACATGGTGTGACTTTGCAGGAGGCACATTAACCCTGTTCCCCACTTTAGTATGAGTCAAAATTGCAACTAAAGAAAACTCTGATCTGTCCTGCAGGTACATTATTTACCAGCCTTATCTTGACATTCTTATTATCCACTGAGAATAGCTGGGAACATAAGGAGCTCTGCAACAGATGGCTTTAACCCACTGATGTTTCAAACTGCACCCTTCCCAGCTTGGCGCCATTGCTGTGCCCTTAAACTGCAAAACCAAAGGGGATGATGGACGGAGTGTTGAACATTGCAAGCACTCACCCCCAGTCAACTGATCTGGGTTTAATCCATCATCATTCTTTAGCTCACTCCGCCACCCCAGTTCTAGCATTGGCATGTTGTCCATAATTGACTAGATGGGTCAGGTAGTTAAATGATTTTTCTTTGCCCCCCCTCATGTGAGTACATATATTCCAACCTTCCCGATTCAGGCGGGAGACTACCGATTTCAAGACTAGTCTCCCGCTTCCCGATTCCTGCATTAAAAACCCCAATTCCTCTGCATGCTTCTGCCAATAGGACTGGTCTAATGAGACTCGTATTGTATTCACTGCCAGTAACCTGCTCCTGCAGGCCAGTGCACAGCGTTTTTGTCCCGTGCTGTCTGTCTGCCATAGCTCTTTCTACATGCTCCTGACAGGTAAGGGAAAAAAACATGAGTCTGCATTTCTGATATCCGGTCCTGCAGAAGCATACTTTCACATCCCATACATGACAACAGACCCAATTCAGGCCTCGATATAGTCAATGGGAGAAATACATTCTTCTGATTATTTTTTTTAAATCTCCCACTTTCCTCTTCTAAAACGTTGGCATGTATGGGAGTAATGGTGGCAGACAAGTACATTGTGGATCACTGCGCTTAGATAAGTGGATGTTGGCCTTGTCTGTGCAGACAGACCTAGACATGCGCTGTTGTTGTTTTATAGTACAAACAAAACTCAAAGGTATTTAATTTGAGTGCTAAACACAAGCACTAGAAAGGATTGAGTTGCGGCCAGTGCAACTGCAACACAAAAGGTCTTTGGCATCGGTCGCCATGAAAACTGACCTCGAGAAAGGCACAGAAAGCCATTGGTGCTAAGGCACTACCATATGGGCCAATTGTGGCACGAGTGGAGTGGTACACCCAGGGCCTCCAACACCTACCTTAGATGTCTCCCGGTTTATCGGCTCAAGCACGTTTTGCACATTATACACAGACAGAAAAAGGGCAGCAACTCGCCTTTGTCTTTCAGTGGTGGTTCCTCCGCTATGGCGGAGGAGCGTTGCCCCACTGCTTTGCAGCAGTGAAATAAAGGAAAAATAAAATGATAATAACTCGAGGTTATTATCATTTTATTTTTTCTTACTGCGGCAGCTTTGTGGGTGGGGCAGAGGAGCAGGGGGAGGAGTGGTTGCACACTGTAAGTGGGCATGACTGTTTGGCTGGCCGTCTGGGGCCGGCCAAACAGTCATGCACACTTTGCATGCTGTCCATCCAGGCTGCATTACAACCTGGGTGGAGAACATGCCCAGGCTCCCATTCCCTGGCTGATCGCTGAACCACGGCGCTCAGACCAATCACAACACTGCATTGCAGCATTGTGATTGGGTTTGGGGAGCCTGGGTGCTTCCTGTTCAGGCCAGACGCCGAGGAGAGATGGAGGAGAGACATGGAGATAAGGTACTTTCTTTTTTTCTTTATTTACACCCCTTCCCCCCACTCCCCCGCCCTGCCACCCCCGATCTGTGCCAGCTGCCACTGTCATCTTTGTCCTTCTTAATTCGTAGTAAAATGGGCCCTTTACATTTCAGATAGCAGACACCTGATCCAGCGCTAACAATAAAAATAATTCTCCTATTATGCTTTGGTCATCCAGGTGCAATTATTTCTCTAACACACACACTATATCCATATGACGGTGGGGCCCATAACACCGCATATACATTCACTTACTCATTTGTTCCCTGGATTTCCTCCGTCATGAACCTAGGAGAAAAACGATTTGCTGGAAGGAGACGGGATACCTCTTTTATAATGACACAATATTTCTCATTTGCTTTTAAGGTATTCCGCTCATTGGTCGATGGACCAACTAGTAGGAATCAGTTGATGGTGATTAAGACCAGCTCAATCACAATGAACTCTTTTACCATTTCATTATTAATCATTATGCTAAAGAAAATCACTGAGTCATTTGTTTAAAGAATAATAAAGTTTATATAAAGTTTTGAATGCAGGAAATTGAGATTAAGCTTATTATTCAGATCATTGCATTTATCATCAATATAAGAATAGTTTGAAATTGCATGGCACTTTTATTAGACGGAAAAATGAGGTTATCATAATAAGAACTCTATAGATCAATCTATCTATCTCTCTGGGGAAAGCCTAATAATTCTAATAAAAATCTATCAATAAAAGTTCTCCTAAAGCAGCATCTTTATACTCAACTGGAAAAGGAAAATAACAGCAGCAGCATCAGCTCGTCAGCATCAGCAACCGCAACTTCTCCCAACTACAGCATCTAACTTCTTCAGCATCTCCCGCAGCATCCCGCAGCATTCTAACCCCTCCCACCAAGAGTAGGTCTTCTTATACCCTAATTCTAGCTTACAGCATAAAATGTTTCTTCTTACATGGCGCGATTCATTCTCATTGGTCAAAAACTCAGGTCCATATACATTTTAATCAAACTTCCTGGTCTTAACCAGTTCCGTTGGAATGTCCATGCAAGCATCGTTTCCCACAGTTCATGCACTTGCTCATCCGTTTCGATCAGTCCAAATTGTATCTTTTTCTGTTACATTTTGTATAATACAGTTCCGTCTATTGATTCAGCCAGGCTTCTCACGCTTCTTGCTGATCATCTTGGCACACATCTGCTCAGAAGGGTCACAGCAGCCTTGACCATAATTTCATCTTAGCCTCTCGGCATCAGCACGTGATCATCCCTTTTCCACAGCCTCTCTCCTCTATCACATGGTCTCATCCGCTCATGCGCACTCTAGTAACTCGCGGCCATTTTATATTGCTGCTCGGCAGGCCTAAGCGCACTATTTTCAAAGATAAACGAAATGTTATTAAAACAAAGGAATATAAACCCTTTCGTTTCCCTCCGGTCTTTCTACGTACCCCAATTAGGTATTACCTAGCAGAAGCAACATATAAAGCTGTCCCTTACTTACCATCGCTTTATTTTGCAACCACACGTTTTATTTAAAAGCACAAATCATGCATTTATTATTAAATTAGTACGCAAATATTATGTTATGTTAGAAACGTAAACAATTATAAGTCAATTAATTTGCACACTGAATTGCGTGTTACCATTAACCCTTAACATACATTGTTGGTTATTTACTTAAACGAACATGTTTATTAATATTGTACGAAAATATTAGGAGGTTAAAATTTTTACATTTACCCTGCTCCATCAACTCCCCTCTTTGGTGATTTTATTCCTGTACAAAAACAGCACATCTTGCACCATCTACTTAAAAACTCACATTTACATTTTCTATCTCTAGTATTCTCCATTTTCTCTTCTAATCTTATTTATTTGTTTTCTAGAAAATTGTGTCACTACACCTCAGAAATGACTTGCTTGCCACTCTGTACTTCCAATATTTTGTCTTTGCTTGGTACTCTCTTTTAATTCTTTTTCAGAATCCTTTCTTTGTCACATCCGGTAAACTATCTAAACTTCTTCAGGTTTGTTGCTTCAGGTTTGTTGCACTTCACTTTCTCCCATCAGGTTTCTTTGTTCTGGGTTTTCGTGAGTGTTCAATTCTTCTTTGTGACTAGTCAATGCACGATACAACCATTCAGGCGATCTATACTTTTGATTTACTTTCTTTATTCTTTTCGTTTTCTGCAAGTGTTTTCCACCTTGTTTTTCTTGCTCTTTTTGACTTATTTCATTCACTTGTTCAGCACTTTTCCCATCCAACCTTATGATTCTGTATCTTAATTTTCTTACTTCGTTGGGCCAATTGTCTCCTTTTCTTGGCCTTTTTGCTTCACTTCCTTTTTCCTCTCTTTCTGTTTTCCAATTTCTTTTTCTTGTCTCTAGTTTTTCATTTCTTTCTTCTCCACTTTCTTCAGACTCTGTTTCAATTCTTTCGTTATTTCCTCTTATTTTGAAACTTATAATTTCATTTTCTTCTACTTGTGGTTCTTTTCTTATCTTCCTTCGTTCACCTATTTCTGTCCCTCCTCGAGGTTCTTCCGAATTTGTGTCAGTCTCTCTATCTGCTTCTAAATTTCCCTGTTCTTGTGTTTGACTATCTGTCCCTACTGCTCCTCGGGGTTTTTCCGATTTTTCTAGCTTTTGGTTTGAAACTCTCCCTTCTTCATCTATTAATATTATCTGCGAAGGAATTTTACCACAACTTGTACTTGGTTGTTCACTGTCACTATCTTCTTGCTCAGTTTCTTCTCTTATGCTTTCAAAATTCCACTTTCTTTTTAGAATTTCTTCACCTTCCGAATGTTCTGTATCAGATTCTGAACTGGTGTCAGATATTTCCAGATGTCGACTTACAGGTCGATCTTCAAATTCTGGAACTTCAGCTATTTCTTCTATTTCCTCATCTTCTTCTATCGTTGCACTTGTAGTTGGGTCTTCCAGATGTCGACTTACAGGTCGATCTTCAGGTTCTGGCACCCTGTTTGTTTCTTCTTCTCTTTCTGATGCTGAACTGTTATCTGATATTTCCAGATGCCGACTCACATGTCGATCTTTAGGTTCTGGAACTCTGATGGTGTGGCTGGCATGTACCCAGTGTTTCACTCCTGCACACTTGACTGCGGTGGTCGTCACTAGGATCACTTGTCGTGGTTCGTCCCAGCGAGGAACCAAACAGTTTCTTCTCCGGTGGACTTTTATTCGAACTCAATCTCCTGGATTCAAGTCGTGAGCTGGTTTTCTTTCAAGAGTGGTCGCATCCGGTCCAACCTGATGAAACACAGAACGCACCACATCAGCCAATCCTTTGCAATAATCCAGCACTAGATCATCAGTTATAGTCAGTAGCTTGTTGACAGGTACTTGTGCTTGTCTCATTGCTCGTCCCATGATTATTTCATGTGGACTGAGTCCAGTTTTCCTTTCCGGAATACTTCTGATTGTCATCAGAACTAATGGCAAAGCATCTGGCCATTTCAGTCCTGTAGCTTGACACATTTTTCCTAACCTGTTCTTGATCGTTCCATTCACTTGCTCTACTATTCCAGAAGCCTCTGGTCTGTATGCACAATGCAGTTTCTGTTTAATACTAAGTGCTTCACAAATCAGTTTAACTAATTCATTTTGGAAATGTGTTCCTCTATCTGTTTCAATCGTGACTGGAAAACCATACCTTGGAATGAATTCTCACAGCAAAAGTTTTGCTACTGTGATACTATCATTCCTTCTTGTTGGATATGCTTCCACCCAACGGGAAAACAAACAGACGACCACTAGAACATACCTCAATCTGCTGCAAGGTGGCATTTCAATAAAATCCATTTGCATTCTAGTGAAAGGACCCCCTTCTCGTCCTATTCTTCCTAGACTCACTACTGTCTTCCTTCCTGGATTTAACTGTTGACAAATAAGACATCTCTGACAAAGACTCTCAGCTATGGCTCTGAATTTTGGATTGTACCAAGTTTGTCTAAAAAGTCTGATCATTGAATCTCTCCCAATATGGGCCTGCCCATGGTACATCCGTGCCATGTCAGAAATCATGCTATCAGGCATAACTGGTCTCTCATCCCTGTAAACCCATACATCAGTTTCTTCATGTTTTCTACATCCTGCTTTTAGCCAAGTATCTTTTTCTTCGTCCTCTGCAGCTTCTTGTAACTGTCTCACCTCATCCCATGTTTCAATAGAGTTAGTAAAAAGCAAAGGACAAGAAATATGCTCTCTTTCGCGACATTTATTCAAAGAAACCACATTCTTTGCACAGTACTGTGCCATCTCGTCAGCATATTTATTGCCAACAGTAATGTAGTCTTCCCCATTTTTATGTGCATTGCACTTCACAACAGCGATCTGTTTAGGCAGCTGTATCGCCTCAAGCAACTTTTTCACAAAATCTCCATTTCTGATGGGCGTTTCTGCAGACGTCAAGAAACCCCTTTGTGACCAAATCTGACCAAAATCATGCACGACCCCAAAGCCGTACTGGCTATCAGTCATAATCGTAACCCGTACATTTCTTCCCAACTTACATGCTTCAATCAGAGCTACTAATTCTGCAACTTGGGCAGACCGTATACCTTTCAGACAAGATGCTTCCAATACAGTTGCTACTGTGCAAACTGCATATGCTGCACTTAGAACTCCATCACTCGTTCTCAAACATGAGCCATCCACAAACAGAATATAATCTGATTGTTTCAAAGGCTCATCTCGTATATCAGCTCTTGGTTTTGTACAGTATTCGAGCACATTCAGACAATCATGATCTACTTCATCCATTTCAATCACATTCTCTTCATCTGGCAATGATGTTGAAGGATTCACATTTATACATCTGTCAATGGTCACATTATCTGCACTCAAAATTACCTTTTCATACCTAGTCAGCCGACTGTGTGTCATGTATTGGGTTTTCGTTCTTGTCAAAAGAATTTCCACAGAATGGGGAACATACACTCTCAATGGATACCCCATCACTATGCCTTCACTCTGTTCCAAACTCACACAAGTAGCAGCAACTGCTTTCAAACATCCAGGCAACGCTTTCGCTACAGGGTCTAAAACAGCTGAAAAATATGCAATTGGTCTTTTCATAGTTCCATGTCTCTGCACCAAAACTGAAAATGCACATCCATCTCTTTCACTGCAATACAGCTCAAAATCTTTCTCATAGTCAGGCATTCCCAATGCTGGAGCCTCACACAATTTCTTTTTCAGCTCTCTGAATGCTTTCATTTCTTTATCATTCATTTCAAAAGGATCTTTAACATCCTTCTTTGTCAGTTTCTGCAATGGTTTAGCAATTAGTGAAAAACCGCTTATCCATTGTCGACAATATCCAACCATTCCCAAAAACATTCTTACCTCTCTTTGTGTCATTGGAGCTCTCATTCCTTGAATCATTTTTATTCTTTCTGTCGTTACCTTTCGCACTCCTTTCTCAATTTTATGCCCTAAATACTGGACTTCTTGTTGACAAAACTGCAATTTTGAAGGGACACTTTATGTCCTCTTTTTGCTAAATGATTCAGCAAAGCAATTGTATCATTGACACATGCTTCTTTTGTTTTTGATGCCACCAGTAGGTCATCAATGTACTGAACCATTACTGACTTTTCTGGCATTCTTAAATCTTCCAATGATTTCTTTAGGATCTGATTAAAGATTGAGGGACTTTCTGTGTACCCTTGAGGAATTCGGCACCATGCCAAAATACGCTCTCCAAACCTAAACGCAAATATTGGCTGGCTATCTGGATGCAATGGAATAGAGAAAAATGCATGACATAAATCAATTACTGTGTACCATTCTGCTTCACGTGGAATCTGGTATAGAATCACAGCAGGGTTCGGTACTATTGGGCAACAAGGCACAACAATTTTGTTTACCTTTCTTAAAACCTGTACGATTCTATATGTTCCGTTTGGCTTTTTCAGTCCCATTATTGGCGAATTACATGGACTGCTCATAATTTCTTTTAGAATCCCTTGTTCAATCATTTTATTTATTACTGGCGTTATTCCTTCAATTATTTCTGGAGTCAATTTATACTGGGGCGTATTTGGGTAACTCGTTCCTTCTTTTACTGTTATTTTAACGGGATCTACTCCTTTCATTAATCCTACTTCTTCTCCTGTAAAGTCCCACACTTCTTCTTTCACTGTTCTTTTCAACTCAATTGGGATTTTCTCTGCATCAAATACAGGAAACAAACCATTTACTTCTGGTTCTAAATTTACCATTGTCATTTTATACAGCACATCCTCATCTGGGGTCTGAAATGCAATTCCGTCTGGAGTACAATAAATTGTGCAGTTCATTTTGCACAATAAATCGCGTCCTAAAAGGTTCACGGGACTACAATCACACACCACAAATCGGTGCATTTCACTAAATGGACCAATTCTTACCTTTACTAATCTAGTAAGAGGCGTTTTAATTTGCTGATTGGAAACTCCAACCACTTGGATATGTTCACCTGAGAGAGGAAGATTTGTAATTTCCACTGACCTAACAGTAGAACGGGTAGCTCCAGTGTCAACAAGGAATGTTACATTTGCACCATTCACTTCTCCATCCACAAATGGGCCAGACTGATCTACCTCTAGAGTTGCACCAAGCACGCACTCTTCCCTCTCTCTTAGGCACCGTCATGAACTTTCATCCGTTTCATCCTCATCCTGTCGTAACCAATATTGAGAAATTTCAGCTGCACGCGACAACTGTTTTACCTGTTCTCCTCCGTAGAATCCTGTTTCTGCACTGTATTTCTGTTGGTTAACACTCTTGGGAAGTGGTGGTTGTGGCACCTGACCTTGTTGAGTAACTACCTCACTCTGCACCTGTGAATTTAATGATTGATTTTCCACATTAGGTTTTGGAGGAAATTTACACTCGTTTCTCCAATGTCCTAGCTTTCCGCAGTTGTGGCATGGCCACTTTTTCTTTGCCTCATCTATGCTCATTTGTCCTTTTCCTTTACCTATATTAGGTCGGGATTTAAACTGTCCTGTTTCACTGCTAGTATTATTCAATTGAGCTTCTTGCTTCTTTGCAACTTTCACCTGTGCCCACATGGCTTTTTCTTTTAATTTACGCTGTTTACTCTCAATTTCATCACTGCAATACTTAGCATATCTCAAAACTTCATCCACTGTGCTATTCTGCCATCCTATCAAGTGCTGCTTAATCCTTTCACTTATCTCTGGTGTTAATCCATACACAAACCTATATACAAAATGACTCATGTCCTTCTCACTTAGTGTCTCATAACCACTATACTGTTTGAAAACCAACAACAATCTCTCATAGTACGCGTGCACTGACTCTTTGCTTTCCTGTGTTGTTCTGTCTATTTTTACCCAATCTGTTTCTTTTGGTGGAATTTTATTCTTCAAAAAGGTAACTACTTGATCATACTTCCTCATCACTTCTGGACCTGGCGCTCCTGTTTTAGCATCCCTTGGATATTCTACAGTTGGCCAATCAATAGTAATCTTACATTCTGTCCACAAATCAGCTGGCACTACTATATCAAACAATCCATCTAGATCTATCCACAGCACTTTTGACACCTTAACAAATCTCTCCACTTGTCTGTACCATTCTACTGGTTTCTCTCTCAATTTGGGAAAGTCATTGGTAAATGACAGTATATCCTGTCTGGTCCACGGAACATGCACATAACTACCACCTGGTGTTTCTCTCATCGGGTATTCCCTAGCAACTGGTTCCTTATCTGTCACTGCAAAAGCCAAAGATGCTTTATCTGTTGTTTTCTCATTCCTCTTTGTCCATCTATTTCTCCATCTATCCACATCACCCCATTTTCTCAATAAAACAATCAGCTCTTTTATTTGGGTCAGTCTTCCTGATGTGTTCAAATTCTCTATGTCTTTCTCACAAAAATCTACTCGGTACGGTTTCTGCAACGTCCTCACTTTCACAAATTCTACTCCTAGTTCACTTGCAATCTCTTCCAATTTGTCATGTAAATTTCTAGCTCTCCAAATAAGACTCTTGCACAAAAACATAATCTCGTCATCCTGATAATTTTTTAGTTTTTCTGTTCCAATTGTTCCCAAAATCAACTCTTCCATGTCTATTTTCAACCTAATTACATCTAATGGTTTTTCTTCTGGTTCTTTTGCTTTTAGCGCTTTCATCCATTCATTTAACTCTTCTGGAGTCGGACCTACAGGCGTACTATTTAATTCTATCCAATCACTGCTTCTTTCTGGTGTTCCTGATGCAGACTCTGTCACCATAGGCATTCTCCTAATCTCATTCTCATTTATCGTCAAATTTGTAGGTGGGCTTGGTCTACACGTACTAGCCAAATTGTGTGCACCTTCATTATTCAGTTCTATCCCTTCTCTTTTTCTTTGCAAATGTGAATTCATGGGAATCACTAAAGAATGTTCATTAATTTTCTGATTCTCAAAAATTGGCATTACTGGACCTATCGTTACTGGTACAGTTACAGCTTCCATATTCTTTGTCAATTCTCTTATTTTCTCAGTCAATTCTTTTGTCGTTTTTGCTAATTCAATTGCATTGTCACTTTCTGTCTCTTCATTTTGTGAAGTTTTAAATGTTTCTTGTGACCTATTTATTTCATTTCTTCGTTCGGGTTTTTATTCCTCCCAGTTTCCATTGGCGGTGCATTAGGTGTCACCACCGCAGAAGTCTGTTGGTATGGAGGTGGGTTTCTGTTTAAAATATCTTCCAGCAATTCGTCATCTGTTTCACTACCACCATACACATACTTTTCTACCACTACATGTTTCTTTTTCTCGGTACACTTTCTCTTTGCTTCTTCCTCAACCGCAAAAGCTGGAAACAAACCTCCTGCCATGTTAGCATATCTCCAACGCTTTACTCTGTCCTCATGATTTATTCCCCACAACCTTCCAGGCAAAAACTCATGATTCTTTAATCCTCTGGATCTCTCTCGCTCATACATCTCATCTTCCCATTCCGTTAAAGCTTCAAACTGTGTTGGTCTAGGTCTGGGTTCTAACATTACCATCTTTTCTCTCAAATTCCATAATACAGCTACATTAAATGAACCATTCTCAGGAAAAGCCAATGCTCCATCGTTCTTGGTGTATTTTGTCCAATTTTCTAACCATATGCATGTATGACATCCATATGGAGAAGTGTGGCTCAATGGTTAGAGCGGCAGACCCTGATGCAGAGATCTGGCCTGAATACCAGGGTTCAATTCCCGCCTCGGCGGGTCTTGGGGCTCAACTTCCTCAGACCTGATAATTCTCGCCTCGGTGCCTATTCTAATCATGGATCCCACTCTGCAACTCTGGGCAATAGCTTGCTTAATCTCCACAACGGCCCCACCAGTGCTGGGATGCCTGGCTTCACCTTGGGGGTGCCCAGGAGTGGACATTTCACAGGGAAAAGCCAGGAAGGGTTCCACAGCGGTATGCGTTCTGCGCCAGGAAGCCTCAGGGTAGCAGTGCGCTTTACAAGTACAAATTCATTTCATTTCATTTCATTCATTTCAGCATCATATGTGAAGCTGGTGATTTCGGCGGAGGAATTATTTGTCCCTCTCTAGTCGCTACCTTTTTGTCCTTCTTAAAGAAGTTCTTAACTTTCGACATCCAAGACGTTTTCTCTTTTCCATACTCATAGTACGACATGATTCACAACCTTTTTCTCCTTAAACAATCCGCAATTCAATACTGTTCCCTATGCGTTATTTCAACCAATACTAGCGCGACTCACACCAACACTTCAATCACAGCGATTTCTGTCTACGGCGCACTGTCCAATCCCAGCGCGGCTTTTGTCTACGTCAGTCCTGCTCCTGTTCTCATGTGACTAGCGCACTGTCCAAACCCAGCGCGGCTTTTGTCTACGTCACTTTGCTCTTGACCCCTCCTTTACAAAATTTATCGGCAATTTCTTTTTCAACAATTCTTGTTAGTTACAACATTTTATCCACATTTCCATTGTCTGATTCGCTAAACCGAAAAGATAGCTTTGACCATTCACACAAGAATTCTGTATTTTCCAGTAGGCAGCGCTTACCTCTACCCTACCACAGAACTTTCAGTTTCGTCGATAAAGTAGCACTTCCCTCTACCTTACCCTTCTTTCAAGCAATCAGTAAACCCGTTTCTCTGGGGATAAAACACATGTGGAGACTATACTGCTCCTGAGAATTAAGGCCAGAGTTTCACAAGAAAACCAATCACTATTTCACTTACACACCTTTTATACGCAAAATGTCCCTAATATAACACAACCTGTGTTATTACCAAAAATGAACTCAGACAGTGTAAAATTCCATGTGACTTCTCTTGCCACACGTGTTCCACTTCCTACTTCCCGGAAGCGTGAAAACTTACATATAACATAACGCGACTCAACAAAAAGTGTTAGACATAAACTTATCAATAATCTATAATCATAAATCAATAATCACCAAACTAATCTGTAGAAACCATAACTCTGCTACCAAGAAATCTGATCCAGCGCTAACAATAAAAATAATTCTCCTATTATGCTTTGGTCATCCAGGTGCAATTATTTCTCTAACACACACACTATATCCATATGACGGTGGGGCCCATAACACCGCATATACATTCACTTACTCATTTGTTCCCTGGATTTCCTCCATCATGAACCTAGGAGAAAAACGATTCGCTGGAAGGAGACGGGATACCTCTTTTATAATGACATAATATTTCTCATTTGCTTTTAAGGTATTCCGCTCATTGGTCGATGGACCAACTAGTAGGAATCAGTTGATGGTGATTAAGACCAGCTCAATCACAATGAACTCTTTTACCATTTCATTATTAATCATTATGCTAAAGAAAATCACTGAGTCATTTGTTTAAAGAATAATAAAGTTTATATAAAGTTTTGAATGCAGGAAATTGAGATTAAGCTTATTATTCAGATCATTGCATTTATCATCAATATAAGAATAGTTTGAAATTGCATGGCACTTTTATTAGACGGAAAAATGAGGTTATCATAATAAGAACTCTATAGATCAATCTATCTATCTCTCTGGGGAAAGCCTAATAATTCTAATAAAAATCTATCAATAAAAGTTCTCCTAAAGCAGCATCTTTATACTCAACTGGAAAAGGAAAATAACAGCAGCAGCATCAGCTCGTCAGCATCAGCAACCGCAACATCTCCCATCTACAGCATCTAACTTCTTCAGCATCTCCCGCAGCATCCCGCAGCATTCTAACCCCTCCCACCAAGAGTAGGTCTTCTTATACCCTAATTCTAGCTTACAGCATAAAATGTTTCTTCTTACATGGCGCGATTCATTCTCATTGGTCAAAAACTCAGGTCCATATACATTTTAATCAAACTTCCTGGTCTTAACCAGTTCCGTATGGAATGTCCATGCAAGCATCGTTTCCCACAGTTCAAGCACTTGCTCATCCGTTTCGATCAGTCCAAATTGTACCTTTTTCTGTTACATTTTGTATAATACAGTTCCGTCTATTGATTCAGCCAGGCTTCTCACGCTTCTTGCTGATCATCTTGGCACACATCTGCTCAGAAGGGTCACAGCAGCCTTGACCATAATTTCATCTTAGCCTCTCGGCATCAGCACGTGATCATCCCTTTTCCACAGCCTCTCTCCTCTATCACATGGTCTCATCCGCTCATGCGCACTCTAGTAACTCGCGGCCATTTTATATTGCTGCTCGGCAGGCCTAAGCGCACTATTTTCAAAGATAAACAAAATGTTATTAAAACAAAGAAATATAAACCCTTTCGTTTCCCTCCGGTCTTTCTACGTACCCCAATTAGGTATTACCTAGCAGAAGCAACATATAAAGCTGTCCCTTACTTACCATCGCTTTATTTTGCAACCACACGTTTTATTTAAAAGCACAAATCATGCATTTATTATTAAATTAGTACGCAAATATTATGTTATGTTAGAAACGTAAACAATTATAAGTCAATTAATTTGCACACTGAATTGCGTGTTACCATTAACCCTTAACATACATTGTTGGTTATTTACTTAAACGAACATGTTTATTAATATTGTACAAAAATATTAGGAGGTTAAAATTTTTACATTTACCCTGCTCCATCACACCAAATAAGTGTTCCTATTGCAAAGCCTGCCCTGCAAACTCACTTGTGTTTTGCCATTTTAAAGTAAACCTCACCTGGAATTAAGCGAGGGGCATGCAGGTTATACATAGACTCCAACTGGTAGGATGGCTCGACGAGCTGTATGCTGGCCACTGTAATATACAGTGACCTTCACATCCTAAGTTCCACTACAGCATGGACTGAGATCGATAATTCGATTACATTAAATTGAGTAAAAGTAAAATTGGTTATTTAAGTGCTTAAAAGTGTCAGAAGTGAAGACTGAAGTGCAATGTTAAACAAAAAAAGAATTGTTTCTGCAGCTTGCATCCAACCCACAGAGCGATCTTAACAGTTCAGTGCTTCAGGTACACTTACTTTGGCGAGTAATGTGCAAGCAAGCTAAAAATGTAACATGCAAACACTCAAATCGCACCCCAAATGGTGCCTGGTCCAGATTACGCTCTCCTTTAGGTGCCAAGGTCTCCCTTGGTGTACAGTGGCTCTTCTGAGTATGAATATGTGCGCCATTTCCAGGGAGGGCCTGTTATCAGCACAGTGGCCTTCCTTTAGCTATGGGTACACTAAATGTGAGCAATGAGGCTTATACACCTCCCAGGACCCAGCTGTTCCCTTGGCTCCATTGTGAACCTCAGAGCCAAATAATTTAAATGCAGTGGCGTAACGCAAAATGATGGGGCCCCCCTGCAGAATGTGACAAGGAGCCCCCTAAGTCTCCCATATCACACAAATATTCATTGGTCTTGGGCTGAATAGGGGCCCTCTGAAGGTTGGGGAGGGCCTTCTCAGCAGGGGCTGCAATGCCCTTTGTTACGCTCCAGACACTCTTCGAGAAAAGGCCCAGAGAGTGACATCAAATCCGATGACCATTTCAACCTTCAAATCCTCAACCAATCCCCATTCTATTAACTGGCAGTGGTTGAATGTAAATGCCTTTTTATTTCGTAACTATCAATCAATCAAACAGGATTTTTAAAGCACTGCTTATCACCCGTGAGGGTATCCAGGGGCTGGGGGGTCATTCTGCTGCTGGGCCTCATCAGTTAAACAGCCAGTTCTTAAGGCTGTTTCTGAATTCTTGCAGTGTGGGGGGGGTCCCGAGGTGGAGGGGAGGCTGTTCCAGGTTTTGGTGGCGAGGTTGGAGAAGGATCAGCCACCTATCCTGCTGCGCTGGATCGAGGAGTGTGTGCTAGGTTGGCGGATCATAGTTGAGGTAGGCTGTTGCCACGTTGTGAAGGGCTTTGTAGGCATGGGTCAGCATTTTGAACAGACATCTCTTGTGTATGGGGAGCCAGTGGAAGGATCTGAGGTGAGGGGTGATATGGGCTCGCCTCGGGAGGTTGAGGATGAGCCTGGCTGCTGTGTTCTGGATTGTTTGTAATCTGTTTAGAATCTGGGTGATGATCCCTACGTAGAGGGGTTGCTGTAGTCCAGGCGGCTGGTGATGAGGGCCTGGGTGACGGTGCGTCTGGTGCTAATGGGTATCCACTTGAAGACTTTTTGGAGCATGCGTAGGGCGTATCTGGCTTTTCATGATGAGCCTGCTGTCAAGTATGATGCAGGGTTTCCTGGTATACTCTGAGGGTGTTGGGGATGGTCTTAGTTCTGCTGGCCACCAGGTGTTGTACCGGTGGGGAAGTGTTGTTCTCGAAGATGAGTCCCTCCGTTTTGTCGGTGTTAAGTTTGAGGCAGTTGTTTTGCATCCAGCTGGCAACGCTGGTGATACATCTGTGGAAGCTTACTTTGGTGTTGGTGGGGTCAGCAGATAGGGAGAGTATGAGTTGAGTATCATCTGCATACGAGATGATGCTCATACCGTGGGCTCTGACCAAGGTGGCCAGGGGGGCCATGTATGCGTTAACTACAATTACCGCTTTGAGATGCTTTGAATTATGGGACCTAGGGCATTGGCATAATATAATGTGTACTTTTAAAGTGCACATTCATCCATGAACATCGTAGTACTGAATAACAGATTTGCCACGATTCGCTCCCTGCACTCTCCTGCCCACCGCCAGATGGGTGCATAGCAGGGGCGGATTGGCACTGCGGGCACTCGGGCATTGGCCGAAGGGCCGGTGTCTCAATGCCCTCTGTGGGCCGGTTTTTTTCTCCCCTTTCCCAGTCCACAAAGAGTGCTCTCTGTGGACTGGGAAAGGGGAGAAAAAAAAACGGCCCACAGAGGGCACAGAGACAGAGAAAGAGAAAGGAAAGCAGCTTCGCTGGGCGGCCGTACAGCGATTATTAGCTGTGGCCTCTCCTTCACCCCCTGCCCTGCAAAGCAATCACGCTGAGGGTGGGCTGGGGAGGGGTGATTGTGTGCAAGAATCGGCCTCCCTGGGGGCCAGGTGTTGCTCAGGCCTTGAGTCATTTTCACCTCGGCCCCCCTGGGGCCCACGCAGCCCAGAAACAGTGTTTGTCTTAACACCTCGCCCACAGCCCTTCACATTCAGGGCATAGTGGGCGAGGAAGAATGGGTCTCGCTGTGGGGGCCAGGTGATGTTTGGAACTCGCACCATCTTCACCTCAGCCTCCCCCTGGCTACCATGGATGACCCAGCAGCTGTGTTTTGTGCTCCCCTGCCAGGACATTGCCCTGAGGCCGTGGAGGCTCGGGAGGGCTGATTAATTTACTAATAGCAGGGGCCTCACTGCTGTTCATGTGCTCCTGTGCTGGAGGGCTGGAGAGGGCTGAGTAGGTTAGTAATAGCAGGGGCCTCGCTGCTTTTCAGGTGCTCCTGCGCTGGAGGGCTCGAATAATTTTGTAACAGAAAGGGGCCTTGCTGTTTTTGTAGTTGCTCAGCTTGTAGGCCATTGTCACCTTGGCCCTGTGTCCTTCGCAAGAACAGTATACTCCCACTTTCATTCCTTGTGTGTGCATAGGCATATGTGGCCTGACGCCAGAGTTGCAGAGATGGGGAATCAGGTTTGAGTCCCAGCGTCTGCTCAACACCCTGTGATTCTGGGCAGATTACTTCATCGCCCAGGCCCTTAAATAAAAAATCGGATCTTGTGTACTGTAATTGGTGCTCATGAATAGAACTCAAATAGCCTTTGTCTTGGGCTGAATTCACACTATATAAAACTGTCAAATGGAAAAACAACTATAAAAAATAACCATTTGTTCATGCTTTATGATTCTGCAAAGGGAACATGATAATTAAAGAGGACACTTTATAAAAACATGTCCGTATTTTTTAACACAGCTTTTCTGATGCAACATTTTAATTTTAATTTAATTCCCCTTAGTGCCTCCCTGTCTGGTTTTCTTATGTTGTGGAGTTTGCGCTCTGACACTTAAGTCATTCTCTACCTCTTGTCGGGTGCACCATTCTACTTCTATGTTCTTTTTGTTATTCTGGGAGAGTCTAAGCTTGCACTAAGATAACATTTCATAGTATTCATATTTTCCAGTGACTCCCTCCTCAATGGGGGATCTTGTTGGGTGATGTTTGTGGCCTTCCTTTCCCTCCCCAGCTCCTGCCTCACCTCCATATGGACACACCCCTTACTCACTGCCTGCATGAGTGGGAAAACAGCAGGCCCATAGGCTTCTGTCTCACTGCTCTGACCACACCCCTTTCTCAGTCAGCCAGTAAGACACAGTTTCTGGATTGAAGTGGGGGTAAGAATTCATAGATTTCCTTCCCGCCTCCTGATTACCACGCCCGCGTTAGCCAGGTGAGGGACATAAAAGCAGCTTGCCAGCAGCTTTCATCAGACAACTTCAAGTTGGACTCTACAGCACCCACCACCAGGAGGATCGTATCCAGAAGTCGCAGCAGGAGGTCAAAGCAAAGACCTGCCCAGCCCTAAGGGGCCCAGAAGACCTGCTTCAACAGGCTGCTGCTTCAGCCTACATCTTCCTCTCCTTAGGCGCCAACCTTTTACTATCCATCCCAGGTGGAAGGAATCGATGCGTAGGCCTTCAGTGACCCAGTCCAACTCCTGAGGCTTAAGAAGAAGACAGTCCTGACCCTCCCATACAGAACTACAGAGTGTTCACCCTGCCTTTTCTATTTGGTTACTCTTCTAACCAGATGCACCACACTGCCAAGCTCTAACTCAAGAGGGGCCATCTAATCTCCTTGGCATCCCACTCTCCACAGGGCTGACCAAAGTAGGCTGAGTAAAGCAGTACTCAAAGCCACATCTAGTGCGCCTCAATCGTGGTCCCACCGCATCCAGAAAAAACTGCACTAGGTTCAGTGCAGTAGGTCTGCCTCAAAGCTTTACTTGACTTGCCACATCCAGCACCCAGAAATGCAATGTGTTGCTAGCCGATCCCTTCCTCTGAAGCAAGAAGGAACAGGTAGGAACCATTTTGTTTACCATTTTTTTGCACAATTAACTGATTCATTTGTGTGCCATTTAACAATTTAACTCTATTTTAAAGGCCTCATCCAAAATGCAGACAAGGGGCATATTTCTCTATATGCCAAGAATATTAATTAGTACGTTTTGGTTAGTTTTTGTTTGTAGTTTGTAGGTCATTCTGACTGTACTCTGTTTTAGGTCCTAGGCCGGAATGTGGCAACATGTTTGTGTGTTGATTTCAGGATATGTCTAAGACTTTGTGTAATGTGCTTTCTCAAAAGAGAACTGTTTGAGCCTCATTCTAAGCTAGGCCTTGTTCGAGGCCTAAGCAAAATTTGCAAACTTGGCACTTCTTTCTCTGTGCAGAAGAATTCACTTTTCTAGCATGTTGAGGTTATATGTCCTTTTTGCTGATTTTCTATCATTTTCATGGTTATTGCCTTCCATGGAGGACTTTTTCTGAAACTTAATTGCCTCGGGTCTATTTAAGGGCTTAGGCCCTGTTGTGCCCAAACATGTGGCTCTATTCTGCCTGCGAGAGGGCCATTTGGTATTGCACAACTTTTTCTGGTTGGTTGTGTTTTATCATCATGCATGTGGGCCCCAGAACGTGCTTCAGAGTTGGTGCTACATCATGTGTCTTACACATGGAGGGCATGTGAATAATTGTGAGGGATTGTTACACAGTTGGAATATTTAAAACCAATATCACTAGTTGTTTGCAGGTCTCTTGAAAAATGATTCTGAGAACAGAGTGTGTGTATTGCTTCTTCTGAATTCTTAGTGGCATTTGAGACATATTCTCTTTAGAAAAGTGAAGAAGGTTCACTTTGCAGGTTTGCACGTGTTTTTCTATGACCATAAAGTATTACCTATGTCTCTCACACTCATCATCTATCTACCTCTTTCTATAGCTATGCTTTTGGCTATCTGATCTTTCCACCTTTACCTTATGCCTCTACCCATCACACCTATCACTACCTCATTTCCAGTTCTACTTCACCTCTCTCATTATACTGTCTCTTTACCTCTCTGTTCACCTCCTCTTTTTCCCCAGCCCTTCAGTTGGTATTACTCAGCGGAACTGGGTATCACTGTCTAACCAGAATAGTGCATGCAGAGAAAGAGGGGAGGTGGGACAAGGCGGGGAAGAGGGACAAGGCGGGTAAGAGAAATAAGGAGGAAATTATTAGATTTAATCCAATGGAATGGTGAAAATCCTCCGAACATCGCATTGGTTTTCATTGTTGCTGTAAGAATGGCATAAGTAAACATAACTAAAGCTACAATTGCAAACACAATGCCCGTATGGTTTATGGTGATATTATGTGCTAGCTCACAAAACATCAACCAAATCACCCTTACCACTAAAAATGTGAGAAATAGGCAGGTTACACACAGAATTCCACGTCAAATGTTGTTGCAATTTAATGTACACAATTCACCCAAGGAATGTTTTTGAAGCATTATTCCAGATTGTATTATATTATGATATAGGCCTGAACATAGGTGCTCACAAACATTTTCCCAGGAGCAACAACATTTGGTCTGTGTTGTGACCAAGGGCCACGTTGATACCAGAAGAGTGGCAGTTGGGGGTAAGGTGAGTGTAAGGGAAGTGAGGCATATACATCTAGTCTCTGAATTGCACAATGTGATACCAACAACTTGGTATTAATACCGGTTTCGTATCTTAATCAGATCGTGTGATCCTAGGCAATTGTTTTATTTCACTTTCCGACCTGTTTCTTCATTATCACATATGAAGAACTCGAAATACATGACTTCAGTATGGGTGCTGTACAAAACCTTCTCCTGTGTGAATGAATGACACAAACAGGATGTTTTATGTTGTCTAGGGAAAGAAATGGAACAGAGGAAAAGAAAAGGGGGTGCTGAAAAATTACGAGAGAAGAAAAGAAGACGGCTTGAATAAGAAGTGAAAGAAAACAAGAACATTTTCAACATGTTTACAACGCAGACCAAAAAGCTGTATCACAATACCTGTACTACAGCAGCGGGTCCTCTCTCTCTAGGTGCAAATGTTTTGGCCATTACTTTGACAGAAGACTCCACTTGCAAGCAAATGATAGAAGAACATGATTGTGAAAGAATGGCAGATATAATGTCAGAGGAAGCAGGAGTCCTGTCTATTGATGCAACTAAAGGTGTCACTAGTGAGCAGGACTTACAAATCAGTACTTCTGCAACACTTGGAACAAATGTGGAGGAAGCAACAGAATCCAGTGCAAAGGCCACTCCAGCAGACGAAGAAACCGAATCCACTGTGTCAGGGAGATCTGCATCCATCTTATTGAATTTGCCAGAAGCTGGGATCCAAGATAAGACGGAGACACAAGGAATGGACCAGACACAGATAGTTGACCTTTACTTTCAACGGCCAATGCATGACCAGCTTTCTGCATTCTTTCACTATCACCCGATCCAATCTTCCAAAAGTCAACAGTTTAATGGGCAGTTGGCATTCATGAGGAAAGATGGGAGTACGCGACACTGGTTAAGCTTTTCAGAAATCCAAAAGCTTTCTTTTGCACAGTTTGCTTGGCATTTAGCAAATGTGAAGAAAGTGGTCCTTTTATTCGAGGGCTGAAAAACTTTAGGCACTTGTACATGCGCGTTACAGAGCATGAGGCATCCCAATTCCACAAAAGATGCACTGATTCGTATATGATGACCATTTCTGGAGTTGACATAACCACTCTCCTCTTCTCTCGGCAGACAACTCGTGCAGTACAAGTCAGAAAGAGGAAAGAAATATTGGAGCGTGTGGTTGAAGTTATTAAACTGATTGGTAAAAGGGGGCTTAGCTATCGGGGGAAATCAGAGTCTGTGTCTGAGCTGGATAATGATTTAATGGATCATGGGAACTTTCTTGAACTCATCCTTCTGCTGTCAAAATATGACCAACCTCTTAAACAACACATTGAGTCTCTCACTTCCAAAGCAAAACAGAAAGGTGGCCGTGGTGCGTCTGTGACATTCATGTCAAAGACCACCATTGGGTATGTAATAGAAACAATTTCCAAACTGATAAAAAGACACATTACTAAAGAAATAAACGATGCAGGTATGTACTCAATCCAGATAGACTCAACTCAAGATATAAGTATTACTGACCAGTGTTCCATTATCATCTGATATGTCACAGACTCTGTACATGAACGCCTAATAGCAGTCAGAAATTGCACTTTGTCAACTGGAAAAGGATTGTTCGAGTTGGTACAAACTGCAATTCAACAAAATGGTCTTGACATAGCTAAGTGCATTGGAAATTCGACTGATGGTGCTTCCAACATGCAAGGCCAGTACAATGGACTCAGTACTTGGCTAAGCAAAGAATCTCCAAGTCACATACATGTCTGGTGTTATGCACATGTGTTAAACCTTGTCCTTATTGAGGTGACCCAAGCATCTACAGCGTCCACCTCTCTCTTTGGACTGCTACACTCTTGTGCAGTCTTTCTCCGGGAGTCATATAAAAGGATGGATGTGTGGCGTGAGCTGGCAAAGGATGGTCGGACAGTCAAGATCATTGGAGAAACAAGATGGTGGGCAAAAGATGCTGCTCTCAAGAAAGTTTTTGGCTCTTTCAATAACCCTGTCAATGCTATGTTTATTGATTTGGTCAAAGTCCTTCATAAGATTTCATCTGACAATCTTAGATTTATTCCAAACGTACGGTGCCAAGCCTTACAATTTGCTGAGGGGCTATGTAAATTTCAAACAGTCCTAACAGCCCAATTGTATCTTCGCATTTTTGCTTCAACCACACCACTGTCTAAGTATCTCCAAACAAGTGGAATGGATATCCTGCAAGCACAGAGAATGGTGTCAGACACTATAAAACTCCTTGCCACAGATTCCCGCAATTTTGATGCTGTGTACTCTGCTGCCACAACATTTTCAGAGTGGGCCAACAAAGGTTTAGACGAAAGGAACTGTGACCAAGAAGTACAAACAACACTTCCAGAAGGGAGATTGTCCTTTAAAAAGATGCCTGGGATGAGCACAAAGGATGAGCCTATAACCCCAGCTAAAGATCGATTTCGTATTGAGGTGCATAATACAGTAATGGACATAGTTATTCAAAGTCTGACCACTCGTTTCAAGACACACTTAACTTTGGCAGCAGATATAGCATGCCTGGACCCAAAGAACTTCAATCAGAGTCTCCCAGGTAATGCTCTTGTGAGACTTTGCTCCTTGTTGCAAAACATAGATAGCTCCATAACTGTGCAGACTTTGCAGGAAGAACTTCAGGATTTTGTTGCTAAATGGTCAAATTTAAAAAGGACACTACCTGAAGAGTATGACAGAGAAGACCAGACTAATGAAGACAAACCACTTCAAGTAGAAGAATTTGACCAAAAACCTGAGGCTGGGCCAACAAAGTGCAATACTTGCCGTGACTGTGCTGTCTGTTGTTACTCTATCTTGAAAAAATACCTTCTTTTCAGCAGTGCCTATCGGCATTTGTATTTGGCATACAAATATGTCTTGACCTTATCCTGTACACAAGTAGCCTGTGAGAGAAGTTTTTCCAAACTGAAGTGCATCAAAACCCGCCTAAGAACCAAATTGGTCAGGAAAACCTTGAAGCTTTTATGCTCATGTCAGTTGAATGGAATGTGCTGTCTCAGTTGAAAACCGATGACATTATTGACTTAGTTGCAAAAAAAGTGCATTGCTGCAGGATCTTTTGATTGAGTAATCCTCAGTCTCCCCATGGCCCAGACTTGAAGGCAGCAACAGATATGAACAAAACTGTGTTTTTTGTATATGGACATCACCTGCTGGCTGTGAAATAAATTTATGACTAGATTGTACAGATACATTTTTTCAGCATTCTTTACACCCCAGACTGCCTTTTCCTCGTTTGTGAATTCTTACTTTTGTTATTACATGTTCTATTCCCAGAGATTCCAGTCTTACCCTTTCTCCTTGACTTTGTACTAGATTTCTGATTTATGTGATGATTAGAGTCTAGGACATAGCTGGTTGGGAAAGAGTATCTAACGACATTGTGCAGGGCGTTAAGACTGCAAGTAAGTATTCAGTTTTCAGAACTGCAGTGCTCCTAGTCTTTACCAATGTTACTGGCTCTGTAAGCTTTAAAAGGCTTAATTTACTAAATATTTCTCTACAAATTAGACCTTAAAGAGTAAACAAATGGTGTTTCATGAAAGGGCACGCCCCTTGAATGTGGGCCACGCCCCTTGAATGTGGGCCACGCCCCTTGAATGTGGGCCACACCCCTTGAATGTGGGCCACTTTTTTCGTCAGTGCCCGGGCCAAATTGTGATCCCAATCCGACCCTGGTGCATAGTGTGACTTTCCTGTGTTCTAATAAGCTTCCAGATACTCCCCTGCATGCATTTCCTGACCTCCATCCATTTCGTCACTATTTGGGAATGGACATCCATTCCCAATGCATGCCAGGTTTTGTGAAAGCGAGCCTGCTCATGCTTAAAGTCAGCCTGCTAATGTTTGACACTCTGTTACCTAGAATTCCCTGCTCACTGCTTCGTCTACACCCCTGCAGGCCAAGGATGGGTGGAGGAATTCAGCTCACCTGTGTCTGGCTGCTGCTAGCCTGCTCACACCTGATGCATGTGATTACTGTGAGCTCTTTTAAGCCCCAGCTCCCTTCAGGCCAAGGTTGGTCATTGTAGCTGTGTTCCGGTGAAACCGATCCTTGTTTCCTGAGCCTTTGATATTCCTTGATTCCTGAGCTATAGTTAATTCTTGTTCCTTGATTCTTGAGCTATAGCTATTCCTTGTGCCTGATTTAGCACTGCCTGCAGTGCTACCTTGTTTCCTGAGTTCCTGCGCTATAGTTATTCTTTGTTCCTGTTCTTGAGCTTCTGCTATTTCTTGTTCCTGATTTGCACAGCTTGCAGTGCTCTCTTGACCCCTTGTTTCCTGAGCTGTAGCTATTTCCTGTTTCCTTGAACTAGCACTGCCTACACTGCTACCTTGACTCCTGAGCTATAGTAATTTCCTGTTCCCGTACTAGCACTGCCTGCAGTGCTACCTTGGCTCTTAAGCTTTTGCTCAATTCTTGTTTCTGCTCCTGCACAGCCTTCAGTGCTACTGTGTTTTCTTGTCTTCTGGTTCAATACTATTCTAGTATACCCTTGTAGCCTCCCCTTCTGTATATCCTTTTCCAGTCCCTGCTTTTCTTCCCATTTCCTTGGTTCCAGTTCCTAGTTTGCTGTCTTTCTATTCTGCTGTTTTGCTTCTATTACCTTGTATGTTTGTTACTTGTTTTCTGACAAGTGTGCCCTGTGAATTCCTTCCTTTCCTGTTAAGCACTCCTCCTCGCTAGCGCCTTGTCTATTGTGCCTGTATTTAGTTTTACCCCCTTGCTGTTACTGCCTTGCGTGTTCCTGTTTGATCGCCAGGATCCATGGGCCCAGCTGATAACCTAGGTGGTGTTTCTTGTTCACTGTGAGTATTGTCTTTGAGTTACATTTATAACATCACCATAGGTATCAGCTCCACAGACCCTGCCTTTGCATGCATATCCTATATGTGGGTATTTGCAGTCAGTACTGTAACAGCAATTGTGGGTGAGTAACTTACTGAGCTTCAGTCTTACCGTGTGGAGCTCCCGAGTGCTTTACCCCACATTCCCTTTATTGTTAAAGTTGTTGTTGTGTGTATATATATATATATATGTATATATGTCTGCACGTCCATCCTGGGTGTAGTTATTCTTAATGCTAAATTGACTCTCGAGGAATATATGACGTTACAACGCAAACCATTACAATGCATGCTTTTACAACGCGTTTTTTACAACGCAAGTACCATTACATCGCATGTTTTTACAACGCATACCATTACAACGCAAAATAGTGTTAATGCATTAAATAATCCATTACAACGCAAATATTTACAACGCATACACGTGCAACGCATACAATTACAACGCATTTTTTAAATAATGTATAATAAACCCCTGGGATGGGATGCAGGGAAAATAGGGATTTTGGGTGGGGTAGTGTATTAAAATACAGATATTTGACAATAGTGTTTATTTATTTAATGAGTTTTATATAGCGCTGGCTAGACCCGTAGGTATCAGAGCGCTTTACATTAGGTTACACAATGATACAGAAAATGATAACAATTACACATTACGTCAAAAATAAGCAACACATTGAAAGAGGAAAGAGAGATGAGAGAAGTAGGGAGGAGGGGGGAGGGGGAAGTGTGAGGGGGAGGATGGGGGAATAGATGGCAGGAGAGACGAGAGGAAGTCTGCCCAAAGACCGACTGGGTAGGTGACGACCGAGGAGGGAATCCACAGCCTGTCTCCCCTTTAGCTAAACAAGGTAGCTCCATCGGGCATCAGTCAAATAGCTAGGTCTCAACTGACAAGGGAAAGTTCACATAAGAAAGTCCAGTGGATAAACAGGGTGGGAACTATGAGCAAGGACGGGTGAGGGCAGAGGACAATAGCTGGAAAGAAGAGAAGGGTAGAGCGGTAGGGGGTAGGGTGAAGGGGGAGGAGGGAGATACGGTCAGGAGAGATGCAGGAGAGTTTGCCCAGAGACCGGCTGGGTAGGTGACGGCCAAGGAGGGAATCCATAGCCCATCTCCTCTTTAGCTTGCGAGGTAGCTCCACCGGGCAGTACTAATGTTTAAAATTAATACTCGAGTGCTAAAATTAATACTCGAGTGCTAAAATAATTACTTGTGTATTATATATATTTTTTTTAATGTTATACTATTCACCGGAACGGGATGCAAAGAAAATAGGGGTTTTGGGTGGGGTAGTGTATTAATACACGTTATTTAACTTTACTAGAATTAAAAATAATACTCGAGTAGTAAAATTATTACTCGAGTATTTTTTTATTTTAATGTAATGCTTACCTTTAGCACGGGTTGCTTGAAAAATAGGGGTTCTTGGTGTGGTAGTGTATTAATACAAGGTATTTAAAAATAGTACCAAATATTAAAATTAATACTCTAGCACTAAAATAAATACTCGTGTATTATTTTTTAAATCTTAAACAATAATTTAAAAAAGCACTAATAATTTTTTTAATATATAATATACATATAAATATCATAGAACATACATTTAAAAATTCATCAAAAAATTGCGAAATAATTTTGTAAAGAACATTTAATTAAAATACACTTTATATGAAATTTGAAAAATAAATTATAAAATAACGAGCAGCCTAAAAAGCGAACATTAACACACCTTAATATTCTAAAATATTTACCATTTGTTATTTAAAATATAAAACTTTATTAAACGCAAAAAGCACTAAAGTAATCGAAAACCAAACAAAAAAAACACCATTTTAAACATCACGAAAACGAAAGTCCTACAACACTTTCTATGAAACCACCTTGACCTGCAGGTCGCCAAAATGGCGGACATTACTGTTATTAAAATAAATAACGAACATTAATAAATCAGAAAAAATAATTACGCTTTTCCTCAGCATTAAAAAGTCAACTAAAAAATATACCCAAAACATATTTTGTTTACAATTAACGTACACGACCAAAAAACGTATAAAAGCAGCCGTCCACCATTTTAAAAACAGTGGCTATCTGACTATCAGACACACCACACACGTTGTGCTGACTGAAAATCGACGATATCAAACTGTGCCATCTACTGTTCCAAGTAAGTGTACCATATAATAAATTCAAAAATCTTAACAAATTAATTCAATCATGATTCTAATCACATAAACCATTTATAATATTTTACAGATTTTTTTGTAAACATTATTAAAGTTGCTTTTAAGCAGAATCGAACACACAGTGACATTCAAAATATATAATGTAAGTAAAGAAATGTTGTTTTATTAAAATATTTAACTCATTAAATTAAAACAAACATTTATTAACATTTAAAAATAGTACACTGTTTAATAATTTAAAACAAATGAACCTAATCAAACAATTGTTTGGTGCGAGTAAAGCACAGAATGATATAGTTGGCAAATTTACTACTCCGACTCAAAAAAGGGAACAATGCTCAATAAATGCGGTTTAGTTCTATGCACAAAAATACTATTTCTACTCCAAGCTTTACTTAACTAAACGAATAGGCTGTATAGAGGTGGGGGCAAAATTACTATTCCTACTCCGATATTGGCTTGCATCCGAAAAAATACTATATAATGGTGTGCCCAAAATTAAAATTTCTGCTCTAAAGGGTGCTTGGCTCATGGAAAGTGCAGGATAGTGGTGCTGTTCAAAATTACTAATCCTAATCCAAAAGGTGCTTGCGTCAGTGAAATTGCTGGATAGTGGTGGGGTTTTAATTACTATTCCTACTCCAAAGGGTGCTTGCCTCAGTGAAAGTGCTGGATAGTGTTGGGGTTAAAATTACTATTCCTACTCCGAAGGGTACTTGCCTCAGGGAAATTGCTGGATAGTGGTGGGGTTAAAATTACTATTCCTACTCCAAAGGGTGCTTGCCTCAGGGAAAATGCTGGATAGTGGTGGTGTTAAAATTACTATTCCTACTCCAAAGGTGTACTTGCATTAGGGAAAGTGCAGGATAGTGGTGGGGTTAAAATTACTATTCCTATTCCAAAGGGTGCTTGCCTCAGGGAAAGTGCTGGATAGTGGTGGGGTTAAAATTACTATTCCTACTCCAAAGGGTGCTTACCTCAGGGAAAGTACTGGATAGTGGTAGGGTTAAAATTACTATTCCTACTCCAAAGGGTGCTTGCCTCAGGGAAAGTGCTGGATAGTGTTGGGTTTAAATTACTATTCCTACTCCAAAGGGTGCTTACCTCAGGGAAAGTGCTGGATAGTGTTGGGTTTAAATTACTATTCCTACTCCAAAGGGTGCTTGCCTCAGGGAAACTGCAGGATGGTGTTTTGGCCATTTAGCAATGAACAAATATTATAAATCTTTTTTTACACATTTAATTTTCTCAACAGAAAAAAACATCAACCAACACCAGTTGAGGAGGACACAGCCAACATACTAAAAAAATAGACAATAATCTCAAGAAAAAAAAATAAAGAAATCAAGGTAAAAAACACAACTTTTTTTAAATATTAATCCAAAAGCTGTTTGCCTCAGGGAAAATGCAGGATAGAGGTGGGGTTAAAATTACTATTCCTACTCCAAAGGGTGCTTGCCTAAGGAAACTGCAGGATGGTGTTTTGGCCATTTAGCAATGAACAAATATTATTTTTTAACTCATTTAATTTTCTTAACAGAAAAAAACATCAACCAACACCAGTTGAAGAGGACACAGCCAACATACTGTAAAAAAAAGACAATAATCTCAAGAAAAAAAGAAAGAAATCAAGGTAATAAAACGCATCTTTTTTATATATTGATCCAAAAGCTGCTTGGCTCAGGGAAAATGCTGGATAGTGGTGGGGTTAAAATTACTATTCCTATTCCAGAATGTGCTTGCCTCTGTGAAAGTGCTGGATAGTGGTGGGTTAAAATTACTATTCCTATTCCAGAATGTGCTTGCCTCTGTGAAAGTGCTGGATAGTGGTGGGTTAAAATTACTATTCGTACTCCAAAGGGTGCTTGCCACAGTGAAAGTGCGGGATAGTGGTGGGATAAAAATTACTATTCCTATTCCAAAGGGTGCTTGCCTCGGTGAAAGTGCTGGATAGTGGTGGGTTAAAATTACTATTCGTACTCCAAAGGGTGCTTGCCTCAGGGAAAGTACTGGATAGTGGTGGGGCTAAAATTACTATTCCTACTCCAAAGGCTGCTTGCCACAGTGAAAGTGCGGGATAGTGGTGGGATAAAAATTACTATTCCTATTCCAAAGGGTGCTTGCCTCGGTGAAAGTGCTGGATAGTGGTGGGTTAAAATTACTATTCGTACTTCAAAGGGTGCTTGCCTCAGGGAAAGTACTGGATAGTGGTGGGATAAAAATTACTATTCCTACTCCAAAGGGTGCTTGCCTCAGGGAAATTGCTAGATAGTGGTGTGGTTAAAATTACTATTCCTACTCCAAAGCGTGCTTGCCACAGTGAAAGTGCGGGATAGTGGTGGGATAAAAATTACTATTCCTATTCCAAAGGGTGCTTGCCTCGGTGAAAGTGCTGGATAGTGGTGGGTTAAAATTACTATTCGTACTTCAAAGGGTGCTTGCCTCAGGGAAAGTACTGGATAGTGGTGGGATAAAAATTACTATTCCTACTCCAAAGGGTGCTTGCCTCAGGGAAATTGCTAGATAGTGGTGTGGTTAAAATTACTATTCGAACTCCAAAGCGTGCTTGCCACAGTGAAAGTGCGGGATAGTGGTGGGATAAAAATTACTATTCCTACTCCAAAGGGTGCTTGCCTCAGGGAAATTGCTGGATAGTGGTGGGGTTAAAATTACTATTCCTACTCCAAAGGGTGCTTGCCTCTGGGAAAATGCTGGATAGTGGTGGGGTTAAAATTACTATTCCTACTCCAAAGGGTGCTTGCCACAGGGAAAGTGCGGGATAGTGGTGGGATAAAAATTACTATTCCTACTCCAAAGGGTGCTTGCCTCTGGGAAATTGCTGGATAGTGGTGGGGTTAAAATTACTATTCCTACTCCAAAGGGTGCTTGCCTCAGGGAAAATGCTGGATAGTGGTGGTGTTAAAATTACTATTCCTAATCCAAAGGTGTGCTTGCATCAGGGAAAGTGCAGGATAGTGATAGGGTTAAAATTACTATTCCTACTCCAAAGGGTGCTTGGATAACGGAAATTGTTGGATGGTGTTTTTGGCATTTAACAATGAACACATAATATAAAGCTTTTTTAACACATTTAATTTTCTCAACAGAAAAAAACATCAACTAACACCGGTTGAAGAGGACACAGCCTACATAGTGAAAAAAAACACAATAATCTGAAGGGAAAAAAAGAAAGAAATCAAGGTAATAAAGCACAACTTTTTTTATATATAAAAAACCAAACTATTTTATTCAAAATTGAATAAACTTTGAAAAATATCAATGAAAATCACTTTCCAATTTAAATCATTCATAAACTATTTTTCTTTACAGAATGTTCCTCAAACAGATCATTTTCAAATTTAAAAATATAGGCAGAAGAAACCCAACTTAGGGGGTCATTATGATGTCGGGCGGATCGCCGCCGCCCGTATGGTGGTGGCGATCCGCCTGCCATTTTTGACCGCCCGCCTAACATTTCCCCCCGCCATATTACGATGGCGGTGGGGACCCAGGCGGACGGAAAGACCGTCCGCCGGTTTTCCGCCGGTAGGCAATCTGCCCGATTGCCTACCGGGCGGAAAAGGCCTGCAATATGGTGGCGTGCCTTGCAGGCACCGCCATCCATATTAGGATGATGGCGGTCACATGCCTTTCCATGGCGGAGACTCCGCCATGGAAAGGCATGCGGAGAATGCCTTTGGGGACCCGTTGCGGGCCCCCTGCGGGGTGGGGGGCTGCACTTGGGGGGTACCCCCCAACATTGGCATGCACAAGGTGGCAGGCACCGCGCGGTGCCTGCCACCTTGTGCACGCCAATGCACACAGTGCATTCCCAGCATTGTGGCGGGCGGTGCTGTGTGCACCGCCCGCCACAATGCTGGGAATGGAGGATGCCACCGCCACGGTGGCGGTGGCATCCTAATTCCTAATCGCCTGTGCGGGACCGCCGCACCACTGGCGGCTGGTCCCAGCACCGCTAGGGTGGCGGGCGGACGAAAGTCCGCCCGTCATCCTAATAGGCCCCTTACTATTTAAAATATTTTAACATATGTTTTTCAACATAAAGTTTTAATATCTCAAAATAAAAAAAAGTCAAACAGAACCAAACTATCCCAGAAAAAAGCAAACCAAACTTTCAACTGTACAACCATTTCAAAAAACGAGTCTATTCCATTGCAGGATAAACGAAAATATCTAAATCACAAAAAAATACTCAATCATTTTTTTCTTTTCCAGACCCAACAAAGAAACAAAATTAACAACTGGTAAAAACACCAACAGAACAAAGAAGAACCACCACAAAACATCAAATACACCGGACGCATCAAAAAACAGCAATACAAAAAGTAAGGTATAACAATCGCTAATCTGTATAACAACCTAACCATTTTTCTCATCTAGGAAAATAATTTAGATTTTAAAACGTCCATAATATAAACCAACAAGATTAAACAATTAATTAAACTTCATTGTGCATAAAATTTTAAACAGTAAACAAAATGAGCATTAAATGTTCACTAACTTTTTTATTAAAACAGGAAATGTCCAACATTTCAAAATTATTTAACTAATATATTTTCTTTTTCGATCCTTTACAGATAATGTCTGCCAATAAAGATGCAAAATACATTACCTCCAGCAGAGGAAACCGCCTGCTAAACCATAGTGGGTATGTTTATTGTAAGGAGAGACTAACTGAGCCCCGGTGTCATTGGAGGTGTGTGCAATATTACTCAACCCATTGCACAGGCAGAGAGGTTACTCTTGGTGACTCTGTTTTAAGAACCACAGAACATAACCACTCTGCCTCTGCAATGGAGATGGAGGTTAGGGAAACAATTAATAAAATTAAAGATATTGCATCCACCTCCAATGAACCGTGTGGTTCAGTTTTGAGGGAGGTAGCCCAACACATTCCACCACATGTTGCAAGTAGTATGCCCACAATTCCTAATCTGAGAAGAATTATTCAACGTAAAAAACAGGCAAGTTACCCACAAAGAGTAACACCCCAAACCTTTTCTGACATAATCATTCCACCTGAACTCTTTATAACTGTTACTAATTAACCTTTTCTTTTGCATGACAACAAAAACCCTCAAAAAAGAATACTAATCTTTAGAACACCCCGTAATCTTGTAAGGTTGGAGAACAGTGATATTTGGATGATGGATGGAACGTTTAAAAGCACGCCCCATCCATTCACCCAAATATACACTATTCACGCATATATTAATAACACAGTAGTTCCCTCAGTTTTCAGTTTACTCCCTGATAAACAATCCTCAACATACACTGAATTATTGTCAGTGATAAAAGCTAAAACATCAAACAAAAGTCCTAGAAAAGTACTAATTGACTTTGAACTAACTATGATTAATACTATTACCAAATTGTACATGGATACCTAAATTCAAGGATGTTTTTTCACTTTTCACAGGCATATTGGCGAAAAATTCAAAAAAACATCCTTAATTGAGGATTATATATCAGATAGCAAACTACAGTTTGAACTAAAAAAACTAACTGCCCTTTGCTTTGTTCCTCCTGACATTGTAGACGAGTACTACACTTCAATTACAGAATCAGAATACTTTACCTCAAACGAAGATAAATTGGCACCTATTCTAAATTATTATGAAGACACATGGATTGGCCATCTAAGCAGGTCGGGTCGCAGGAGGAAGCCACGTTTCCATGTGGAGTGGTGGAACTGCTACACGACCTGCTTAGAGGGAGGAGCAAAAACAAACAATGTCATAGAGGGATGGCACAACTCCTTCAATAAATCAATTGGCAAACCTCATCCTAATTTCTATCATTTCTTGGAAATTTTGAGGAAGGAGCAAAGTTTCCAAGAAATGAGAATGTCGCAATCATTAACAGGTAGTCTGAACCCACGTATTTCTAAAAGAACAAAGGAAATGTCTGAAAGACTATTGGGTGTAATTCAACAGTTTACGTTGATGGTGGCTTCAGACTACCTTGATAATCTTGCACACATCCTCCATTTCTAACCCACACTATCTTCTTACTTGCCTGTTTTGCCCTAAAAGTTAACACTAATTCATATGGCATTTTTTAAAAACATTTTTAAATTAATACTAAGGGGTTCATTAGGATGGCGGGCGGAGGCACATCTGCGGTGCTGGCGGTGGCGGAAAATGTCATTTTCCGCACTCCAGCAGCGGTCCTCTCGTCCGCCATATTACAATGGGAAAACATAGCCCATTTCCCGTCCACTGCGGTGCGACGTGAACCACCACAAATTTGCGCCCACCACCGCGGCGGTGTGAGCCAATAGAGACCCACCGCCGTGCGGAATGACGTTTCGTCCGACGTACAAATCACGATGCCCCAAACAGCCCGTCACACCGCAGCGGAGAAACCACCCAACCTGAGACGGCGGAAGCACGACAGCGGAGCGCGAAACCAGACTCCCGGTCCCCTCCACCCGGTCTCTACCGCAATGGATCCAGCTCTACAAGCCTTTCCGGTGCTGTACCTGATCCACTACCAGCAAATAATGGACCGTCGCGGACAACGCCGCAGGTACGCAATCACACAACTTCACACACAAACACAACACACAACTCCTGGGCTGATATACGGTTCCTGTCCACATCAGACACTCTGGTGGGAACAGGAACACATCCCCAAGTGTACCCACACATGTCCTACCTGTCACAAAATCACCCCTCCGCATCCGGGTCACCCATCAACCGCGAAATCACAGCAATGTCCCGGTGACGTCACCGCAGCGGTGCAGACGCGGGAAAACCTGCGCATAATGTAGTAGGCAGGGCCAGCGCCAGGCATGGGCAGTCCACAAAGATTTACAGGGCCCCACCTCCACCCTTCACACACTACGACCCCCACACCCATTTGGGGACATGCTGTGTGCTCCTCCGGTGCCCACAATTCATCTGCCAGGTGTAGCCAGACCATGCACCACACACACCAAACAACCAGGGAGCCTGTCTTAGAAGGTGGGGGTGAAGAGGAACACCCTGCACAGAAGCTCAGGGGCAGGGCATTCCTCCTCCTCCCACCTACCCTCCACTCATGTCAAGCAAACTGAGTCCAATCACAAAATGAAGGCTCACACTGCATATGAACATCCACTGAACTGTCCACACTGCCTGTCAAGTCACTCAGACACACCCCACACTGACACACAGCCACATACACATACCAGATGTCAGCAGTAATGGAGGGCAATAAATGGGCTAGCCAAAAGTGAAGTGGACAGTGATGGAAAGCCATGGAGCAAGCCACAAAGCATGTGTACATCACATGCAAGATAAAGAACTTATCACACCACCCTTAGGCCATCAAATCAGACATCGGTGGCACAGTGAGTGGAATTAAACCAAAGTGACCTCTGTTCAACAACTCAGGGAGACATCAAGGCAAGCCATGCATTGGCACAGGAATGATAGGAAGTGTCTGAAGTCAAACAGTGATCAGCCACACATCTGTCTCAACTCACTTGACATGTGTATGTCATCAGCACAACACACATGGCTCATTGTCACACTCCCTGACCGTCAAACCCAAGTTGGACCTTCACACATACCCTTCCTCTACCCAAATCACACCTGCAGCACTCAACACCAGTGTTAAACACACAGAATGGTGCAAATGATGTCCTGTGAGTACACTGACAACCAATCACACTCCCTGGGGTGCATCCACAAATATCACACACACACTCAGGGATGCCTGAACCAATGCTGACACAAAAACAATAGCCAAACACAAACCTCACAAACAACATACACAGAAGTCCAACAACCCCACATATGGCCAGCCAAACAGTGGAAAGGCAATGGGACCCCAGACAGAACAGGAGAACACAACATTGTCACTCAGGACCAATGCACAGACACCATAACCCAACACAAACAAGAATTGCATCATCTCAAAACAGTCATGAACACAAACTGGGATCAATGGGACAATAAGCTAACACAGACAGAGACACCACACCACCCATCAAGTCAACATGATGTCATAGTGTACCACAAGCATGCCATTGCCCAATCCTGACAAGTGACAGGTCAAAGATAGGAGGACATAGCACTATTGTGCACTCAAAACAAGCCCAGTAACAAGAATACACCTTGCTGCATGTGACAGACACACAAGTAATGCACACTACACTTGCAACACACATCAGAATGTATCACAATGCCCAAACTACTCACACACAATGTCATGCAAATAGAACACCACACACAGAGCATCTGTCAGCAGAAAGAGCCAACACAGGCCAAACACTGCATACATCCATAACAAAAACACAACAGATGCACATGCGAATCCATCACATTGCAAACTCAGCTGGACAACAGGGGGATGCACACCAGGCAAGTACAAGGCAACATACACTGACAGCACTGCATGCAGGCCAAGCAGTGTGTGCACACCAACCAAATCAGTAGCACACGCATCTCAGTGCCACAACATGTACTCCCACAACACAAATCAGCACAGCACACAGACAACATCACACTCAGGAAGGGTAGCAGTACCCCAGCAAACACACATACAGCTAACCCAACACTCACAGATGCACAACTCAGGGACAACCAGGTGCAAACAACATGACCAGAGGACTGTGCAGCACAAACAGTTGCACTGCACATGAGCAACCATGACTGCAAACCAGTACAAGAAAATCACACATAACTAATTGGGAAACTGTCCTGAGTGGCACCTTGGTACTGTGCACATATCAGCACCACAAAGCATAGTGTAACAAATGAAGTGGTGTGGAGGCTCACAAACTGGCAACCCAAGGGGTAGGTGACATGAGATTGAAGTGGTGTGTACGTCAGTAGTGGACAGGTCAGGAGTGTACTGTACACAAACACATAGAGGAGTCACTCCCAATGGGCAGGCATCAGAAGCACAGATAGGGGATGGTATGACTCCACAGACCACATACCATACTGGAGCCAAAAATGGCTCAAGTGACAGCAATGCATGAGGAAACTCACCAACAATGTCAGTGTGGCTGAGCAGGTCTGCACAGTGAGCACAAACAGTAACAAGACACATGGCTGAGCAACAAAATACAACACAGACTTGGCTGTCACACACTCTGCATACTCACAACTGGCAGCAACAACAAGTAGGTGTCTCCCAGGAGTGCAAGGACACATCAACACACTGCACAGTGCACAACCTACAACACCTACATGTGCCCACAATCACAAGCACATGGCTGACAATTCAAACAAACAGGCACTCAGCTCCTGGGTCATACATGTGTGCAGTTGGCATTGCAGGGGCACACACACATCAACACTACTGACCAAGTCACCCCTTTCACACTTCATGACCACTCAAGTGCACACATTCAAATGTACCCATGTGACTAGGAAGACAGGCCCTCACAAGATGACCATACATCAACACTGCTGTTCACACATCCAGATAGATCACACAGACATGATGGACCCTGGCTGGTAGTGCATCCTAACATGCAATGTGTACAATTTAGCAAACCTGACCATAGAATGATCAGGATAACAGTAGATCATCACAAACAACCATCGTTGCCCCCCCCCCAAGCCTCAGAGTCACGAAGAACTGAAGTGCCTGTCACCTCTGGCAAACTATGAAAAACTGAAACAAGAAATTGGCAATGTTAAAGTGGCATACAGAGCTTGTGTCACATGAAATCATACCCATACAGAAAGATTTTATTAAGCAAGGACACTGACAAAGCAGACAACAGGAGTAACTGTCTTTATTACATACTACCCAGATATGCATCAAAAGTAGACAAAAGCAAGGCCAGTGGCCAGTCCATAGTTCAAAGTAGGCACATGTGTGCATGAGAACCTGCACAGGGAATGGGCAAACAAAGTGACAAACAGCAAGGCCAGTTACCAGTCCATAGTTCAAAGTAGGCATATGTGTGCATGAGAACCTGCACAGGGAATGGGCAAACAAAGTGACAAACAGCAAGGCCAGTGGCCAGTCCATAGTTCAAAGTAGGCACATGTGTGCATGAGAACCTGCACAGGGAATGGGCATCCATGGTTACAAACAGCAAGGCCAGTGGCCAGTCCATAGTTCAAAGTAGGCACATGTGTGCATGAGAACCTGCACAGGGAATGGGCATCCAGGGTTACAAACAGCAAGGCCAGTGGCCAGTCCATAGTTCAAAGTAGGCACATGTGTGCATGAGAACCTGCACAGGGAATGGGCAAACAAAGTGACAAACAGCAAGGCCAGTGGCCAGTCCCTAGTTCAAAGTAGGCACATGTGTGCATGAGAACCTGCACAGGGAATGGGTGACACCGTACACTGCCATGGGAAGCAACACAGCTAGGGGGATAACAATGGGCAGTCCAGGCACCGCTGTGGGAGAGATAGGTGTGGGAGGGGGACTTAGACCCAGACTTGGCTGTCAGTTGGACTGGGAGATGGCTGATTGTCCGGGCCAGTTGTAGGACTGGACCTGGGAGAGAGAGGAGCAGCTGAGATAGGGAGCCGGAGGGCTGCTTGGACCGGGTGGAGTGGTGGCATGTGGAGGCGGAGACATGCTGCCGTGAGACACAGTGTGTGAGGGAGAATGTGGAGGGCTGCCTTTCCACTTCTTGGGGATTTGATAGGGAATAATTGTCTTGGTAGGAGTGGGAAGTGGGGCAGGCACAACAGACTCACTCCCCACCACAGGTGCATCAGGTGCAGGTGGTGACCCTCCCTCTGGGAATCTGCTGGATCGGGCGGTACGCTTGGCCTGGCCTTGCCTTTTCCCCTCCATCCCCTGTTGCCCAGGTAAACCCCCTACAGTGCCCTCCTTTCCCAGCTTCACAGGGGTGTGGGTGGGAGTTGAGGTTGTGGGTGAATCTGCCTTAGAGGGCTTTTTCTGCGGACTCTTAGCAGGCACCAGCTTCACAGCAGGCACGGCAACTGTCTGCCTGTCTTTGGGAGACGCCTTTGGGACGGGAGTGTCCTTGGATGGGGCAGATTTTGAGGCATGTGAGCCTGAGGCCTGTTTCTTGGCTTGATGCCCCTGAGTGTCACCTGAAGTGCTTTTGCCTTTGCGCTCCTGTGTCACTTTAGTTTGTTTGGGGGATGGTGTCTGCGCTCTGGCCCGCTTGGGGTGCTGCTGTTGTGTGCTGCGTGTGGTGTACCTGAAGCCTGTGGGCTGTGGTGTGTGGTCACTGTCGTCAGACGTAACCACTGGCAGGGGGGTTGCCAAAGGGACTGGAGCTGGACTCTGAGCCTGTGACAGCTGAATGGCTGCTGTCACTGTGGAGGACAAAGACTGGACAGTCCTGTGTAGCCCACCCACGTCTGAATGAATCCCCTCCATGAAGGAAACTACCTGTGCCAACTTCTTGTCATGGTCTTGGAAGGCACTCAGGAGAGTTGCCTGACCCACACACAGCTGGCGCAAAAGGTCACTGCCTCAACACTGAGGGCAGCAGGGGAGACAGGGGCAGGGGCAGCGGTGCCTGGGGGAAGGACACTCTTCCCTCCTTACTGGTGCGAGCACGTGCAGCACTAGTGGAAGTAGCTGGGAGGGTGGGCACTGGACGATGTGTGGTGGAAGAGGAGGCAGATTTCCCACTCCCTGTGCCCGCCAACATTGAGGAGTCACCGCTGGCGTCAGATGACGTAGAGGTTGGTGTTTCTGGCCGTGATTCCTCAAGGACACTCCTGTCCCCCTCCGAGGCGCTGGTCACATCAGTGTCAGTGGGCTCATGTGTAGCAGTTGTGCAAGATGCCTCACCACTGGTGTTCGTCCCCTGTCCCTCTGTGCCCTCGGCAGATGCTGCAAGAGACAGAGACGTAGGTTCAGTTTAGTGCCATACACACAAACATCATATGCAAGCAAAGCACAAAACAAGATGATGATACCCCCAAGTTGCACACCACCCTGTGCAGTCACATTGTGCAATCTTAATTCAAAACGCAAAAGATGTATGGTAACATGCACAATTGGCATTATTGACCCATGTGATGTCCACACAGCCAAATAGCTTGCCCGTGCCTCCGTGTAACCTGACATACAGATCCCTGTGAGCATACCTAGGTCCCTGTGGGTGAAAAAGATGTACATCCCAACATGTTGTCACAGTCACATATGGAGTCAACATAAGGGGACAACAGAGATACAGACTCCAAAATGTCATTTAGCAATGGCCATGAGCTACTGCCATCCACCATGTCATGCTTTGGTGCACAACTACAGTTGCACATTGGTGTCAGATGTGTAGTTCTCAGAATTTCGAGCTCAGGCACTGCACACATTGACGATAGCACACTCAGATGAGACACAGTGCCGTTCACTGCCATGGGAAGTCCCTGACCCCCCTAATGCAGCCGATGCCACAAGGCCACAACTCAGAATGCAACGTCAAGGGCCATTACATCAATGACATGAGAAAGTACATGTAGCGAAAATGCATGACAGCTGCACCCAACAGAGAGGCCACTTACAAGCCATTGCATCACACGAGCAACATCACAGAGCTCAGCACTGGCTCAGGGTTGTAACACAAGCAGTCACTCACAACCAAAGTCACCCTTCCCAGAATACTCACCCCCAGCTTGCTGCTGATGGGCCCTCAAATGTTCATCCAGCTCTGGCTGTGTCACAGCCAAGATGCGGGCCATTAGTGGTGTCATGCTCCTGCGGGCCAACCTGCCAGTCTGAGGGAGCAGCCCCAGCGTCATCTCTGCCACGTTTTTGCTCAGCCGGCAGATGTCATCCCACCTCTTGTGACAGTGAGTGTGCCGTCAGTTGGACACACCCAGAGTCCGCACCTTGCGTGCAATGGCCCTCTATACGGCCTTACGCTGGTGGACTTTGAGCTGCAGGCATGGGAGACAAGGAGAGCAAATTTCAGTTACACTGGGTTATGTACCACTGTGTCTCAGTACAGGAGCATGCACACACTCAGCACAGCTACTCAGATATGTTTAGCAGAGACAATACAGCATGACATGTAGTACATTAGCATGAGATAATTGTATAGAAATGCATGCAGGTATGAGGATGGACACAGTACCTGGCCATCTCATACACATGCAGAATGCCAGCACAGAAAGCAAGGTGAAGATGGCCCACATCTGCAAATCAGTATGTGAGGGAGCAAGACATACATTACATTGCAAATGATGTTTTTGGGCAGACTCACTGTGTCCAACACTGCACACCCCTCAATGTCCTTGGCATGTGAATGGCTACCTGTGTTATGGAGGTCACATATAGGGACATGATCTTGCAATCTCACACCCTTATCACAAGGTCTGTCTTGTGCAATCCACAGGCGTAAGATAGCTCATTGAGGAATAGGGTAGCAGACAACCCATATGTCTCACTCTGTCCATTCAGTGATGGGTCCCTGACAAATTGGGCAGTAACTGTGCAGGCCAGGGGGGCTCACACTGCGGTCTAATGTGGGCCATCTGAACTGTCACATGCATGTACAATATGGGAGGGAAACATCTGCCTACACATGCGAGTCAGTACACATTATGATGAAAATGGAAGGGGGATGTTTCAAAAGTACAACAATCTGCTGTGTCATAGGTGAATTTCCACCAAGAGTGTCACTCTCAGGCATTTCACTCTTGTGCATAATGCTGACATATCCATGGTGGCAATATAAAGTCAAACCCACTTCCATCAGTCCCCTCTGGACGTAAACTCTTTGTAATGTCACAGATGAGCCTGTGAAGAACCTCATGGACCCAAACATCCATTAGCACAGGCAATTTCTGTCCTGACTCCCACTTAACAAACTTGCAGTGTCACTGTATGGCTGCAAAAACACTGCTTTTCCTCCCATCCTGATATGCAGCCAGGGAAATGTGTAAAATAGGCTACAAACCCCTTTCCCCTGAAGTCAGCATGCTAGGCAGTGTATCACACAAACCCTCACTCTCAGGCACATACTGCAGCAGATCAACTTAATTTGTGCACTCCCTGCACTCCCCTACTTTCACTCTCAAACACTTACCATGACATCAGGAGCAGCATATAGCCTCCCATACTGTGTGAGCACCTCGTCCACCAGGACCTCCAGCTCCTCTGTGGTGAAGGGACGGGCCCTGATGTTCTCAGTCCTCGCCATCACTGGGTCCAGGAGACAAGAACTGCAGCTGTTGGTGGTGAAGTGTGTCAGTCAGCAGTGTCTGGAAGCAGTGGAAATGTGTGGCTCTCTCCCACACATATATAGCCCCCTGGGGTTGTTTCAGTGGTACTAAGCTGCTGCAATTGGTGTTCAAGGTCAGCTTTTTTCAAATGCATCCAATGACCGGCCCGCGGTAGCGGAGCACGCCTACCGCGATTTTCAAAATTGCATTTGGCTACCGCGATTGCGCTTCCCATTGGCTGTAAGGGCATGGGCATTGGCGGTGCCACACCGCAGGGGCCAGGTGGTTGCTACCGCGATGGTGCATCTTACAATTGCATCCAATGACAGGCCCCGCGGTAGCGGAGCACGCCTACCGCGATTTTCCTAATTGCATTTGGCTACCGCGATTGCGCTTCCCATTGGCTGCAAGGGCATGGGCATTGGCGGTGCCACACCGCAGGGGCCAGGTGGTTGCTACCGCGATGGTGCATCTTACAATTGCATCCAATGACAGGCCCCGCGGTAGCGGAGCACGCCTACCGCGATTTTCCTAATTGCATTTGGCTACCGCGATTGCGCTTCCCATTGGCTGTAAGGGCATGGGCATTGGCGATGCCACACCGCAGGGGTCAGGCGGTTGCTACCACGATGGTGTATCTTACAATTGCATCCAATGACCAGCCCCGCGGTAGCGGAGCACGCCTACCGCGATTTTCAAAATTGCATTTGGCTACCGCGATTGCGCTTCCCATTGGCTGTAAGGGCATGGGCATTGGCGGTGCCACTCCGCAGGGGCCAGGCGGTTGCTACCGTGATTTGGCCGCCTGATATTGGTGTCCGATTGTGGTGGCGGAGCACACCAACCGCCATTTTACAATGTGTATATCACAACCGCGATTGCGGTGGGCATTGGCGGTGCCACACCGCAGGGGCCAGGCAGTTGCTACCGTGATTTGGCCACCTGATATTGGTGCCCATGGCCGTGATTGTGGTGGCGGAGCACAACAACCGCCATTTTACAATGTGTATATCACAGCCGCGATTGCGGTGTGCATTAGCGGTGCCACACCGCAGGGGCCAGGCGGTTGCTACCGTGATTTGGCCGCCTGATATTGGTGCCCATGGCCGTGATTGTGGTGGCGGAGCACACCAAACACCATTTTACAATGTGTATATCACTACCGCGATTGCGGTGGGCATTGGCGGTGCTACACCACAGGGGCCAGGGGGTCGCTACCGTGATTTGGCCGCCTGATATTGATGCCCATGGCCGTGATTGTGGTGGCGGCGCACGCTTATGCCACCTATGGACACATCATGCTGTGGCAGTGTCAATGGCCAGTTCTCAACATTGTACAGTAGACACATGAATCATGCCACCAGATAGTGCTAACCAATGCTAGTGTGACATTTAGCCCACTGATGACTACACATGCCATGTCAGTGCACAGGATTACATGCACGGGCATGTACTCACTCACATGTCACTTATGTAATTGTTGTGCATGTACACAGACCTGTGGTGTGATGGACTCTCATGTGTACACATTTCAATGTGTGAGATGTTTAAGCGACACACAGTAATGAAGGTCTGACCACATATTGTGCCTATTTCACTGTGTAGATTGCTGAACTCATGTTAATGCTTGATCTTTGTGAACACACTGTGCACATTGTGTTGTTAATGTGTGCCATGTCCGAATTACGCAAGAAGATGTGGCAGGTTCAGCAGCTACGTAGAAGCTAGCAGTTTTTCTGTCTCACACATGTGCTGTGTCAACTACTCTCAGGGCTGGTGGCACAAGATGTTGGAATGTACCTTTTTGAATTCACCTAGTCTGAATCTGTTTTGGGGGACATCTCTGTGTGAATACTGGACAAGTGTGCGACTAGTTTAGGTCAAGGTGTCCCTACATGTGAGTTGTGCAGTAAGCTGAAGTGTTTTTGCCAGTCATTGTTGGCGCTGTCTGAGTCAACACGTAAGATGTTGGACACATCACATAGGGGGATTTAATTGACATGTGTGCCCTTTCATCTCACCTAGGAGGCGACCAAATGTGCATCGTCCATTCACAGTGCAGGCGGACATGGAGGATGAGGACATCATATGGAAATTCCGTCTGGATCGACCTCCCTTCAAGACCTATGTGCTCTGTTGGAGCCCCAACTGAGGCCTCGCAGAACCTATCCGACTGCTTTGACACCAACGTGTAAGGTGATGGCGGCCCTGCATTTCTTTGCAACTGGTTCGTTCCAGTACATGGTGTCCAGCGCAGGTGGGATGTCGCAACCTATGTTCAGCATGGTGCTACGTGATGTCCTGTCCGCTATGATGACCTACAAGGACATATACATCAATTTCCCCAGGAGGCATGAATTGGCGGCTGTGAAGGGTGATTTTTATGCCCTTGGCCACATCCCTAATGTTGTTGGTGCCATTGACTGCACACGTGTTGGCCTGGTTCCACCACAGGGACGGGAGCACACCTACAGAAACAGGAAGCATTTCCATTCCATTAATGTGCAAGTGGTATGCCAGGCGGATATGATAATCTCACATGTCTGTGCCAAATTTCCTGGATTAGCCCACGACTCCTACATCCTGCGTAACAGCATCGTACCACAGCTGATGGCAAATCTGCATCCAGAGCGTGCGTGGATTGTGGGTGAGTACGCAGAGTCAAGTAGTGTGCTGTATGTGTGACATGCTGTTCTCAGCTACTGTTTATATAACAAAATTGGTCTGTGTATCTCATACCTAGGTGACTCTGCATATTCCAACTGGCCTTGGTTGCTGAGCCCACTGAGGAATCCCAGGACCCCGGGTGATGTCTGCTACAATGATGCCCATGGCAGGACACGTCGTGTGGTGGAGCATACTCTTGGTCTACTTAAGTCACAATTTCGCTGCCTGAATAAGACTGGAGGTGCACTGATGTACTCTCCCCAAAAGGTGTGTCAGATCGTAGTTGCATGCTGCATGCTCCACAACCTGGCCTTGCACAAGGAGATCCCCCTGCTCCTGGATGATGATGAGCAGCCGAGGCTCCCGCCTGCAAACCCACACATGTCCAGTGACGAGGATAGTGGAGAGGAGGAAGGTGTCGACCTGCGTCAACAGCTCATCAACCGCTACTTCCCTAGAAGGTGAGTGAAAACGTACAACGGTGCCATTGTCTGCTGATTTTGTTGTTGGTGAAAAGACCTAGGTGAGCTTTGTGACTGCTGCCTGTTGTTGGCTCTGTGCTGGCTGCTAATGTTTCTGGGACAGGGTAGTCATGCACAGCTACAGGATGTCTATGTTGGTACTGTTGCTCTATTGTAATGTGTGCAGATTTGAGTACCTTGATGACAAGTGTTGTGTAATGGCTGTGATGCCATCACCTGACAAGTGAATATTGTTCTCTTGCGTTTTCCTAGGTCCCTTCAGCCTCTCAATGAGTCCAGACAATCAGTGCTCCTGGTACATTGTGAACAGAGTCAACATTGTGCATCCTGTGATAAACATGGAGCTGACACGAAAACATAGGTGTGTAAGGAGTATTTATTTACAATGGGTATATGTGACAGGGAAGTGAATATTTACAAAATGGTGAAAAGGGAATCAATGAGTTGTCAGAGATGGTAGATGAGACAATAGAGTAGTCACCACATTGATGTGGTGACCCAGTCCAACAGACGTATGCCATTAGCCTGGCAGTGTGGGTAAGGACAGTCAACAAAGTCAATGGCAGGGTGAAGAGGGGTGCCATCATGGCTGGCTCCTTGACTGGCGTTTAGCTGGTGCTTTGCCACTGGATCCTCCATGGGATTTCTTTGGACGGCCCCTTGATCGTTTGGCAGGGGTGGCCTCTGCTGCGGGCTCAGCGGGGTCTGAGGACTCACCCCTCTCTGTGGCCGCAGGGCAGGTGGGGGAACTGTCATCCTGCGGGCCACTGGAGGGAGGTGGAGCTGTTGTCTGGGCCGCAGGCCTGTCTCTCAGAACCCCCACAAGCTGGCCCAAGAGGTCCACGATTTGGCCCATGCGGGTGTCTATGGACCTCAGCAGCAGGCGGAGCTCACGGGACTCTTCAAGAGCCTGGCCTGTGTGTCCCTGGGCTCGTTCATAGGCCCCAAGGACTCTGGCGATGTTGGCCAGGGCTTCTGTCCCTGTGTCCGGTTGGGTTTGACGCCCAGTTGCCCTCCCACCTGCCCTGCTGTCCCGGACCTGTGGCGTCACCACTCTACGCACCCGCGTACTCTCCCTGCCCTCCTCAGATTGTGGGGTGGGGTGGTCATCCTCTGAGGCAGGGAGAGTGTTGTAGGCAGCACTGGTGGTGGTGGTAGTGGAGGCCGCACAGGTCGTTACAGCAGGGGTCAGCGTAGTTGTTGTTGCTGAGGTGGTGGCGGTGGAGACAGTGGGGTCCTGGGACCTGTTGCGCCCTGGCATGACAGATGGGCCGGCTTCTGGCTCTGCATCCAAGAAATCTAGGGAGTCTGCATCAGAGAGTCCATGTTCCGGGGGGGGGGAGACTGGCTCTGCAGGTTGGTGTGGTCATCTTCAGCTGTCAGTTCTTGGTCACCTGTGGAACAGAGGGGAAATGGTCATTGAAGTGCACCTCTCAAGCTTGGTGTTAGATGTTTTTTATTTATAAGTTATACACCACACAGTTTACATTGATATCACATTGTATGTCTGCACAGTACTGTGCATCATAACATGATGTGGAGGTACATACATTACTTGTCCATGGTGTCACATGTCAATAGATACCATGCGCCACGTGCAGATTTTGTGATTACAAGGACATGTTGTCATCTAACGACTAGCAGCACAACAACTTCATGTGATGCATCTTTGTTGATTACTCTGCATGGAAGACGTTACATCTGAGAACGAACTAGCCATTGTAATCTCATGCATACCTTTGTCATGTCACGTGCTTTGCTTTCTTTTTACTACAGACCATGCTTGTTTTGTTTTCATATGGGCCTTGATGCTCTGCCCCCATGGCACTTACAGATAGCATTCAGTGCTGTGCATGATTGTGCCCTGAATTTCTTCAACATGTTATTTGGTGAGTCACACTTTGGTTTCTGTGACAGTTACATACGCTTAGGTGTCTACACACTGTAAGTGGCTATTGGATCTGTGTCAATTTTGGTGGGATGTGAGGGCTGGTGTGGTCATATGGCTCCATGCTTTTTGAGAGAAATGGCGGGGTGCATGCACTGTCTACTTACCTGTTCTGTAGCACATTTGGGGGGAATTTCTGACACAGCTTTATGGGTGGGTGGTGGAGTGCTCCATCTTGCTGAGCTGTGGGACACAGGGGCCTGTTGGGAGTTGTAGTGCTGGCCTCCCACTCACACACACCCCTCCCTGTTAATATGGCTACCTACCTGTAGGTTTGATGAGTGAGATTCAATGGCTGCCACATGCTTCTGGGTGGGGGGGAGTGCTCCATCCTGCTGAGCTGTGGGACAAGGGGGCCTGGTAGGAGTTGTAGTGCTGGCCTCCCAGTCACACACACCCCTCCCTGTTAATATGGCTACCTACCTGTGAGCTTGATGAGTGAGATTCAATGGCTGCCACATGGTTGTGGGTGGGGGGCAGTGCTCCATCCTGCTGAGCTGTGCGACAAGGGGGCCTGGTGGGAGTTGTAGTGCTGGCCTCCCAGCCACACACACCCCTCCCTGTGAAGATGGCTACCTACCTGTTAGTTTGATGAGGGCAATGTAATGGCTGTCACATACTTCTGGGTGGTGGGGAGTGCTCCATCCTGCTCAGGGGTGGGACAATGGGGCCTGGTGGGAGTTATAGTGCTGGCCTCCCAGCCACACACACCCCTCCCTGTGAAGATGGCTACCTACCTGTAAGTTTGATGAGTGAGATTCAATGGCTGCCACATGATTGTGGGTGTGTGGAGTGCTCCATCCTGCTGAGCTGTGGGACAAGGGGGCCTGTTGGGAGTTGTAGTGCTGGCTGCCTATCCACAGACACCCCTCCCTGTTAAGATGGCTGGCTCCCTGTGGAGCAGAGGGAGGGAATGGTTACACATGGCTCTTGGGTGGGGGTGTGTTCCATCCTACTCAGCTGTGGGACAGGGGGCCTGGTAGGAGTTGTGGTGCTGGCCTCCCACCCACAAACACCCCTCCCTATGAAGATGGCTACCTACCTGTAGGTTTGGTTGGTGAGATACAATGGCTGCCACATGCTTCTGGCTGGGGGGGAGGGTTCCATGTTGCTGAGCTGTGGGACATGGGGGCCTGTTGGGAGTTGGAGTGCTGGCTTCCCACCCACAGACACCCCTCCCTGTTAAGATGGCTGGCTCCCTGTGGAGCAGAGGGAGGGAATGGTTACACATGGCTCTTGGGTGGGAGGTGTGTTCCATCCTGCTCAGCTGAGGGACAGGGGGCCTGGTGGAAGTTGTAGTGCTGGCAGCCTGTACACATGCAACCCAGGGAATGTTGCTAGCTACCTTTGGGGTGAATGAGAGGGAGTGAATGTTGGATCTGTGAGACATGTGTTGGGGAGAGTGCGGTGCACATGAATGGAATCGGGCCTAGGAGGTATAGCTTTGTAGTTGTGCAAGACAGTACATAGTAGTGTGATGGTGGACATTTGTTTGTACTTACCAGCCTCCACTCCCCTGGATATTCCTGTGAGACTCTCTGGATGCAGTATGGCAAGCACCTTCTCCTCCCATGCAGTGAATGTTCTTGGTGGAATGGGAGGGCCACCGCCAGTCATCTGAGCCAGCTGACGGTTCTTGTAGTTCTTTGCTTTCACCTGCCTCTTGAGGTCATGCCACCGCTTCATGATCTCCTTCTTGGTGCGCGGGGTGGTCCCTACTGCATTGACCTTGTCGACTATCCTTCCCCACATTTGTGCTCTGGTTGCTAATGGTGTCTGTTGGACCAGATTACCAAACAATTGTGGTTCTACTCTGATTATCTCATCTGCCATGACTGACAACTCATTGTCAGTGAATTTGGGCATTTTCTTTTGTGCCATGGTGTGTGATGTGCAAATGGTTTGAGGTGCAGGTGGTGGGGGTGGTGTAGGTGGTGTGTGTGTGTGTGTGCTGTTGTGCTGGTGAGATGTGTGTTGGTTTGCCTATCCAATGTGCTGTAGGGTTTAGTTCCTTCAGGGCTGGAGTAGTGCAAAGGATTCTGGTCAGGGAAGGGGCAGGTTTTATACTCACCTATGTGGGTGTGTCAAAATGGTGTATTGCTGTCAGTTGTGTTGTGTGTGTTGTCCTGGGATTTGTATTTTCGAAGTTGCCATGGGGGTGTGTCCTTGGGGTGTGTTAGGTGTTTTTGGGGGCTGAGCTAGTTTGATGTGTACACTTTGTGGCCTTGTTGTGTGTTTCTTTAGTCGACCGCCATAATAGTTCCGGTGCGGCCGCGGCGGTGGGTATGCAATGGCCCTTCCACCTGCTCTCCCATTCATCACTGTTAGCGATCGCGGCTGTCGGACACAGCGGATCGTTCCGCTGTCACCTCAATGGTATCCTAATTGTGCGTGCGGTCACTCCACTGGCCTTGCGGTGGGTTTGGGTTTTTCTGCCGCGAATCCGGCCGCCGCGGACGGATTTTCACCTGCTCAGCCCGGCACAGGCGGTCTTTCGTGGCATCGTTCCGCTGCGGTCGGATTTTTCTGGCGGTTGATCCTAATCTGACCGCCGGTTTTCCCGCGGTACCTGCGAACGGTTCATTTCCGCTACCACGGCGGTCGGGATGGTTTGCGACCGCCATCGTAATCAGCCCCTAAATGTCGGGTCTCCTTACCTTCAGATGTCTTCATTTTTCAACTCTTGGACTTAAGTTCCATCCATTTTTTCACCAAGAGTCCTTTTTTTTTAGACAATCCATTACCAATAATCAACATACCTTTTGGTAAATCCATAACCCAATTTTTACTTTTAAAATGTGCACAATTTTTACAAAAAATGAACTGTGCATACCTAAAAAAAACGCACCCCAAAAACAAAATCCCCAAAAATTGTTTTTCTGCAAAAAACGCAGCAAAATCCAACGATGCAATCCAATCTATTTCGAAAATAATTCCATTTCAATTCCATGTTCCATAATCCTTCGCCGAAAATCCATCTCGAAAAAATGTAATTCGCAGATCCAAAATCCAAAAACCAAAAATAAGTGGATGTAAAAATATCCGATCTTCTATTTTCCAAACTGGAAATGTATTTTTTTTTAAATCATATTAAAAATACATCTAACCGCGACGACGATAAAGCCTTCTTTTTTTTAAAAACCCGTCGCAAAAAGATAAATATATACCTTTCGAAACACTTTTGTTTAGTTAAGTTTTTAATGTTTATATTGTTAATAACTTTATTAAACAAAAATTGTTTCGAAAAAAAGAGACCCGACGTGGGCCTACTACTGCAATCTGTAACGGAGTGAAATAGTTGGTTAACACACAACAAAAGTACCTAAAACACATCTACTACATCTATCTACCTCCCTCCTCTCTCCTTGCAATAAACATTACCACTACACTATATATTTTAATAATTTAAATTTGTCTTACCTTGACGGAGCTCTCCCTTGCATCCGATCCGTAGAGCAATGATCCCAGTAATGACGAAAGTTACGTTTATGCAGCAACGTCATGTCTTTCTGCAAAAATGAAAAAAGGACATTTTCTACTATTGACTTCGATGGAAATGCGTGGGAATTTTTTTTTTTAAATGTAAATGTACATAATAAATATCCAGTTTATTTTTGTTAATTATTTAAGGATTTAAACTATTTTCTGAATATTTTTTTATAATTTATTTTTATAATATGTTATTAATTAATTACGTCTTGTATTTCTTACTTCATATTATATTATATTAAATTAGTATAAACAGTACAAATTTTTCTTATTTACACAATAATGTCTCTTTTTATAATTTTTTAAAACTTTATAAATAGTGTCTTTAAATTTTCATTACCTTTTTAAATATTAAATTCCGAATTTTATTATAACTTTTTTTTTCACAACATATTTTTATTGTTGACATCCAATAGAAGACATGGGCCTCATAGGGTACCCATTTCCAACATATAAAATAACAAATATTCGACTCAACATTTCCAGCAATCATGACGGATTGATTCCACAAAAGATACATTATAATATGAATGAAGAACATAAAAGAAAAAGGAAAGAAGAAAAGAGCCAACTGTGCCACATTGCTTCCCTTTGACTGAAATATGAAACCTAGATAAAGGAGAAAATTCTGCCTTATTATAACTTTGAATATTAATTCCTTACCAATTTATATTTCACATTAACAGTACTATTTTAACAAAATTTTCATTATAATATTTTTATAAATATATACTGTACTATTGTTATTACCTAAGTATTATTTTAAAATTCAATAAACAATATATTTTTAATTCAATTGTTAATTTTATTTTATCCTGCTCTTATTTCTCTAAATTAATAGTAATCATGGTTATTAAATAATTTATTGAACAAATACTACTTTAAATTTGAATACATATATATTTTATTTAATTTCATATAAAATATTTAGTAATTTATTTCTATTAATATATTACACTACCCCATGATAATATTAATATATATCAATGCTCTTAATGAAATAATTTCTTAAAAATACTATCAATCAATCAATCAATCATGTCACTTATAAAGCGCACTACATACCCGCGAGGGTCTCAAGGCGCTGGGGGAAGAGGGGGTGGTGCTGCTACTGATCGAAGAGCCAGGTCTTGAGGAGTCTTCTGAAGGCCAGTAGGTCTTGGGTCTGTCGGAGGTTGGTGGGGAGGGTGTTCCAGGTCTTGGCGGCGAGGTGGGAGAAGGATCTGCCACCGGCGGTCGTTTTCCGGATGCGGGGGACTGTGGCGAGGGCGAGTAAAAATACTCTAGTACTTATTTTATTACCTGAGTATTAAATTCAATCTTCTAAAAAACTATTTTTTAAATTTAATCTCTTCTCCCCGATAATATTAATACATCACAATATATGTATTTTTTAAATGTTTTAAAAATACTGTAGTATTTATTTATAAACCTGTCAATTTTTTTAAACATTCCCCATTTTTTATACTTATAAATTAATATCTAATTTTTATTATACAAATACTTTAATATTTTATTTAATACCTAAGTATTAAAATAAACAATAAAAACCTTTTTTGCACATCTTAAATATTTTATAAACATTTTCAAATTACTTCAGTATTAAATTTGATACCTAAGTATTAAAATAAACAATAACAACATTTTTAAAAAATATATAAAATATTTAAAGATATATTTAAATTACTTTAATATTAAATTTAATACCTGAGTATTAGAATAATCAATTTCATCCTTTTTAACATATTAAATATTTTAAACACATATAAAAAATATAAAATATTATACTTAAAAATAACAGATTATTAATTAAAAATGAATACAACTACAAAACAAATACCATCCTATACTTACCAATGCGTTGTAATAGCATGCGTTGTAATAGCATACATTGTAATGGCTTGCATTGTAATGGTAAATGCGTTGTAATGGCATGCGATGTAATGGTGTCTGCGTTGTAATAGTTGCGTTGTAAAGGCATTGCGTTGTAATACCTGCGTTGTAATGGATGTTTCCCCTCTCGAGTGCCCATCCTTTGAGTCTTAGCCATCTTGTTCACTTGTACAGGCTTCCCCTTCGGATCCCTTTTTCTCCTCTGACTCCCTGTGTGATCCTGGGCAGTGCTGTACTCCTCTTTCTGTGTACGTTTTCTATCCATTTCCCAGTCCTTGCCCAAGTCCCTGACTGTGTCCCAGACAGTCCCGGACAGTCCCTGACAAGATGTTTATTTTTACCCATCTCAACGGTACCCATTGTATTGACCTCGTGAGGATGAAAGTTTGCGTGGACCCCTAGGATTGAGACCTGTGATCTTGTGGTCAAACATCCTGGATCGGTTAGCCCGCCGAGTCGTATAAGGCGCTTTGCGCAAGAGCAGACAGTGACTGGTAGCCATAATTTCACTACAGCTGTATGCTGGTGGCAAGCTTGTCAAACGGGTCTCTCTAATCCCAAAAGCATGGATGCAGCTTCCCGCATTCCCCCGTGATAATCGCTCATGATCACACAGTATAGTCAAGTATGGGAGCCGGTTTTAGAAAACATATCTCCTGCCCCAAGCTTAGAGAGCGTGTGCCAGGTTAGTCCTTGCTGGGCCGAAGCCTCCAGCCTTTGGTCCCAGCGACAGTCTCTCCCCACGGATCCCCACCTGAGCTGTCAGTAACTGTCACTCCACCCCGGGGCGAGAATCAGAGTGCATTCTTCCTTCTTAAGTGGGTGAGGGGCTGGGTGGCAAGATTCCTGCAGGTGCTGGACAGTCTCTAACCTCCGGCTGGAACAGGGGCGGGCCGGTGAAGGCGAAGCCGGACCCGATAGGGGCCCGCAAGCAACGCTTCCAGATGGCAGGGTCTCCAGGGAACGGGCAGCAAAGCCCGCGAAAACACACGCAGGTGATTAGCCATGTGTCAGTGTCCTTGGGTTTCCTTACGGCAGGGGCACTGGGAGCAGGTGATGGGCCAGCAAGGGTCAGCTGCAGGAAGACACAGCACTTGCAGATAGGCCGGACGCCTGCTCACATAGGACTTGGTAGCAAGGGAAGCCTAGAAGCTGCTAACGCTAGACACTTGCATGGGGCAGTTGTGCAGGGCTGTGCCGGAAGTGCTGTCTGTAATTAAATATGGACAAACAAGACCAGAACTGCTGCAGTAAACTTCAAAGATGTGACAGATGTGTTGAAGTATTTGAATCCATGGACTGCTAATGACCATTAAGTTGTGATGTTTCATGTCCATGTGTTATTTTGAATAAACTGCGGCCATTATGGCTCCCCTTGTCTGTTCACTAAAAGGAGGGGGGTGCAGATGGAAGGCCGGGAGGGAACTAGGGGCCGCTCGCATGTCTGGGAAGGGTTTGAGGAAAAGGCACTGGGGCAGAAGTGCCTGCCTCTGACCTTTGTGTGCAGACATCTCTCCCCGGGAGGAGATGTGCACCCAGCGGGCCTCAGAGCAAACGGGGTATACAAGAGAGTGTGCCATTTCCCAGGGCAGGAAAAGTGAAAAATGAAGGAAAGACTTTGGAAAATATAGATATCTTGAATGGCTTTAAATCAAGAGAAAACGGCCCTTCAATCTTGTGCTTTGGAAACTACAAACTTGCGCCTCTGAGCGTAAACGTAGAACTACAGGTCCCAGAATTCATTTGACAGGCCTAATGTCATGTTACTGGCCAGTATTCCCTTACCATAGGTATAGGACTACAAGTCCCACAATGCATTGAGCTGGATGAGGTGTGCCACCCTGCAAGAGACGCCTTGAGGCCCGTTTGTCTGTAGGTCTCTATCTGTCCATCTGACCTGGTTATAATATTGTGGCTGCTCTATGTAATTTGCCACTCCGTCTCCTCTACTTTGCATCAAGAAAGAATTCAATCTAAACTCAGTTTTATATCCCCGTTTGTATTCAGATTTTCCACATTTTATTAATTTTGCAACGAAAAACGGAATAAAAAATCTCGAAGTTAGCTAAAAAGGTACTGCCTTGTGTGTGGTCTTGGAAATACAGCATCAGATCTTTTTGACGCTTCACATGTTCAAATGAACCCGTTCGCACACGCTGCTAGTGCGTACTATTTATTTCATTCACCTACATGGTTTGCAGCAGGGCCGGCATTAGCGCTGGTGGCGCCCAGTGCGACAATGTTAGTTTGCGCCCCCCCCAATGACCACCTCCACCACGGATTCTCTCACTAGCACCTTTTAACAGTGACCAAGTCTCCATAACCACTCTCTCTCAGATGCATTGAATTAGTTGTATAGCGCCACTCATGCCAGTAAAGGATGTCAGAGCACTTTGCATCACACACAGATTATACGGAGACAATCAAACATACGTGTGTAAATCAACTTATAGGAAATGTTACATAAGGCAAAGGACTAAAAGTGTAGGAGTCACATGTCATCCATACTGGTAGGCCGTATATTTTAGGAGTGCTTGGTGTGGAGAAGCACAAACTCAGAGTCAAAAAAGAAACAGCATAGTTGGGAGTTTTCTTTAATAATAAGAATCGATTTCTACCCAGATTAACCCTTTTTGCAACATTAATCTATGCTCTGATGTATACTTTGCAGTATGTATGCAGTTCTATGATGAAAGTTAATACCTCACTGTTCTATATTAGGAGTTTAAGTTATAAATTGCAAGTAACAAAAGGATGTCTCTTTTAAAAGCAGTAACCTGCTGGTCTATTTACATTATATGCACTCTGTAATCTACATGGTACACGTTCTTTGCAGCAGGCATATTAACCCTCTGCACTACCTTCACATAAGTCAAAACATCAACTATACAAAACTCCAATCTCTCTCCAGGAAGAACATTAATCACAGGAGTTAACTTGACATTTTTGTGAGGCCTGGTAATTGCCGGAGGAAAGGAACGCGGCAGCAGGTGCTTTAAAAACATAATAAACTTGCAAACACGGCGCCCCCAGGAAGCCAGCACCCAGTGCGGTGGCACCGGTCGCACCACCCTAGAGCCGGCCCTGGTTTGCAGTGAGGCACACACAGACAGACATACAAACGCAATAGGTGCTTTGAGAGGCCTAAATGAGCAGTCACCTGCCAGGCTTGCCTCCTGTGCTGGAGATCTGCGCGTCTTAGGCTGTCTGTCAGCACTCACAGACAACAAGACATGCTTCTGTGAGTTATCAAGATAAGAAACACCAAAATGTGCATAAAATAAATGCACCCAAATTCCGAACAAATGATGCAAGAAAACTTAACACAAAACTCCCTCATCTACATATTCTCCCCGGGGCCTGGTGACTGAACTGCCCTAGCACGAACAAACTATCAACCCACACTGTAGCTGAATCTCGAAGGAAGCTGGGAAGACTCCTCCCTCAGATCCCAGCCCAACTATCATAAGAAAATCAACAGGAGTTGCTGGGATGTAGTGGAAGAGCAGAGGCTACTGACACACCCACTCCTACATTGTTCCAAACTGCCTGCCCTGCCCCCAGCCTTTGAGATTAATGCAGGTCTTTCGACCATGCCTGGGCCATGTGAATAACGCCCAAAATAAAAATCTATTCCTGTCAGCAACACACACCGTGCTCAGCAGTGTGTCGTCACTATACTGTCTTATGCCTCCAGGTCGAGGAAAACGTTGCCCAGCCAGCACATGCGCAGGGCTATTCTCCCCGCCCCCTAAAAAAACACAGATTTAAACATCTGTGTAACTGAGCAGCAAGCACAATTTATTGCTAGCTGCTCAGTGTTTCTCCTCACCCATTTGTTGCTTCCCAGGGTGGCAGGGCAACACCCATCTCACCCTTTAACATGAGCCGTCCCTTGTTTCAGTATTGTTTTTATTGTCCATTCCCATTCCCTTGATACTTGGCACATTACATGTGGGGTTTTCCCAGAAAGATGATTCCCTTTCATTGGACACACCAGAAGCATTATGTTATATCCTGAGTTTACATTCATATGTAATCAGCCTAGGTCTTCCTAGCTGCTCAGCCAGAGTGAGAGATGGCAACGGAATGTTGGTGTGAATGTGATGAATGGAATGCCTGGGTGCCTGTGTGGATGAGTGTGGATGACAGTTGGAGATGGGCTGAGCAGCTAGGCAGGCTGCTCCTTGTGGGACTGGTGTAGGAGATGTAGGAGCTGTTACATGGCTGAACCTTGATTGATACCACATGACCTGGAACTAATAAAGAAGACTTAGAAACTTACAACATGGCTACCAGTGTCTACATGTACAGAATACAACATCTTTTTGGCGACTAGCGGACCAAGACCCAAGCGTACCTATGGACAGTACAGAAACTAAGTCTACAAAGAAACCACAGTAACAAAGGAAACTTCAAGAAACGTAAGCTACTACATGAAGCATAATGGAGCAACAGGCAAGCAAGCCCCACCAGCGTCCAAGTCAACGGACGGCCCTCCCACCAGCCTGAACTTGCTCCATGGAATGGACCACAGGTATGGTCTGTTATGTTAGGGTATGTCTGCCCTACCACATCCTTTTATGTGCCGCATGGATGTATCTGTAGCGTAAAGGAACTGTGGCTGTACAAAATGTGAGTTACAACCTAACTCTGTGAAGTTTATTCACAAGTGCAACACAGGAGTGGTGTGGTGTTGCTAAGTCTTGTGCTTTGGTCTCAAGTAGAGCACAAGTAAGGACATTTTACAAAGTGCATGACTGGAAGCCCCCTCACAAACGTGCTGAACATGGTCTCAAGAGCTTTCTACTATAGCGAAATACAGTGATGTGGCGCAGACTGAGCCTTCATGAACAGTATGCACATTTCTTCTCTGCATTGATGATGCACAGAGTAGCTGCATGATTAATGCCTGCGTTTGAATTGCCCTTCACCACAATGACGCTGCCCAGAGTGTGTCCATTATTACTGCCGGCGTTGGAACAGACTTTCACTACTTTCATGCTGTGCAGAGTTTGTGCCTGTTCACTGCCTGTGTTCCAACGCACTTCTCTACACACTTCGGTTTTCACGAAGGTCTTCAGACGGATTCACATCCAGTTTTGTTTCAAGGTTTGATGTTTATGGATGTCTCTACACTGGCAATGTGTAGAAAAGGATACATTTATCTCTATCATGCTCCCTGCCCATGAGGAGCCTGCAACAGGAGTACAACTTTTGCGGTGAGGAAAATGTGTGTAATTTTTATTATGTGCCTCTTTACATTCTCTGAGGCAAGCTGTGGAGACAGGTGGAGAGCGCAAACACAGACACAGGCTTTACGTATTGGCCAATGTGAGACACTTTTGGTCTTTGATTATTTATTCATTGTTGAGACTCTTATCGCTCTTTTGCTGACTAAACCGTCGTTTTGGAAGTTTGAAACAAAACATAGCACGAGCTCTCTACAGCGCGTGCAATCCTACCTTTGTAGACGCCCGCAGCTCCATGGATCAGCTATGACGCATGTTACTCTGTTCCTTTGTTGCTTTCCGATGTTTTTGAAGCACCTACGCTCCGGGAGTCACCCGGCGCGACGCCCACAACGTGCCGCCATCTTGGGGTTGGTGGTGGCACATATAGTCTGATGATGCTCTGCCTTTGTTTTGCCGTCCACGCTGCTTCGTTCTGCCAACCTAGCTGCATCTGCCAACCACGCTGTTTTTGTTGGTTGGAATAAAGTTTTAGCAAGAAAAGATGGATGCCGGGGACAATGCGGTGTTCTTTTGTCTAGAGCAAGATGAGGAATCGTCAACGAGGGATTACTTTTGGTGGGCTGCTCCACTTCATCCTTGTTGGAGATGTGCTTATTCAGGAGACTATCTTTATGGGGCATATTGTTGCAGCGCTTGGAGCTGGGAAGACATATCTCTGCTCTTTCCCACAGTCTCGATTAGACTAGCTGTTGGTAACATATTGCAAGAAATTTTTCTTTAACTGTGTGTGATCCATACAATGTGATCTTGGTGGTGTCCTTACACTAAACATGTTGATATGTGATAACTAGGTAGCAAGTTACAGTTATCTTATTTCGTGTTGTTGTCACATTTGTGCCTTCTTGGCAGTTTCCTGTTGTTGGGATTGGCGTTGCAGGGTTTTTACCTTTTGCATTATAGTGTATATTGTACAGCTTGTTTCAAAGTATTACAATGTGTCTTTGATTTCTACAAGTTTACGCTTCTAAATATTTTGATAATTTGTTATGAGGGAGGATGGGGATATTGATGCATGTTTTTATGTCGTATTTTGCCCATCTTTTCTTGATTTGCATGTTCATTCTCTTGAGATGTTTTACTTTTAGTTGCATCCCTGAGTTATGTACATTTCTGTTTTTTGTGTATAGTTTTCTTTAGTATTGTAATTTTTGGTTTCTATTTAAAGGAAAGGGATAATGTTATATCCTGAGTTTACATTCATATGTAATCAGCCTAGGTCTTCCTAGCTGCTCAGCCAGAGTGAGAGATGGCAACGGAATGTTGGTGTGAATGTGATGAATGGAATGCCTGGGTGCCTGTGTGGATGAGTGTGGATGACAGTTGGAGATGGGCTGAGCAGCTAGGCAGGCTGCTCCTGGTGGGACTGGTGTAGGAGATGTAGGAGCTGTTACATGGCTGAACCTTGATTGATACCACATGACCTGGAACTAATAAAGAAGACTTAGAAACTTACAACATGGCTACCAGTGTCTACATGTACAGAATACAACACATTATGTCTCCCAGTTGATCAGCATACAATCTTTTCTGCCAGCTATCCTGGAAAACACGCCAGTGGGCTGTACTTGAGAGTGCCTTCACTTCCTCATCGAGGATGTGGCACGAGCACCGACGGCACCTTGCTGAGCCGAGTGACTGCTGTAGTGTGGCGGGGTAGGCCCCAGGCTTCGGCAAAAGACCACGCACACCCTGTGATTACTGTGGTGGCCTAACAACTGACCGCGCCCGGTGCTCAGGGCTATTTATTCTTTTCCCTGGCTGTACGCCAGACACCTCCACTGTGTTTACGCTAGCAGGGGGATACAGGTCTCCCTTCTTGCACAACATACAACATGGTGTTGCCCAACATCTGGCAACACTACATTCCTCCTTTACCAGGAGATACAAAACATCTCAAACATTGAACTTTCAAAGATTGCAGTGGCACCCCGCTACAGTCTAGAACATAATATACATTTACATATTGCACTCCTCTCTCTTACTTTCTGCCATGTAATGGATATGACTACTCACAAATGCAGCACTTCCATCAGTCCCAGGTTGGTTGCACACAAAGTCATTGTACTTTTGAGATGGCTCAGGGTGGGGTCGCAGCAGATCCCGCCCTTGGCCACCCCTGGCAGAGGAGTCTGGCTAGGATCTCCCCGTACTCGCTGCGCCTGCATCTCTTTGGCTCCTGCTGAGTGCTGCCGGGGGGGGGGTGTCTGGGGTATCCAAAGAGGGGACAGGCGACGGTGTTGAGAACAGTTCTTCGGAGTGTGTGTCCTGTTCCTGGTCCCAACTGTCGCCGTCTTCACTGTCAGGTTGTTTACCCACCACAGCGCCTTCCTGAGGGTCTGCAGACGTGGGTACAGATGTGGGCCTCCGAGGGACTCTCTTGAACTGGGACACATTCCGTGTGATGCACTCATGGCCTCTCTTGGCTGTTACTTTTGTGCCATTGATGTCCGTGACAGTCCATGGATCAAGTTCAATGTGTAGTCTGAACTTTCCACCTGGGTGACGGTCTCTCACTAATAGGGGCCACCCACTTTGATGGGACTTTCCTTAGCCCGCTGCTTTTGGGAAGCGTATTCATTGTTGCGGGTTCTCAGGGATTCTGAATGGTTCGAGGGATTGGGAACTTCCTCCCATGCAGGGTGTTGGGGAATGGTTTCCACTATGGACCTTCCAAACCACAGCTTGCTTGGGGAGACACCTGTTGTGGATTGGAGTGTGAGTCTGTATTCCCGTGGGAATTGGTACATGGCATATTCAGTGCTGGTACCTTCGGCCCCCACAATCTGGATCACTTTGGTGAGGGTTCTCATGAGACGCTCCACCTCCCGTTGGCTTAGGGCCACCGAGGGTTTATGCGGCGGTGCTTGATGTTACGAGAGCTTAAGTAGTCGGCTAACTCAGAGCCATTGAAGGGGGGGTCCACTGTCCATGCAGATTTCTCCAAAAGGCCGTGAGTGGCCATCAGCTTCTCCAGCTTCAGGATGACTTCTGAGGCAGAGGTTGTCGATACGATTTCGACCTCGGGATAACGTGAATAGTCATCCACCATGACCAACATGTGTGTTCCACCTGGAAGGCTGCCGAAATCTGTGTTCACTCTCTGCCACGGGGCACTAGGGCCATCTTCAGTGATGACCGGTGCTGGGCGGTCAGGTGGGCTTGTTGCAAGGCTGACCGGACAATTTCGCACTACTGCTTCACTTTCTCGTCTAAACCCGGTAACCAGATCTTGCTCCTGAGACTGTTCTTAGACTTCACAATGCCCTGGTGTGCTCCATGTGCAAGGAGTGCTGATTTCTGTGTCAGAATTTTGGGCAATACCAGCCCTGGACCTCTCAACAGACACCTTTCACCAGTAACTGACACTCTTGGCGGACGTGGTATAATGCTCTGAGGATTGACTGGGCTGCCTCTGTGCGGAAGGACGTCGGGTTTTGGAGCGGCCGCAAGTCACCAGTGGTAGATGCCTTGATAGTGATCTGTAAACAGTCATTGCGTTGGGTGGCTTCCTCTACTTTTGCCAAGGAGATCAGGAGTGGTTTGGAGCGGTCCACAGGCATCCGAACATATGCTTTGGTTTCTGTGGCTTCGGACGTCACAAGGGGTGGCTGGCCGAGCATGCCTGGACAAAAAATTAGTTGGGTGCCAGGTTGGTATTCCACAGTGAATTGGAACTCCTGCAGTTGCAGGATCCACTTTTCTGTCCTTGGGGGAAGCCTTGATGAGGACCCTTGGAAGAGCGGGATCAGCGGCTTATGATCCATGATGATGGAGAAGAGATGGCCATACAAGTAAGTGTAGAAGTGTCTGCAACCCCACAAGATGGCAATCGCTTCATGCCCTATTTTTGAATAGCACTGCTCCGTGGGTGTAAGCGTGCAGTTGGCATAAGTCACTGGGGACCATTCTCTGCACTCTTGCCATTGAGCCAGCACAGCTCCTAAGCCTGTGGGGCTGGCATCCACCACTAATTGTGACTCTCTCTGTGGGTTGAAGTACACCAGAGTGGCATTGGCTGACGGGACAGTCATGGTCTGTCGGAACGCTTCTTCCTGCTCTGGCCCCCACATCCAAGGGCTGGATGACTTGGTGAGTTCTCCGAGCGGGCCAGTGTTGTCCAACAGGTTCTTCATGAAGCGCCCACAGTATGTCACCATGCCCAGTAAACTGCGGACTCCTGACACTGATGAGGCGGCAGGGGGCTCCTGTATGTCCTTTACTTTGTCAGGGTCAGACTGATGCCTCTATCCGAAAAGCGGTACCCAAAGAAGCTGATGTCTTTTGGCAGGAAGTCGCATTTCTCGCGGTGCAGGGTGAACCCTCGTTCTTTGAACAATGTGAAAACGGCGTGGAGATGGGTCAGATGTTCTCCTAGCGTGGAACGCTCCGGGCTATTTATTCTGTTTCCTGGCTGTACGCCAGATGCCTCTGCTGCATTTACGCCAGTAGGGGGATACAGGTCTCCCCCCCTTGCGCAACCTACAACATGGTGTTGCCCAATATCCGGCAACACTACAGCCGCTACACACATGAGGAACGACGGGGAAGGTCTCAGACGCAGCAGCACCTGCCACATGTCAGTGTGCGTTGATTTATGGCGTGCCACACCCACCTTGTCGCCAATGTGATCTTCATGCAGAACTGGCAGGCACAGCATGGCCGGCAGCTGTGGGCCGCCACTGATTATGGGTGCAAGGTGCGGCAGCAAAAAATGGCACGGACACCAGGCGTGTGTTCCCTTAGTGCCCGCTCGGGAGGCCTGCCCACCAAATCAAATCCCATGTTAGTTATTGCTTTTCCCCAAGTAACTTCAGGACACATCCATTATGCACACATGTGTGGTTCTCCATAGAGGTCACCCCCTTGCTTTGGTGTTTCCCCGTCGCTTCACTGTTAAACACTACAGTACCTATAACCCAACTCGATCTCGATTATAATTTTGCATCCTCTGTACGGGATGAATCCTTTCATTTATCATTTCCACCCAGATCTCTACTTCCTACAACACCTTTTCTGTTCTCAGTTCTTTCATGCGCCGCTCTTCAGCCCAGGCCATTCAATCATATTCCGTTCCCAGAAAAGCGTCACTCAGCTCTGGTGATTAGGAAGCCCTCCCGTCCTAGCCTGAATAGGTTGCCCAATGTCCGATGACAAGCTCAGATTCCTAGTAGGCGAGGAGAGTAAGTCAAGCTCATTGAGGTCTGATAGCGGTGCTAACCGGTTTTTACATGGACTACGACAGCCACCATGAGTGCTGGTGTCTAGTGTGCCCAAAGACTGAGGAAGGTTATTGGCCGCTAATAGTTGACTGTAAGAAAAAAACAAGGGGTAAAATGTGAATACTATTGTCCACAATTTGCGACTTGTGATGCTGAGTGAGGATGTTTCTAGCGATAACTGGATACCCGACATTTATGAAGACACAGTCCCCTTGGATAGACTTCTTGGAGGTACCAATCAAGGCCACATGTTGTACCATCAGAATATTCTTGTGGTCCTGGGTGTTAAATCTAGAGTGGCTGGCAAGCCAGTGATATACCTTGTTCTGAAGCTGGCAGATGGACTCCTGGCTGGGGTCTGACAATGGAGGAACACCAGCAAGCACCATGACATAAGGACAACAGGCAGGGGGGAGGTTGATCACTGGTAATGAGGGTGCAAGGCAGGGCTCATGAGCAACGAGAAGGGAATGTTCACAAAGCAAACACAAGGAGATGATGGACGGAGTGCTGAAACTTTTCAGACACTCACCCCCAGTCACAGATCTGGGTTGATTCCATCATTGTTCTTTAGCTTACTTCACCACCCCAGTTCAGACCCAGCCATATGCAAATCAGTCTTGACCCTGTTCCTTATGGGAACAGTCCAGCCCGAACTGCCAAGCCAGGTCTTCTCTGGACCGGAAACAAGCATCCTGGAATCGATTTTGGGGTAACAACCCTCATCAGCCAGGCTAGCTTGAATCCAATGGCAAAGTGAGCAAGGGGCCCACATCTGGGCACACCCTGCCAACTTAGGACATACAAGGCAAACACAAAGAGATGATGGACGGAGTGCTGAAACTTTTCAGACACTCACCCCCAGTCACAGATCTGGGTTGAATCCATCATAGTTCTTTAGCTCACTTCACCACCCCAGTTCAGACCGAGCCATATGCAAATCAATCTTGACCCTTTTCCTCGGGGGAACAGTCCAGCCCGAACTGCCAAGCCAGGTTTTCCCTGGACTGGAAACAAGCATACTGGGACCCGTATCGGGGTAATACCCCTCATTAGCCAGGTTAGCTTGAATCCAATAGTACAGTGAGCAAGAGACCCACATCTGGCCATACCCTGCCAACTTAGGGAGAATAAAGCAAACAGAAAGAGATGATGGACGGAGTGATGAAACTTTTTAGACACTTACTCCCAGTTACAGATCTGGGTTGAATCCATCATCGTTCTTTAGCTCACTTCGCAACCCCAGTTCAGACCCAGCCATCTGCAAATCAGTCTTGACCCTGCTCCTCATGGGAACAGCCCACCCCGAACTGCCAAGCTGGGTCTTTGCTGAACCAGAAACAAGCATCAAGGGACTAGTTTCGGGGTAACACCCATCATCAGACAGGCTAGCTAGAATCCAGTGTTTTCTATGTCCGCCCTAAGTGGCCAAGGGTATGCCCAGACGTGGGTCCCTTGCTCGCTGTGCCACAAGATTCAAGCTAGCCTGGCTGATGATGGGTAATACCCCGAAACCGGTACCAGGATACTTGTTTCCGGTCCAGGGAGGACCTGGCCTGGCAGTTCGGGCTGGACTGTTCCCATGAGATACAGGGTCAAAACTGATTTGCATATGGCTGGGTCCCAACTGAGGTGGCTTAGTGAGCAAAAGAATGATGGATTAAACCCAGATCTGTGACAGGGGGTGAGGGGTTGAAAAGTTTCAGCACTGCGTCCATCATCTTGTTGTGTTTCTATGTTCGCCCTAAGTGGTCAAGGGTATGCCCAGACGTGGGTCCCTTGTTCACTGTGCCAAGGGATTCAAGCTAGCCTGGCTGATGAGGGGTAATACCCCGAAACCAGCCTAGAATGCTTGTTTTCGGTCCAGGGAGGACCTGGCCTGGCAGTTCGGGCTGGATTGTTCCCACGAGGAACAGGGTCAAGACTGATTTGCATAAGGCTGGGTCCAAACTGTGGTGGCATAATGAGCAAAACAATGATGGATTTAACCCAGATCTGTGACTGGGGGTGAGTGGTTGAAATGTTTCAGCACTGTGTCCATCATTTTGTCGTATTTGCTATGTGCCCCCTAAGTGTCCAAGGGTATGCCCAGACATGGGTCCCTTGCTCGCTGTGCCACAGGATTCAAGCTAGCCTAGCTGATGAAGGGTAATACCCCGAAACCGGTTCTAGGATGCTTGTTTCTGGCCCAGGGAGGACCTGGCATGGCAGTTCGGAGTGGACTGTTCCCATGAGGAACACGGTCAAGACTGATTTGCATATGGCTGGGTCCAAACTGGGGTGGCGTACTGAGCAAAAGAACGATGGATTAAACCCAGATCTGTGACAGGGGGTGAGTGGTTGAAAAGTTTCAGCACTCCGTCCATGATCTTGTTGTGTTTGCTATGTTCGCCCTAAGTGGCCAAAGGTATGCCCAGATGTGGGTCCCTTGCAAACTACCACTGGATTCAAGCTAGCCTGGCTAATGAGCGGTAATACCCCAAAACCGGCCTAGAATACTTGTTTTCAGTCCAGGGAGGACCTGGCCTGGCAGTTCCGGCTGTACTGTTCGCATGAGGAACAGGGTCAAGACTGATTTGCATAAGGCTGGGTCCAAACTGGGGTGGCATAATGAGCAAAAGAATGATGGATTTAACCAAGATCTGTGACTGGGGGTGAGTGGTTGAAAAGTTTCAGTACTCCGTCCATCATCTTGTTGTGTTTGCTATGTTCGCCCTAAGTGGCCAACTGTATGCCCGGACATGGGTCCCTTGCAAACTACAACTGGATTCAAGCTAGCCTGGCTGATGAGCAGTAATACCCCAAAACCGGCCTAGAATTCTTGTTTTCGGTGCAGGGAGGACCTGGCCTGGCAGCTCGGGCTGGACTGCTCCCATGAGGAACAGGGTCAAGACTGATTTGCATAAGGCTGGGTCCAAACTCGGGTGGCATAATGAGCAAAAGAATGATGGATTTAACCCAGATCTGTGACTGGGGTGAGTGGTTGAAAAGTTTCAGCACTCCGTCTATCATTTTGCTGTATTTGCTATGTTCACCCTAAGTGGCCATGGGTCTGTCCAGACGTGGGTCCCTTCCTTGCTGTGCCACTGGATTCAAGCTAGCCTGGCTGATGAGGGGTAATACCCCGAAACCGGTCCCAGGATGCTTGCTTCCGGTCCTGGGAGGACCTGGCCTGGCAGTTTGGGCTGGATTGTTCCCATGAAGAACAGGGTCAAGACTGATTTGCATAAGGCTGGGTCCAAACTGGGGTGGCGTAGTGAGCAAACGAATGATGGATTAAACCCATATCTGTGACAGGGGGTGAGTGGTTGAAAGGTTTCAGCACTCCGCCCATCATCTTGTTGTGTTTGCTATGCTCACCCTAAGTGGTCAAGGGTATGTCCAGACGTGGGTCCCTTGCTCACTGTGCCACTGGATTCAAGCTAGCCTGGCTGATGAGGGGTAATACCCCAAAACCGTTTCGGTCCAGGGAGGACCAGGTCTGGTAGTTCGGACTGGACTGTTCCCACGAGGAACTTATGATTTGCATAAGGCTGTGTCCAAACTGGGGTGGCATAATGAGCAAAAGAATGATGGATTTAACCCAGATCTGTGACTGGGGGTGAGTGGTTAAAAAGTTTCAGCACTCCGTCTATCATTTTGTTGTATTTGCCATGTTCGCCCTAAGTGGCCAAGGGTATGCTCAGAAGTGGGTCCCTTGCTCGCTGTGCCACTGGATTCAAGCTAGCCTGGCTGATAACATAACATAAAAACATAACATAACATGTGTATTTGTAAAGCGCACGTTCACCCTTGGGTATCTTGGCGCTGAATAACAGATGTTTATTGTTACCCAACTCAATGGTACTCATTTTATCAACCTCAGATGGATGAAAGGCTGAGTGGACCCCCCGGGATTCGGGGTGGACTGTTCCCATGAGGAACAGGGTCAAGACTGATTTGCATACGGCTGGGTCCAAACTGGGGTGGCACAGTGAGCAAAAGAACGATGGATTAAACCCAGATCTGTGACCGGGGGTGAGTGCTTGAAAAGTTTCAGCACTCCTGCCATCATCTTGTTGTGTTTGCTATGTTCACCCTAAGTGGTCATGGGTATGTCCAGACGTGGGTCCCTTGCTCACTGTGCCACTGGATTCAAGCTAGCCTGGCTGATGAGGGGTAATACCCCAAAACCGTTTCGGTCCAGGGAGGACCAGGCCTGGTAGTTCGGGCTGGACTGTTCCCCCGAGGAACAGGGTCAAGACTGATTTGCATAAGGCTGGGTCCAAACTGGGGTGGCATAATGAGCAAAAGAATGATGGATTTAACCCAGATCTGTGACTGGGGGTGAGTGGTTAAAAAGTTTCAGCACTCCGTCTATCATTTTGTTGTATTTGCCATGTTCGCCCTAAGTGGCCAAGGGTATGCCCAGATGTGGGTCCCTTGCTCGCTGTGCCACTGGATTCAAGCTAGCCTGGCTGATGAGGGGTAATACCCCGAAACCGGTACTAGAATGCTTGTTTCTGGCCCAGGGAGGGCCTGGCATGGCAGTTCGGGGTGGAGTGTTCCCATGAGGAACAGGGTCCAGACTGATTTGCATATGGCTGGGTCCAAACTGGGGTGGCACAGTGAGCAAAAGAACGATGGATTAAACCCAGATCTGTGACCGGGGGTGAGTGCTTGAAAAGTTTCAGCACTCCGTCCATCATCTTGTTGTTTTTGCTATGTTCGCCCTATGTGGCCAAGTGTATGCCCAGACATGGGTCCCTTGCAAACTACAACTGGATTCAAGCTAGCCTGGCTGATGAGTGGTAATACCCCAAAACCGGCGTAGAATGCTTGTTTTCGGTCCAGGGAGGATCTGGCCTGGCAGTTCGGGCTGGACTGTTCCCATGAGGAACAGGGTCAAGGCAGATTTGCATAAGGCTGGGTCCAAACTATGGTGGCATAGTGAGCAAGAGAATGATGGATTTAACCCATAACTCTGACTGGGGGTGAGTGGTTGAAAAGTTTCAGCACTCCGTCCATCATTTTGTTGTATTTGCTAGGTTCGCCCTAAGTGGCCAAGGTAATGCCCAAACGTGGGTCCCTTGCTCGCTGTGCCACTGGATTCAAGCTAGCCTGGCTGATGAGGGGTAATACCCCAAAACCGTTTCGGTCCAGGGAGGACCAGGCCTGGTAGTTCGGGCTGGACTGTTCCCCCGAGGAACAGGGTCAAGACTGATTTGCATAAGGCTGGGTCCAAACTGGGGTGGCATAATGAGCAAAAGAATGATGGATTTAACCCAGATCTGTGACTGGGGGTGAGTGGTTAAAAAGTTTCAGCACTCCGTCTATCATTTTGTTGTATTTGCCATGTTCGCCCTAAGTGGCCAAGGGTATGCCCAGATGTGGGTCCCTTGCTCGCTGTGCCACTGGATTCAAGCTAGCCTGGCTGATGAGGGGTAATACCCCGAAACCGGTACTAGGATGCTTGTTTCTGGCCCAGGGAGGGCCTGGCATGGCAGTTCGGGGTGGAGTGTTCCCATGAGGAACAGGGTCCAGACTGATTTGCATATGGCTGGGTCCAAACTGGGGTGGCACAGTGAGCAAAAGAACGATGGATTAAACCCAGATCTGTGACCGGGGGTGAGTGCTTGAAAAGTTTCAGCACTCCGTCCATCATCTTGTTGTTTTTGCTATGTTCGCCCTATGTGGCCAAGTGTATGCCCAGACATGGGTCCCTTGCAAACTACAACTGGATTCAAGCTAGCCTGGTTGATGAGTGGTAATACCCCAAAACCAGCGTAGAATGCTTGTTTTCGGTCCAGGGAGGATCTGGCCTGGCAGTTCGGGCTGGACTGTTCCCATGAGGAACAGGGTCAAGGCAGATTTGCATAAGGCTGGGTCCAAACTATGGTGGCATAGTGAGCAAGAGAATGATGGATTTAACCCATAACTCTGACTGGGGGTGAGTGGTTGAAAAGTTTCAGCACTCCGTCCATCATTTTGTTGTATTTGCTATGTTCGCCCTAAGTGGCCAAGGTAATGCCCAAACGTGGGTCCCTTGCTCGCTGTGCCACTGGATTCAAGCTAGCCTGGCTGATATGGGGTAATACCCCGAAACCGGTCCCAGGCTGCTTGCTTCGGGTCCAGGGAGACCCTGACCTGGGAGTTTGGGCTGGATTGTTCCCATGAGAAGCAGGGTGAAGACTGATTTGCATATAGCTGCGTCCACACTGGGGTGGCGTAGTGAGCAAAAGAATGAAGGATTAAACCCAGATCTGTCACTGGGGGTGAGTGGTTGAAAAGTTTGAGCACTCCTTCCATCATCTTTTTGTGTTTGCTATGTTCGCACTAAGTGGTCAATGGTATGCCCAGACGTGTGTCCCTTGCTCAATGTGCCACTGGATTCAAGCTAGCCTGGCTGGTGAGGGGTAATACCCCGAAACCAGTCCCAGGATGCTTGTTCCTGGCCCAGGGAGGACCTGGCCTGGCAGTTCTGGGTGGGCTGTTCCCATAAGGAACAGGGTCAAGACTGTTTTGCATATGGCTGGGTCCAAACTGGGGTGGCGTAGTGAGCAAAAGAATGATGGATTAAACCCAGATCTGTGACAGGGGGTGAGTGGTTGAAAAGTTTCAGCACTCCGCCCATCATCTTGTTGTGTTTGCTATGTTCACCCTAAGTGGTCAAGGGTATGTCCAGACGTGGGTCCCTTGCTCACTGTGCCACTGGATTCAAGCTAGCCTGGCTGATGAGGGGTATTACCCCAAAACCGTTTCGGTCCAGGGAGGACCAGGCCTGGTAGTTCGGGCTGGACTGTTCCCACGAGGAACAGGGTCAAGACTGATTTGCATAAGGCTAGGTCCAAACTGGGGTGGCATAATGAACAAAAGAAATATGGATTTAAGCCAGATCTGTGACTGGGGGTGAGTGGTTGAAAAGTTTCAGCACTCCGTCTATCATTTTGTTGTATTTGCCATGTTCACCCTAAGTGGCCAAGGGTATGCCCAGACGTGGGTCCCTTGCTCGCCGTGCCACTGGATTCAAGCTAGCCTGGCTGATGAGGGGTAATACCCTGAAACCGGTACTAGGATGCTTGATTCTGGCCCAGGGAGAGCCTGGCATGGCAGTTCGGGTGGACTGTTCCCATGAGGAACAGGGTCAAGACTGATTTGCATATGGCTGGGTCCAAACTGGGGTGGCACAGTGAGCAAAAGAGCGATGGATTAAACCCAGATCTGTGACCGGGGGTGAGTGCTTGAAAAGTTTCAGCACTCCGTCCATCATCTTGTTGTGTTTGCTATGTTCGCCCTAAGTGGCCAAGTGTATGCCCAGACGTGGGTCCCTTGCAAACTACAACTGGATTCAAGCTAGCCTGGCTGATGAGTGGCAATACCCCAAAACCAGCATAGAATGCTTGTTTTCGGTCCAGGGAGGACCTGGCCTGGCAGCTCGGGCTGGACTGTTCCCATGAGGAACAGGGTCAAGGCAAATTTTCATAAGGCGGGGTCCAAACTATGGTGGCATAGTGAGCAAGGGAATGTTGGATTTAACCCACATCTCTGACTGGGGGTGAGTGGTTGAAAAGTTTCAGCACTCCGTCCATCATTTTGTTGTATTTGCTATGTTCGCCCTAAGTGGCCATGGGTATGCCCAGACGTGGGTCCCTTGCCGGCTGTGCCACTGGATTCAAGCTAGCCTGGCTGATGAGGGGTAATACCCCGAAACCAGCCCCAGGATGCTTGTTTCTGGCCCAGGGAGGACCTGGCCTGGCAGTTCTGGGTGGACTGTTCCCATAAGGAACAGGGTCAAGACTGTTTTGCATATGGCTGGGTCCAAACTGGGGTGGCGTAGTGAGCAAAAGAACGATGGATTAAACCCAGACCTGTGACCGGGGTGAGTGGTTGAAAAGTTTCAGCACTCCGTCCATGATCTTGTTGTGTTTGCTATGTTCGCCCTAAGTGGCCAAAGGTATGCCCAGATGTGGGTCCCTTGCAAACTACCACTGGATTCAAGCTAGACTGGCTGATGAGCGGTAATACCCCAAAACCGGCCTAGAATACTTGTTTTCAGTCCAGGGAGGACCTGGCCTGGCAGTTCCTGCTGTACTGTTCGCATGAGGAACAGGGTCAAGACTGATTTGCATAAGGCTGGGTCCAAACTGGGGTGGCATAATGAGCAAAAGAATGATGGATTTAACCCAGATCTGTGACTGGGGGTGAGTGGTCGAAAAGTTTCAGCACTCCGTCCATCATCTTGTGTTTGCTATGTTCGCCCTATGTGGTCAAGGGTATGCCCAGACGTGGGTCCCTTGCAAACGGCCACTGGATTCAAGGTAGCCTGGCTGATGAGCGGTAATACCCTGAAACCGGCCTAGAATGCTTGTTTTCGGTCCAGGGAGGACCTGGCCTGGCAGTTAGGGCTGGACTGTTCCCACGAGAAACAGGGTCAAGACTGATTTGCATATGGCTGGGTCCAAACTGGGGTGGCATAATGAGCAAAAGAATGATGGATTTAACCCAGATCTGTGACTGGGGGTAATTGGTTGAAAATTTTCAGCACTCCGTCCATCATTTTGTTGTATTTAGAATGTTCACCCTAAGTGGCCAAGGGTATGCCCAGACGTGGGTCCCTTGCTCGCTGTGCCACTGGATTCAAGCTAGCATGGCTGATATGGGGTAATACCACAAAACCGGTCCCAGGATGCTTGTTTTCAGTCCAGGGAGGACCTGGCCTGGCAGTTCAGGCTGGACTGTTCCCATGAGGAACAGGGTCAAGACTGATTTGCATATGGCTGGGTCCAAACTAGGGTGGCATAGTGAGCAAAAGAACAATGGATTAAACCCAGGTCTGTGACTGGGGGCGAGTGGTTGAAAAGCTTCAGCACTCCGTCCATCATCTTGTTGTGTTTGCTATGTTCACCCTAAGTGGCCACGGGTATGTCCAGACGTTGGTCCCTTGCTCGCTGTACCACTGAATTCAAGCTAGCCTGGCTGATGAGGGGTAATACCCCGAATCCGGTCTAGAATGCTTGTTTTCAGTCCAGGGAGGACCTGGCCTGGCAGTTAGGGCTGGACCATTTCCACGAGGAACAGGGTCAAGACTGATTTGCATCAGGCTGGGTCCAAACTGGGGTATCATAGTGAGCAAAAGAACGATGGATTAAACCCAGACCTGTGACGGGGGTGAGTGGTTGAAAAGTTTCAGCACTCCGTCCATGATCTTGTTGTGTTTGCTATGTTCGCCCTAAGTGGCCAAAGGTATGCCCAGATGGGGGTCCCTTGCAAACTACCACTGGATTCAAGCTAGCCTGGCTGATGAGCGGTAATACCCCAAAACCGGCCTAGAATACTTGTTTTCAGTCCAGGGAGGACCTGGCCTGGCAGTTCCTGCTGTACTGTTCGCATGAGGAACAGGGTCAAGACTGATTTGCATAAGGCTGGGTCCAACTGGGGTGGCATAATGAGCAAAAGAATGATGGATTTAACCCAGATCTGTGAGTGGTCGAAAAATTTCAGCACTCCGTTTATCATTTTGTTGTATTTGCTATGTTTGCCCTAAGTGGCCAAGGGTATGCCCAGACGTGAGTCCCTTGCTCACTGTGCCACTGGATTCAAGCTAGCCTGGCTGATGAGGGGTAATACCCCGAAACCGGCCTAGAATGCTTGTTTTCGGTCCAGGGAAGACCTGGCCTGGCAGTTCGGGCTGGACTGTTCCAACGAGGAACAGGGTCAAGACTGATTTCCATAAGGCTGGGTCCAAACTGGGGTGGCGTAGTGAGCAAAAGAACGATGGATTAAACCCAGATCTGTGACAGGGGGTGAGTGGTTGAAAAGTTTCAGCACTCCGTCCATCATCTTGTTGTGTTTGCTATGTGCGCCCTATGTGGTCAAGGGTGTGCCCAGACATGGGTCCCTTGCAAACTGCCACTGGATTCAAGGTAGCCTGGTTGATGAGCGGTAATACCCCGAAACCGGCCTAGAATGCTTGTTTTCGGTCCAGGGAGGACCTGGCCTGGCAGTTAGGGCTGGACTGTTCCCACGAGAAACAGGGACAAGACTGATTTGCATATGGCTGGGTCCAAACTGGGGTGGCATAATGAGCAAAAGAATGATGGATTTAACCCAGATCTGTGACTGGGGGTGAGTGGTTGAAAAGTTTCAGCACTCCGTCCATCATTTTGTTGTATTTAGTATGTTCACCCTAAGTTGCCAAGGGTATGCCCAGACGTGGGTCCCTTGCTCGCTGTGCCCCTGGATTCAAGCTAGCATGGCTGATATGGGGTAATACCACAAAACCGGACCCAGGATGCTTGTTTCTGGTCCAGGGAGGACCTGGCCTGGCAGTTCAGGCTGGACTGTTCCCATGAGGAACAGGGTCAAGACTGATTTGCATATGGCTGGGTCCAAACTAGGGTGGCATAGTGAGCAAAAGAACAATGGATTAAACCCAGGTCTGTGACTGGGGGCGAGTGGTTGAAAAGCTTCAGCACTCCGTCCATCATCTTGTTGTGTTTGCTATTCACCCTAAGTGACCACGGGTATATCCAGACATTGGTCCCTTGCTCGCTGTACCACTGAATTCAAGCTAGCCTGGCTGATGAGGGGTAATACCCCGAAACCGGTCTAGAATGCTTGTTTTCAGTCCAGGGAGGATCTGGCCTGGCAGTTAGGGCTGGACCATTTCCACGAGGAACAGGGTCAAGACTGATTTGCATCAGGCTGGGTCCAAACTGGGGTATCATAGTGATCAAAAGAACGATGGATTAAACCCAGATCTGTGACTGGGGTTAAGTGGTTGAAAAGCTTTAGCACTTCGTCCATCATCTTGTTGTGTTTGCTATGTTCGCCCTAAGTGGCCAAGGGTATGCCCAGACGTGGATCCTTGCTCTCTGTGCCACTGAATTCAAGCTAGCCTGGCTGATGAGGGGTAATACCCCGAAACCGGTCCCAGGATGCTTGTTTCTGGTCCAGGGAGAACCTGGCCTGGCAGTTCGGGCAGGACTGTTCCTATGAGGGACAGGGTCAAGACTGATTTGCATATGGCTGGGTCCCAAATGGGGTGGCATAGTGAGCAAAAGAACGATGGATTAAACCCAGATCTGTGACAGCGGGTGTGTGGTTGAAAAGTTTCAGCACTCCGTCCATCATCTTGTGTTTGCTATGTTCGCCCTAAGTGGCCACGGGTATGTCCAGACGTTGGTCCCTTGCTCGCTGTGCCACTGGATTCAAGCTAGACTGGCTGATGAGGGGTAATACCCCAAAACCGGTCCCAGGATGCTTGTTTCCGGTCCAGGGAGGACCTGACCTAGCAGTTCGGGCTGGACTGTTCTCACAAGGAACAGGGTCAAGACTGATTTGCATATGACTGGGTCCAAACTGGGGTATCATAGTGATCAAAAGAACGATGGATTAAACCCAGATCTGTGACTGGGGGTGAGTGGTTGAAAAGTTTCAGCACTCCATCCATCATCTTGTTGTTATTGCTATGTGCGCCCTAAGTGGCCATGGGCATGCCCAGACGTGGGTCCCTTGCTCACTGTGCCACTGGATTCAAGCTAGCCTGGCTGATGAGGGGTAATACCCAAAACCGGTCCCAGAATGCTTGTTTTCCGGTCCAGGGAGGACCTGGCCTGTCAGTTCAGGCAGGACTGTTACCATGAGGAACTGGGTCAAGACTGATTTGCATATGGCTGGGTCCAAACTGGGGTGGCATAGTGGGCAAAAGAACGATGGATTAAACCCAGATCTGCGACTGGGGGTGAGTGGTTGAAAAGTTTCAGCACTCCGTCCATCATCTTGTTGTGTTTGCTTTATTCGCCCTAAGTTGCCATGGGTATGCCCAGACGTGGGTCCCTTGCTCTCTGTGATACTGGATTCAAGCTAGCCTGACTGATGAGGGTAATACCCTGAAACCAGTCCCAAGATGCTTGTTTCCGTTCTAGGTAGGACCTGGCCTGACAGTTCAGGCAGGACTGTTCCCATGAGGAACAGGGTCAAGACGAATTTATATATGGCTGGGACCAAACTGGGGTAGCATGGTGAGCAAAAGAATGATGGATGAAACACAGATATGTGACTGGGAGTGAGTGGTTGAAAGGTTTCAGCACACCGTCCATCATCTTGTTGTGTTTGGGAAGGTTCACAAGGCACAGGAAGACTGGAAACTCCTTCCACAGTAGCCAGGGCGGTAGGGGGGATACATGTCCGAGGATTACAGCTTGCTGACTGAGGAACAGTGAGATTAGGCAATGTATGCAGATTGGGCCTGGGAAGAGGTAGAGGCCTAGTTGCGATGAAGGTAGTGAGCTGAGGCTCTGTGGTGGCAATCTTCTGTTGATGCTGGCATATGGTTAAAATTTTCCCACTTCCGCCTCCAGCTTGTCCAATTTCTCCCTTAGACAAGCAAGATATTCTTTAAGAACAGTCATAAATTTATGGAAACCAGGAGCCCAAGCAGTGTCATCGGAAACACCTGAAAGATTAAGATCAGCGAAAACTGGTGAGGCGAACGGATTTAATGGGGCTTCGACAGCTCTCGGGGTCTTACGCTCACGCTTGTTGCTCGGGGACCGTGCAAGCGAGGGTGGAGCTGATAAACCCTCATCAGACCTAAAAATGGGGGCACAGGAGGGAATCACCTTCATGGCCAAGGTTGAAGTGGGCCCCTAAGAGGCTACTGACTCAGCGTCTTCCATTACAGGGGCGGCGACTGTTTCGGAAAGACCCAGGGACAGGCGTCTCTCGACCAGATCAAATTCTTTTGCTATAACGCCTACTGCTTTGGTAAAAAAAGAGTCAATGGTTGTGAGGCTGGGGCCCGTTGAGGGTTTAGTGCTCGTTACCTTCCTTTTGTCCATATTATCAGAGCCAAGCCCACCTAACAATAGAACAAATGAGGGCCACAGAGGAAAAGAAAGGACTGAAGGATATGGTCAGATCCGCGTTGTCAATAAAAGGAAACAGTACCACTTACTTCCTGGAGGGTATGAGTCATCAAGCCGAAATATTGCCTCTGTAATCCCAGTGGCAGGCCTCGGGGCCAAGAGACAGGGCCCGCCTCATTTGGCTGCGGATCGACACTTTGCCCGGGCTCGTCCTGCGCTGCAGAGATGCCAGGGCGCGCTTTGAGTGCATTCGAGAAGGGCGGCACCACCCCCTTCTTGGTCTGATGCAGCACCTCCGGGCGCTGGGGGTTATGGATGTGGTGGTCCCTTTCCAGGGGACTGATGGCACTCATAGGGGTCTGGTCCAGGGTCGGACTAGCAAAGCGGGCAATCGGGCATGGGCCGATGCCTGAGTGACAGCTGAGGGCCGTTTTTTTGGTCTCGCCTACGCAGCGCGCATGCGCTGCATAGGAGAGACCTTTAGCGATCGGCACAGCTTTGGGGGCAAAAACGTGCACACGTTGCATTGCTTGCAATGGCAACGCGTGCACGTCTGGCGATTCCCTTGCGGGAGCGCGCGGCGCCATATGGTGGCACCATATGGTCACAATCATCGCGCCTTGCTGCACGCTCCCGCAAGGGAATCGCGCAGGCCCCTCCCCTGCTGCTGCGCGAGGCGCGCGCTTGTGCTGTTTTTTTGGGCTCTGTCGTCTGCCCTAGTTCTGCTCTAGCTCTGTTCTGGCTTCTTCGTTCTGGCTTCTTCGTTCTGACTCAGTTACACACCGGTCTTTATTCTGTTCTGCCTCAGTTGTGCTCTGCTTTGTTTCTATTATCGCTCAGTCGTGGTTCTGATGTAACTGTGTTTTGGTTCAGCTCTTTGCTGCCTGTACTCCGTTCCCTTCTGGGTCTACTCTGCCTCTATTTTCCCTGCACTCTGTGTCACTGATCACACCAGGCGTGACTCCCAGATCTGGGCAGCAGTTCTTAAAGTAGTAGAGCGGCAGGCAGAGCTCGGGGCTGTGTGAGTTATATACAACGCTGAGCGTAAATGACAGAAGCCAGTCTAGTGAATCTGCTAAGTTCAGTTTATTTTCACATGAGACAACGTACTAGACAAACACATGAAGCAAAACAACCCAGAGCCTCACGCGCTACGAGGTCATATACGTTCTCACATCACCAGAGTAGAGTGCAGGTGGACCTGGCATCCTGCTGAGGGCTAGCAGTAGGGTGCTGTGCTTGGCGGTCGCTGACTACTACCGGGATAGACGTACTTGCTGTACCCACCCTCCACGCCTCACTGTCGATACAAACAAGCATTTGCAATGCAATAGGTCTTGCATTTACGCGAGTTTCAAGCTATTGACATTGTAAATAACAATACCTTTTTATTTTTGTTTTCGTTTCTAAAACATAAATAAAAGGCATTGTCATTTACAATGCCAATCGCTTAAACTCGCGTAAATGCGAGACCTTTTGCATTGTAAATGCTTGTTTTAAGGGCCTCTGCCAGCTGCCCACAGTGCCCTGTTTTCCCTCCCGGCACCACCGCCATGCCTTCCTGCCCAGGCCATTGTCATATGGGGCCGGCAGGAGCAAGTGGGCTCGAGACGCATAGTGCTATGTTTAGAGGAGGGGTGGGCAGCAATGCTTGGGTTTGCAGCGGCATCCTTGGGCGGCCAGTATTGTGACTTTGGCACTTTCACCATGACCCCTGTGGGGCCGTCCCCCGCCCTAGAAGCAGTGCACTTCCTCTGCCCCTCCTCCACCAGCTGCTACATTGAGGCCTTGATGAGGGGAGAGGGAGGAGTGTGAAGATGCTAAGAGGCCAGGTGATGTTGTGGCCTTTGCACCATTTCTCCTCGCTCTCCTTCCTCCCCTTTCCTCCATGTGGCCGGCCCAGCCCAGAAGCTGTGTCCTTTCCCTGATCCAGACCCCACTGGGGTTTCACGTTCAGCCCATGGGTGAGTGGGGGAAGGGGTTGTGTTCAAATGTCTCGCTAGGAGGCCAGGTCTTGCTTTTCCCCAGCTGGGCCATTCTCACCTTGGCCCCCATGGGGCCAGCCTGCCCAGTACTAAAGCAATGTTTTCATGTGACCCACTCCTCCCAGGCCTTCGCACTTAGGTCATAGTTGGGGAGGGGGGGGCAGATTGAGAGGCCTCGCTGGAAGGTCAATTGTTGTGGCCATTTTCACCCCCTGCTGGCCAGCCTAAATTTTATTATTTAATTTACTAGCAGCTGCCCAGTTTTTCAGAGTAAAATGTCCTTTCTGGAGAGATCTGTGTTCTTTCTAGTCGGAATTTTGGCTCATCATAAGTTAGCACATGTGATTAGTGTGCCTGCTGCAAAGAACGTGTAGCTTGCAGATCACAGATATAGTTTATGTAGATATCTCAGTGAGTTACTTCTTTTGTCATGGACGTCCTTTTGTTACTTGTAGTGCATCAATTATAATCAGGACCACTGGAATTATGCATCAGGAAAGGACCAAATTATGCGGCAAGAAAATGCAAATTATAGTGCATAATGTGGTACATTTTTTTATAGTACTGCTTCATTTTTTTCTCATTTTTAAACATTGTAAACCTGTCTGGGCAAATGTTTCACCTTATTAGCATTATCTTAACAACAAAATACTGCAATAAAACAACTGAGAGATGAGCAGTCAGCCTTTGCGAAGAGCCCTCCCATGTGCAGCAACACGTCTTGCCACGTATTTAGTAACTTTTTAACCAATCGAGTTAGAAACAATTTTTTGGGGTAAAATGTGCAGATTATGCAGTGAATGGTGGATTGAATGGCAAATGCAGCAAATCCATAATTATGAGGAAAATGCAGCAGCCACTGAATAGCATAAATCCAGTGCCTCTAGATATAATCCTTCCACTGCAGCACAGTGAGCTATTAACCAGCTTCAAGAAGTTGCATGCAAAGTAGAAAGCATGGATTTAGAAATGTAGATTTTTTTTACTCAGTCTTTATTTATTCTGAGATTGCTAAAAAGTGTTCTTTGGGTAGTAATAAAGTCTTATTAGTACAGGCAACCCCATCCTCTGTGTGATGTTTAAAGTTGGCTGTGTTTCTCCAGACCAAATACTCTTAACATATGGTGCCAACCAATATAGAAGCTATCTGACTATTACACCTTGTAGCTCTCATTGTTTTATGTAATTTCCAATATATTGATTTACACAGTTGAATGATTCATTCTCTGCATACAATATATATGTGTGATGTAAATCTCTCTGACTCCCTACACTGGGACAAATAGCACTACAAAAGAAATTACATTAAAAAATTTTTTTATATATATATATGCATGTCCCTTACATACAGGGGATGAACAAAGTCAATAACCGGTCTCCAAATGATAGTTTCTCTTAAGCATTTGTGAGGTGATAACAAACTGCGCAGCTTTAGATCCCTCCATTGCACAGGAATCTAGGTGTCAGGCTCCAGATAGCTCCCAACCATGATGAGATGGTAATAAAAAAAGAGGTGCTGGCCCTTTGAGTGAGGCCTTTCTGATGGGCCATTCTGGACATCAAAATAAGAAACCTCCCTAACCTACTGCAGATTGCTCCTCTGAATGGAAAGAAGACATCATGCGAGCACTGCTGAATGTGTTCCAGCATTAGCAAGTTTTACCAGAACAAATTCAGACTATTTCAGTGGGGCCAGCCCGGATCCCAGGTCCTGCTCAATAACAGCTGCCGGATCCGCGTTCCAGCTGGATCCCCCCTCTTTTCCTGCACTGGACCCAACTCAGTGGTACTCATTTTATCAACCTTAGTACTATGAAAGGCTGAGTGTACTGGTCGTAGATTAAATCGGTGACCGTGAGATCAAACACAGATCCCTGCAGTGCATGCATTAGCCCACTGCATCACCAGACCATGGTACTCATCATGAGACTCTGCTTATGCTGCGATGAGGTTATTAGAGGAAAGACTTCTCTGAGCATTAAAGTGTAGTTGGTAGCCGACGCAGGTCAAACCAGGAAAGAGCAGAAGCCTGTCTGCACTCACTGCCTGTCACCTGGAGATGGACGTACCTGGCTCACACATTGCCTCAGTGACCTGCTGAAGGCTGGAGTCCACACCAGTCTACTACTCATTGCCTTGACACCTCACCTGCAGGCTGCTTTTCACACACTGCCAGCTCATACTGTGTTGCTGAGCTGACTCTCCCCGAGCTTTTCTTCCTTAGAACCCTTACATAGCACTGCCTGCCCAGCCCCTGAGTTGCCATCTTCACCAGCTAAGCAGGACTGGAAACAAGGAAGAAAGCGGTCAACCTTTTCTCAAATATGGCCAATGCTGAACTGCCATGTACAGTCTGCCAGTTGCACCTGTCTCTAAACCACCCATGTCAGCATCTGCTGTTGTTTTTCCTGGATGGTGGCATGATGGTTTCACTAGCAAGGCCCCTCTTCTTCCTGCTCTCAAAGACTAGAAAAAAGGTAAGGCTGTTTGAAAGTGTTTGGAAGTTATATATTTTAATGGCTGATTTTTAAACTCGTACTAACAAACGTTGACCTTGTATTATGGAGATAACTCCAGAAAACCTCTCCTACTTCCAATTTTAAATCACCTTTGCCTCTGAGCGCCTATGCCAGCCATTAGGCAGATTTACTGACTCAGACTACAGCGAGGGTAGACATATTTTTTATTGTACCACTAGTAAATTATAGATTGTAATTCATAGCTGGTATTGTAAAAAAAAGGGGCCGAAACAAGGGTGAGCCACCACTGAAAATTAAAGATTTCTGATTTATGTGATAATCAGGGTCGCTGACACAGTTAATTGAGAAAGGAAATGCTCACTACCTTGCGCAAGGAGTTGACACTGAAAGTAAGTTTTCAGTTTTTACAACTACACTGTTTCCAGTCTTCACCCATGCTACTCACCCTTCAAGATTTAAAATGCTTAATGTACTACACATTTCTCACTATATTAGCCCACTGATACTAACCAAGAAGGGGCCGATTTACAAGAAACTGACGCATCTGTACAGATGCGTCAGTTTCCCTGCGCCAGCCTGCGATACCCCTGCGCCACCATGAATGTGCCGTGTTTACAATACGACACACCATGGCGCAAGGATTGAAAGATGCGTCAGAAATTCTGGCGCATCTGTTGGCCTAAAAAGCACGCATTGCTGGAGTCGTGTCGCAAGCACGATGCAACTCCAGCAATGCATTGACTTATTGTACTGCATCACTCTGTATGCCTGCTCCAAGCAGGCGTAAGGTTTTGAAGCAGTGGCGTCCTAGAAGTGCTGCAGTGAAATCTTGTAGATTTCACTGCATCACTTCTACGAGGCGTTCCTGCGTGGGAACGCCTACCCTGCATACATTATACCTGACACAGATATAATGTGACACAGGGTTTTACATGACTCATCTCCATAGATGCGTCACGTTGTAAATTGGCCGCATTGTTTCCGCCGCCGTTGCGTCAAAAAAAGTGACGCAATGGCAGCGCAAGCGGCTTGTAAATCTTCCCCAAAATGCTTTGGGAAAGATTGCACTCCATGAATGGGGGCCACTTTTTTGGGATTGCCCGGGCCCATTTTTGGTCCCAATCCGACCCTGGTATGGTCCCCCTCTCAAATATGTAAGAAGTCCACCCAGATCTCCATTTCCTCCGACACCTTTTTTGTTCTCAGTTTTTTCATGCACCGCTCTTCAGCCCAGGCCATTCAAACATAACCCGTTCCCAGGAAAGCATCACTGGGAGCTTTGAAGAAGAGCAAGTGTATGGTGATTCTTCGCTTTCCTAAAAGTAAACCCAAGGCTGCAGATTTTCTCCGCATTTTCCCCCCTTAAGCCTAGAAATGATGGTAAAAAGGCTATGTATTAATGTGTTTTCCAACTTTAAGGTAGTCACCCACCTTAGCACCTCAACCACGACCCTCCAGAAGTTTGCTATAAATTTACATGTCCAGGGTATATTCAGTAATGATGCATTATTCTCTCTGCACTTCAGGTAAGCAGAGGATCTGTTGTTATATATTCTATGTAATCTCACTGGAGTAAGGTATTTATGATGCAGAAAATTAAAATGTACTAATTTAAATCTAGCATTACTAGGAATCTCCGACACTTGCGCACAGTAGACCATCCATTACTTGTCTGTAAGGGGTTCTTCCAAGACAACTTCCCAATGCTACCTGGCACCCATAGGACACCACATCCTATCTCTCTTCAGTGCCCCTTAGAGGTGAAATACCAACTTCCAATCTTGTCCCCCTCTAGGATTACCTCAACAGTCACAGATGACTGGGGTAGCTGGAAAACAATTCCAGATATATTTAGCAGTGTTCCTTAGTTTCACATATTGTAGGAATTGTCCCTGGCCCGCCTGTGTCTCTTTCCATGTTACATAGGCATCTGCGTGTTACAAATCACCTAGAGACAGACACCCCGAGTTCTCCATCGAACCATAGATATGACCTGGTCTGGAACAGCTGAAGTCCCCAAATCTGTAATGATCATGAAAATGGGGGTTTCATTACTCTTTGTATTGTCCATTCCCACAGTCTTGATACTTGGCACACTACATATGGGGTTTTCCCAGGAAGATGATCGCCTTTCATTGGGCACACGAGGAGAGTGGGCACAGGAGGATGTCTCCCAATTGACCACCATGCAGCCTTTTTTGCCAGCTATCCTCGAAAACACACTAGTGGGCTGCGCGTTGCTGCTGCACTGCTAAATAGTACAATTCTAAGTGAGAACATCTGAGGCCCCCTTTTCTTCTATCTATTTTCAAGAGGCCTATTTTACCTTACTCATTTTTTCTGCCCAGACGAGTGAAATACGCGTGCTATCCAGCTCTTTAAATGTTGACCAAGGGATTGGACACATGGAGTTTTGTCGGAGTTTTGGGGAGCACCACCATGTTTGCTATCGCAACCCTACCCATTGTAGAAAGCAAAAGCGTGTTCCATAAGCAGATTGATGTTTTAAGGTCTCAGAGAACCGTCCCCATGTTGACAAGTACTGCTTGTCTTCCCCATGATAACCTTAATCCCCAAGTATCAAAACTGATCAGTCTCCCACTGTAGGCCTACATCTGGGAGGACATGGAAGGCCCTTCTACTTAAAGCAGCCAGAGTGAACACCACAGTTTTACTCTGTTGATTCTGAGACCTGATACAACATCGAACCCATCCAACACTTGCATTACTCTGGGGATGGACACATTGGGCTGCTTTAAATATTCCAGCATGTCATTTGCATGCATGGAGATAATGTGTGTCGACTGGCCGAGTGTTATTGCCCAGTTTTTCATGACATCTCATAGTAGTATCGCCATACGCTCCACTGCCCGAGTGACTCGAAGTGTGGACTGGGGACAACCCTGCCTGGTACCCCTTTTTATAATCCACTCTTTGAAAACCAAATCAGTCAGTCTAGCTCTCGCCATGGTTGCCATGTAGAGAATTTTTATCTATTTTCTATACTTAGGACCCAGACCCATTTTTTTAGCACCTCCATCAAGTAAACTCAGTCAAGCATATCAAATGCCTTTTCAGTATCCAATGCCACAAGGGCACCTTCAAATTCCGGGTCCCTGAGGGTGCTATGCCCTGGGAAGAAGCTGCATTGATCTTGGTGCACTAGGTGGGTCACCATCTGAGCAACCTAGTTGCCAGGGTTTTGGATAATATGTTCACAATAGTGTTGATCAAAGAGAGGGGTCTATATGATCCCAACTCTTCGGGATCTTTGTCAGGCTTCAAAGCATAAGTCCTGTCGCTTCTCTCATTGTATCAGGCAATCTTCCCTTTGCCTAAGCCTCATTATAAACTTCAAGGAGCTTCTCAGAGAGCTGATTGCAGAATATCAGATGAAATTCCGGAAGGAAACCATCTCCTCCAGGCGGTTTACTCTTCAGCATGCCTCAGACAGTTTTGCCTATTGCTTACCTTGTAAGATCTTATTCTAACATTGCTGCCTGTTCTTCTGATAACCTATTGCTAGTCAATATATGTGTCGGCAGTGTGTCTCTCAGGACATCTATAAAATCTTGCTTAATATTGCGCGACGGTGCGAATAATGCTAGCTTGTGTCACCATCTTGGTGCTGTTTGGTTTTGTGATTGACAATCAATGGGAGAGTTTTTCTTTGTTTAACAGACAGGCCAAGAGCCGCCCTGATTTGTCACCCTCTCTATATAATGTCTGTCCATAATCCTTAAGTGTAATCTTACCCTAGGGCTTCCCAAGCCTCATTTACTGTCCACTGTGGCTAATGGAGAGCCGGACCCTCTAATGGATCATCCAGACTTCTTTTTTATGCCTGCTCTTCATGGTGAGATTGACTGCTCCTCAGTTGTCTACAGATACCAATTATTTTGTTCACACATTCTTCTCTCAAAATAGCCTTCACACCTCCCATCCAATGTCTGTTGATATCCAGTTTTTATTCAAGTATGTGTCAATGGCTTTTGTTATTTTGATTTTCAATATGGGATCATTCCGGACCTCTGGGCAGAGATGCCACACTCTTAACCCGTGTCCAATGTTACCAGAAGGACATGGTCCGAAAGGAACCTGTCAAGATACTGTGCTGTTTGGATTTTAGTCTCCAGTTTACAACATATCAGCACCCTATCTAATCTAGTGTAGGTGTTTGCGTGGTTAAGTAGCCTGAATACTCTCTGATGGCTGAATGGAGTATTCCACAGATATCTACGCAGTCCATATCTCCCATAACCTCTTTTAGTATCTTCGTCATCTTCGGTTTTGTACCCAGGTACAGTGAATGTCTGTCCACATTACCATCTATTATACAATTAAAGTCCCCTGCCCAGAGTAGTGGGATATCATTATAAGGAATAATTAGCCCGCTTAGCATGCAAATATAGAACTTGTCATCTATGTCTGGTGGATATGTCTTAACTAGACATATTTTCATCATGCCTAGAAACCCATGTATTATTATATGTCTCCCCCAACATACGCTTTAGAATAACAAAGATGGAATAGGACCTGAGGCGCCATCCATATCGATACTCCTCTGGCATATGCCGAGTAGGTGGAGGAGAAGAGCTGACCTCTCCATTTCTGCTGTCTTTTCCTTTCTTCATTCTTTGTCAGGTGGGTTTCTTGGAGGAATGCTATCTTGATGGAATAGATTCTAAAATAAGCATATACCCTGTATCTCTTTACCAATCCATTGAGCCCTCTTATCTTCCATGTCAGTAAGCGGCACTCATCTTTAGACCATCGGGACCGCGCACCAACTTCAGGGACACCATCACAGACTTAAGGCCTGATTACGAGTTTGGCGGATACCATTACTCTGTTACAAACATGACAGATATCCTGTCCGCCAAATTACAATTCTGTTATATCCTAGGGAACGTGTAATTTGGCAGCCGGGATATCGGTCCTGCTTGTGATGGAGTATCCCATTCACCAAACTCATAATCAGGCCCTTAGTCTTACCACTCTCCCTTTATGCTGACAATTACATTCTACTCGAAGACACAAATTCCACCTGGAAGACCACGCCAACCCCAAATCAAGAGCATTTATTGAAGACTTTGGAAGCCTGGGCTTCACCCAACGAGTAAAGGGACCTACCCGCGTAGCCAGACACCTCCTGGACGCTATTTTCACCAACTTTGGTAATATCCAAGTCGACGAGCCCACACCCGTTCTTTGGACAGACCACACCCTTGTCAAGTTAAGCATACTGTCCTGGTCCAACACACATGCACCACCGCCAGACCAGCCTACTGGAACAGCATCACTGACCAGGACTGGAACACCACTCTCAACACCCACCAGCCCTCACAGAGCAAATGCCTCCCCAAAGCCATCAAGAATTTCAAAAAATGGATCACCTCTGGAGCCAAATCCTTGGCCCCCCTCAACCACAACAATACAAGATCCAGACGCCAAGCCAGTTGGTACACGGAGGAACTCAGACTGATGAAATTTCACTGAAAATAACTGGAGCGCAAATGGGGAATGAGCCAGGACAATGCAGGTAGGAGCATTTTCAAATCCTCCCTATGACGCTACCACCAAATGACCCCGATCACCAAAGGCATCATTCTGGCAAACCGCATCAATGCCAGCACTGACAGAAGCAAAGAAGTCTTTGTCATGGTGAAAGATTTCACTTCACCATCGGCCACCTCCAATTTGATCACTCCCTCCTAGGACCTCTGCAGCAAGCTCTTTCAATTCTTCAGCAACAAAATCACCGCCAGTTAAGGCAACTTCAGTCCGCAACCAGACCTGACAGACCTCACTAAATGCCTCCCTATCTTATCCAAAGAACCAATGCTAACCATATGGCCTGTCATCACCCCAGAAGAACCTGCCACCACCATGAAGTCCGTCCACTCAGGGGTCCCATTGGACCCTGCCCCCAACACACCTACTAAAGAGGACTGCAACCCATCAGCGCTATGCTCACCTCCATTCTGGATGGGTACACCTCTTCCACGACCTTCCTAGATGGTTGGAAACATGCAACTGTCCTTCCATTGGTGAAGAAACCCTCTGCGGACCCTTCAATGCTCACCAACTACAGACCCCCCAGCTACAGATCTACCTACTACCATTCACAGCTAAGGTCTTAGAGAAAATCAACAGACACCTCACGGAATACCTCAACAACCACCAACGCCTCAACACCACTTAGTCTTGTTTTAGAATGAACCACTGAATAGGAACAGTCCTCAATGCTGATGTGGGTGACATTCGAATGACTCTAGAGAAAGGGGACACGGTGGCCCTCATCCTCCTGGACCTCTCAGCAGCATTTGATACAATGTCCTACCCCAACCTTATCCAACGCCTGCACGACATCGGAATCCAGAGACACCCACTCCAATGGATCTACTCCTTCCTGACTGTTAGGACCTCATCAGTCAGTCAACCTGGCACCGTACACCTGAGAAGCCTACGACCTCATCTGCGGAGTTCTGCAAGCATCTTCCCTGAGCCCGACCCTCTTCAACGCATACATGATCCCTCTAGCCAGCATCATCCGCTCTCACTATATCAATTTCCTCTCCTACTCTGATGACACACAACTCATTTTCCCCCTCATGGACAAGACGTACAGTACCTGCATTAGGTCCAATGCCAGCACGACTGAAATCACCCACTGGACAAAGACCAACTGTCTGACGCTGAATACTGACGACCGAAATCATGATCTTCGGGAAGAGCACATCACTGTGGGACTCCACCTGGTGGCCAATACAGATAGAACCGATACCCACCACCCACCCCAAGAAACTTGCCATGACCGCCCATGTCAATGCCATCACTGCCCCATGCTTTCATACCTGATGATGCTGAGAAAGATTTTTCAAGTGGATCAAAATCAGCACCCGGAAAACCGTCACACATGCCCTGGTCACAAGCAGCTGGACTACGGGAAAATCCTCTATGCCGGGATCAACAAAAAAACTCACCAGAAGACTCAGATTCGCCAGCCAGAAGCACTCTCATCCTCCCATGTTGCACTCAGATAACACCACCGTAAGGATTCCACTGGCACCCCATTCTCAAATGAGCACAATTCAACTCCTCATCTACAATTTCAAGGCACTACATAACACTGGTCCAGCATATCTCAACAATCGAATCAGCTTTCACAAACCTTCCAGACACCTCCTCTTGTCCGGACTCCTACTTGCACAGATCTCATGCATAAGGAAAACCAGAACTGGTGATCGAGCCTTCTCCTACATTGCTCCTAAATTGTGGAACAACTGGGAGAAGATGTGGTGTTATGGCAAGAGCTGGTGACTTTAGAACTAGGTAACCAGATTCGAGTCTTGGCGCGACATCCAGTGATTCTGGGCAAATCATATCCTTGTGCCTAAAAAAAATAATGTGTCCTTGTGTAATGCAACTGGTGAAAAGAACTCCAATACCTTCAGGTCGAAGTTGAGCTATATAAAACTGCAAATAAAAAACAAATTAAAAAAAACAACCTGCCACCACACATAAGAGCCTCCTCCTCACTTCTTGAATTCCTCAAGAAGCTGAAGACCTGGCTTTTCGAGTAGACCCACAAGGCCCTAGGTGTGTCTAGACTGACACCTGCTCAGCACCAGAATACCCTCCCGGGTGATAGTGTGCGCTACAAATCTGCATAACATCACATATGTTCATTGTGCTAATCATGTCTGCATTATTAAGGTCCTCCTTCCAAATGAAGTGAGGGCTCGCACCTGACCCATTTAGATGCTTCTATTAGACTGACGTACTACCCATGGGCCATATGTCCCTCAGAGTCCTTGATGGTGTAGAAAGCCTCCATGCAGCCTCATAAGCTTAATCATGCCATGTGGATACATCCCTCTTTCCCTAGGGTCAACACTGAAACATTCAAAGAACTGGTGTCTGCCAACTACCTCCTGATACCAGCAGACTCCATCCCTACTACTGAACTACTTAAAACTATATACTATGAACTTTCTATATCCAAACCACCTATGTGCAGAGGGTTGTGAATCCATAGTGGCCACCAGCTCCATAATATGGGGGAGGGCAGGCACTCCGCAAGGACAGGACTCCTTGGCTGTCCTAGCTTGTTGTGCTGCTAATCGCTACCTGGGACCCTAAATGAGTGAAGCGGGGGGCATGGCCAAGATGGCGGCGGAGTAACAGCTACCTTCAGGAGCTCCGCTTGCCGTGGCCGATACAGCGTCCATACAGCATGATTTGGGACCCTAGAAGCTCTGGAAGGGTAGCCGCTGCTTTAGGGACGGAGCCGGTCCTATTTCCAAGCCCGGAGGGCACCTGTAGGCATAGTTTTGAGACGCCAGTGTGGAGGGCCTCTGGAGCGAGGAGCGCAGGAGGAGGCCGCGGGAGGCCGTGAAGCTCCGGGCATAGCGCTGGGCTTTCGTCAGACCGCGAGGAGGCGAGGACAGTGTGGGACGGCCTCCCGGCCCAGTGCAGTAGCCGGTGGAGGAGAGTGGCTGGATTCCCTGCCTGTCGGACCCGGTTGCTCGAGCCTGAAGCCGAGACCCTGCCCTGTGAAGCGGACCTGAAGCCCCGGCCCACGCGGGGCGACGGACGGTTGCGGAGGCGACCTGGTGCTGACGAGGCGGAGAGGGGGCAGGCCGCGCCCCGGGGAGGCTGAGAGCGAGCAGAAGAGGGCCATACCGGGCGGAGGAGCGGATCCGGAGTCCGGACAGCAAGGTGAGCGAGAGGAGCTGAGGGCCCCCCGCATCGAGTTCAAGGGTGATAAGGTGGCAGATGGTGCTTGAGACTGCCCGGGAAGCTATAAAGAGCAGAGTGGGCCCGAAGCAGTGCCTGGCCGGAGGAGGCTCGTTGGGGCCCGAGTGTAGTCCTGGGGGCAGAGTGAGAAGGCCTGCCCTGCTGTATGGCGCACCAGGCCTTGTGAGTGAGGCCTAGTCCAGATGATGCAGACACCACATTGGGGGTGGAGGAGCCTGCCCGCGGCGCGAGAAGGGCCTCACAAAGAAAGATATCGTGGTGACCTGGTTGGCGCCACCAGAGTGACCCTCGGGCCCCGGTGGGGAGACGAAGACCCCAGTCCAGAGACGTGAGGGCGACCTAGGCCCGGAAGCCTGAAGATCTACAACAACTGCTGCGCAAGAGGAGCCAGACCGCTTAGGGACACGGTGGTGGCCTGAGTCGGCCTTGGAGGCATTGGCCTGCCACGGGGGATACGTTGTGGAGGATAACTGGAGGAGCTTGGCTTGGGGCGAGTAGGCTCTGATACGATCTGGACACGAGGTGGGAACCGATCCCTGATCAAACCCTGCACCACGCTTTTTGATATAACTAGCCACCGGGATGTCCACCCATAGAGCGAGGAAGGACTCCATGATTAAAGACCTCCTACAAAAGTCAAACTCCAAGAAGGCAGAGATGCACGGGCCTGAGCAGCCGCTCTTGGAGAAAGAGATGGAGTCTGCGAACAACCAGACGGCGGAGCCAATAACAAGGGGCGTCCTGGAACCACTTTTTTGCTCGCTCAGAGAAGACTTTGCGGCCCTCCGACAGGATGTGGCCTCCGATGTTAAACAGCTCAAGGCGGACGTCCAGGAGATTGGGGACCGGGTGGACTCCCTCGAGTGAGCAGGCGACCGCAGAGACGAGGAAATCACGGAACAAGTCCAAGAGCTACTGGAGCTCAGAGATCACAACGAAGAGCTACACCTCCACCTGGAAGACCTGGAGAATCGCTCACGGAGGTCCAACATCCGCATCAAGGGGGTGCCATTGCAGGCAGATGGAGGCAAGCTGGAAGACTGGGTGGTGCGTTTTTTCCGTCATGCAGCCCCGGAGCTCTGAGATAGAGAGATCATCCTGGAACGCACCCACCGTGCGGGTCGACCAGCAACGAGCCCGGGACAGCAGCAAGATATCCTTACCTGCCTCCACTCGTACAGACAGAAGGAACTTATCATGAATGCTACTAAAGACAAAGCAACTATTACATTTAAGGGTCTCCAGATTGGCATATACCAGGATCTCTCACCTCTCACTCTCCAACGCCGGAGGGCTCTGAGGCCAGCCACTTCTCTCTTGAGGGAAAAAGGAATACGCTATAGCTCGGGCCATTCCTTCAGTTTGTCCTTTACATGGGATAAGGAGCTGCGAACTGTGAGATCCCTGAAGGAGGCACAGGAAATTCTCAGCGTAAGTCTGGAAGAAGAGGAACCCGAGGGCCGCCAACGGTCTGCCGCGTCATCCCTGAGGCAGGCTAACACGAGAAGACGTAGGAGGACTGGGAGAGGGAAGCCCACAAAACCCACGGAACTCAAAAAGCAGCAAGAGAGAGAAGCCCTGATCCGTCAGCTGCAGAACAGGGGAGACTCTGGGGATCCAAAGAGCGACTGATTAAAGACGCCCTGCAGATGATTCAGTCAAGAGCCGGTCAGTCTCTTGAGGTGTCCCAAACTCATCGAAATTGCCAGGGCTGGGAGCCCCACTTCGTTGGGAGTAAGACCAACCGTCGGACACACGGACCCATGCACGTTGATGTGCTCAGAGCCTGATGGAGGGCGACTTTCCTGCTCTTGATAATTTGTTATAATGTTTTGATATGTCTTTCTTCTTTCCTTCACCCCTCTCTTGATCCCCGGGAGCTATTCCCCGTAGAATTAGAGGTAGGCCTTCAATCGGGAAACACGAGATCACAGGCTAGGGTGGGTGCTGTGGAGAGAGATCAGGGAAGGGGCAGAGATGGGAGGCTGGTGGGAGGGAGGACTGAGGGGTGTTGGGTGGGTTGGAGGTCACTGGCGGTACCCAGGCATGGAATTAGAGTAGAATCACCAATCAGATCCCATGTTGACACTTAAAGTGAGCTTCCTGAGCCTTAACATCAGGGGCCTTAACTCCCCGGTTAAGAGACGCGCGCTTCTGGCACTATTGAGGGAGTCCAAGTGTGATGTCTGCCTCTTACAAGAGACCCACTTACTGAGAGCAGATTGGAAACACCTTCGATCCAGATGGTTTGATAGGCAGTATTTCTCCTCATCGGGGGGCAAGAAGGCGGGAGTGGCAATCCTCTTTGCTACACACTTCTCCGGCTCAGTTTTGGGTATACAGGTAGAGGTGCCGGGCAGAGTGTTGGCTTTGAGGGTGCTAGTGGGGAGTCACACATACACCATTGCATCCATTTACCGCCCGAATGAGCGCCATGAAGTATTCCTTAGCAACACCTTGAACGCTATCCTAGAGTCACCAGACGAGGACCTCGTCCTGGGGGGAGATTTTAACATAGTGCCTGATGCACAACTAGACAGATGTGTACAAAGACAGGGACACTCTGGGGCACTCTCGAATACAATGCGGCAAAAATTGAGAGAAATGGGGTTCAAAGATGTGTGGAGAAATCGTTATCCCAATGCCAGGGAGTACACACGTTTTTCAGCGGCCCATCAAACCTATGCCCGCATAGACTGGTTTTTAACTTCCCCGAGGGTCACTAAAGACACAAGGGGGTCTCGATAGGAACCGCAGCACTCTCAGACCACTCGCCAATTAGTTTAGAGCTGCACATTCAGGGAGGACCCCCGGGGCACAGACTGTGGAGGCTCAATCACAAACTGCTCGCCTATGAAGCTAATATTACGGAGATACGGGGGCAATAAAGTCGTACTTAGAGACTAATGAGGATGGCGTGTCCTCAGTCGCTCTTCTGTGGAATACACTTAAAGCCGTCATTCAAGGGCGTTTTATAGCAATAGCGGCAGGTGTCAATAAGGATAGAAGGGATAAGCGGGAACACCTTGAATCACAAGTTAAAGAACTAGAAGGGGTGCACCATTGTACTGGAGCCTTCCAAGTTAGGAGGCAGCTCAACGCTGCTAGACAGCAGCTGATAGCCCTAGACTACGACCGGGCAGAATACTCTCTCCTGCAGACCAAGCAGCATTATTACGCTGGAGGTAACAAAGCCGGAAAACGCCTGGCAAATTTAGTCCGAGCCCACACGAATGCACGGCGCATTGCAGAGATTAGAAACACCCAGGGCGAAATTTTGCGCTCGGACTACGATATAGCGGACAGGTTCGAGTCCTTTTATACTGACTTATACAGAGCTGACAAACTAGACCCGGAGGCTGCCAAGGACTACGTGTGGGATGTCCCGGTGGTGTCCCTCCCCCCACTGGAGGCGACAAACCTAGATGCAGACGTCCACTTGGATGAGGTTCTTAGAGCCAATCGAATCTTTACAACCGGGAAGGCGGTTGGGGAGGACGGATTTTTGACCGACTTTTATAAGACTTTTGCCCATGATCTGGCCCCTATTTTGGTCCGCCTATTCAACTCCTTTAGTGACACCGGTAGCTTGACCTCGACCATGACCATGGCCGAAGTAGTCGTGATCTCTAAGCCGGGCAAATATCCGCTGGACTGCGCATCATACCGCCCTATCTCTTTTTGAATGTTGACCTGAAGCTCTTTACAAGCATCCTGGCCGCTCGACTGGCACCTTATATGCAGGGTCTGGTCGACCCTGATCAGTCGGGGTTCATTCCAGAACGTAGCTGCAGCGACGGGACGAGACGGATGTGCCACTTGCTAGATAAAACCCAACGTACTCAGCGACCCGCGGTGCTTCTCTCGATAGACGCTGAGAAGACGTTCAACCGGGTCCACTGGCCATACTTGAAACGGGTTTTGCGCAGATTCGGAGCCGGGGACCGATTTTTGAGATGGGTGGACTGCATATACAGGGACCCACAGGCGCGGATTAGGGTGAACGGGGTGACCTCCCGACCGTTTTGTATTAGAAGAGGGACAAGACAAGGTTGTTCTTTATCGCCCCTGCTCTTCGCCTTATATATGGAGCCGTTTGCGCAAACGATACGCCAAAACCCGGCTATATCCGGGATCAGAATGGGTGACAGAGAGTATAAAATTTCGCTTTACGCGGACGATGTGGTATTGTTTTTAACCCAGCCGATGACTTCACTGTCCCCCTTAATGGAGAAACTCAAGTGCTTCAGCCGGGCTTCAAAGTCAATATCCACAAAACACAGGCCCTTAGCTACCCTTCCTAAGACTGAGCAACAGGCTTTGTCGGCACAGTTCCCGTTTATATGGGCAGCCGACGGCGTCCCGTACCTGGGCTTGCAGATGTACCCCACACTCGATAAGATAGCCCAAGTGAACTATTCCACTCTCATGACGGAGGTCAGGGGAGAACTTTCGAACTGGAGGAGGCACACCATGTCCTGTCTGGGAAGATTGACAGCCATTAAAATGACCGTTCTTCTGCGCATCCTATATGCGATGAAAACACTACCGCTATGACTGCCACCCAAGATGCTAGCACAACTACAACGCCTCATAGGAAACTTTGTTTGCGGAGGGAAGAGGGCAAGAATTCCCCAGGCGCGTACACTAGAAGTGGTTGAACATATCCTACTGAACACAGAATGGAAGTTCCTTACACCACAGCACTTCATTATGGATTGCGCTGAGATAGCCCTAACTGAGAACTTTTTTGAATTCGAGGAAGTAGTGTACCATCAGATCTCTGGTACATCCATGGGCAGCACCTTCACCCCGAGTTTGGCATGCCTGTATGTGCATCAATTTGAGGAGGATTATATTTACCATGCAAGTAACCCGTTTTCAGATAATCTTAAAATATGGAAACGATACATTGATGATGTTTTTATAGTTTGGCGAGGTGATGAGGAAACAGCAAAAAACTTTGTCGAATGGGTCAATACCAAAGACCAACATCTGAAATTCACGCACTCTATTAGCAAAGATCATGCTATTTTTTTAGATCTAGACATTACAATGAATACGAATGGTATTAGTACTAGGGTACACAATAAACCGACGGATAAAAACAGCCTACTGTTATATGACAGTTTTCATCCTAAAGCCCTAAGGAACAACTTGCCTGTGGGCCAATTCCTCCGAGTGCGTCGTAATTGCTCTGAAACCACTAATTTTCATGAGCAAGCTGAGAAATTGGAGGTGAAATTACTTGAACGGCACTATCCTAGGAAAATGATCAAAAAAGCGAAAAAGAGAGCAAATAACAACAACCGTGATGCCTTGCTTGAAGACAACATGAAAGAGAAAAATAACCGGATTGTGTGCGTCACGACATACACACCAGCCTCCAATACTGTCCAAAAGATCATTAAGAGGAACTGGCGTATCTTACATGGTGCAGGAGAATGCTGGGAACCCCAACTGTTTGCTTTTAAAAGAAACAGGAATTTACGGGACGAGCTAGTTCATACTAAAGACCCACCACCAGCGACAGATAATCAAATGATTCTCTGGAATACACAACGTCCAATAGGTCACTACGCCTGTGGCAACTGCGTTGCATGCCCATTCACGTTGACAACTAAGGAGGTCGACATTGGTACAACACGTCCTTGGGTGCTGAATAATTTTTCGAACTGTAATACCGAGAATGTGGTATACCTTCTGACATGCCCCTGTAATTTGAAATATGTGGGCATGACCACACGTAAAATCAAGATTCGCATCAACGAGCACCGCAGTACAATACGGTGCAAAATGACCAATACGAAACTTACTAGACACTTCATTGAACATAATCATAAAGACACAGATCTTAAATGGGTGATCCTGGAAGTAATGAAGAAACGAATGGTGGACTTGACCAGATCTCTACATATCAGGGAGCAGAGATGGGTGTACCGTCTTTGAACATGGAAAGAGGGTCTAAATGATGAGATTCCTTGGCTACATTTAGCCAAATAATATACATAATTTGTGTCTCTTGCCGACATTCAGGCCCCCTCTCCTTTTTCCCCCTCTTTCCTCTCTTTCCCCTTCATCCTCCCTTTCCCCCTCCTTTTTTTCCCCCTTTTCCCCCTTTCTTTCCCTCCCCCCCCTCCCCTTTTCCCCTCCCCCCCCACCCCCCTCCCCCCTTTCCACCTTTGTACTGATGAAAGATATAGAGAGATATATAGAGTGATTATATCTCTTTTAACATCCTCTACCATGCAGTAATATGCTTTATGAACGGGGTCCTTTAGTCCAAAATCAACCTTTACTGGTGTAAGATATACATAGTGACTACACCCCTTTAAAATATCGTCCACTATGTAGTAACATTCTATATGAATCAGGTACCTTCAACCTCCTTGATTGGTGAAAGATACATATAGTGATTACATCCCCTTAAAACACCCTCTTCCATGTAGTCACATTTTTGATGAGTCGGGTTCCTTTGGTTTAGTTTTTTTAACAAGACTTGAGTTGCACTAGCTGCTCATGGCTTATGGCTCTGTGGTGATAGTATTACTATTGGTCAAATACCAATGTCCAACTTCTGAGACCTTATGCGACAGCTTCAGCTCTAAATACCAGAGATCTCTGCCATGTTTGATTGAACTGCACTAGTTTAACTGCACTAGTTGTAAATATATTAGTCACAGGTAACGAGTGGACGCACTATATATATGCGCCGTGAAATTATATCTTTAAACATCCTGTGTTGTTAACTATGCACTCTGTACATGATAACGCTAGCGTTTTATATTATACGCATGCGCACTATCTCTGCTGTTGTACATAGTCGTGTTTCACTTGCTCTTCTGCGCATGCTCTAGCAATCAGAGACTCCCGCGACACGCACGCTCAGTAGGCGGGGTGATTTACCGATGCAGGCATTGTAAACGGATGTTCTTGTTTGTGGCAGGTCAGGCGGCGATCATAATCACTCACAGCGTGTATTTCAAGACACCGGATCTGCCGATCCGATAGCCTATCAGTAATCTATGTGAACTAATTGAGACGCGAAAAAAACACACGTACAGCCAATTAGCAATCAGTGTGCACTAATTTTGGCGCGCTGAGAAGTGAACACACGCGTATATAGAGCCCACGATCACTTCAGCTCCTCCACATCGAGGAGAGGAGGAGCACAGACATAGGTGTAACAGCGGAGACTGCTTCGTGGATCAGTAAGAGTGTGATTGAATGTGTGAATGAACATGAGTTATATGGTGTTTCCCTTCTAGTATTTTAACCTGATAATCATGGAGGTTCAAGAAGCACCATTGTTATAACTGCTACGCACTAATATGAGTTATTTCTGTTGTTTTCCTTTCTTTTTCTCTATAATTACTGTAGCGCTGGACCAATTGCGGTCTTCCGCCCTCACCCTCCTATGGGGCACTGATTCCCAAGTTTAGGGTAAGCAATATGGAGGTATTTACCTCCATGTTTGTTATAGTCACAGATGACTGACACTCAGTTTTTCACGAATAGCCACTCACTATTAGTGTCTGTGTATGAGGCTGAGTGGAAATCATGTCTTGTGCTTTGTGTCTTTCTACACATTTGTTTTCTTTTTTCAGGTGCTAAATATAAAGGCCATTTCTCAGTGGGTTGTGATCACGTCACCCCCACACAGTGGATGTCCTCTCACCATAATTGTGGTAAGAGCGGAGCCCTCCAGATTACTATTTAGGTCCTGATGAATGCCGCGGACCCTATTGGGCCTCTTGGCAGAAACATGTTGACCATATTGACCATATTGATGTCGGTTAAGGGATAATAAAATCCCCAGTTTACCGATCACTTTATATTTTTAATACCATGCAGATGCCGGTAGATAATAAATTAATTTGACATCTGGAATGGGTTTTAAATTCACTTTTTCTTTATAAGGGCCCCCACTTAGTTTAGAAGTGCATCCCTGTCGTCAGGTGTATGCCCGCCCTCTATCAAACCAAGTTTTTAGAGGGCGAGGACTGGTCTATGATGAAGCATGACACCAGGTGGTGTGTGAGACCAGTCCTTCACTTTTTGTGAGACACCTTCACTCACCTATTTAGATACATTGCACGTAGACTAGTATACTGGGAGTAGCTCTTTTGTGGTTATACATTGTTGCTGGAGGCTGCTGACTCCCAGTACCCCGTGCCTCTTGTTCCCTTATCCCAGGTATACTCTGGGTACTGTGGTTACACATTTTGTACAGCTGATAGCTGTGGGAACATTTGGGGTATAGATTTCCACTCAAGGAGTGGACATCTTAACTGGAACTATCTGTGCTAAATGCCAGAGGTCTCTTGATAATCAAGATATATATATCCAGTAAAACACACATACCCATTGGTGTGGTGTGTACGGTGTCACATGGTAAATATGGACACCGAATTAGCATACGGTGAGGAAAACTATGCAGAAATACTTAGGAATCCATCCCTTTTGGCAGAAACAGTGGTAGCACATACAGTTCAGAATACCGATGAATGGGATGCTCTTTCGACTAAGAAGAAAGAGCAAATCCGGACAGCTTTACATGGAGCCTTCATGACAGAGTACCTGAGGAAGAACAGCGCTCCCAGAGGCCTTATAGTAACTAATGAGCCCAGACTCTTTCTAAATAACAAAGAGTTCCGTGTCAACTGGTCAGGGATTGCTTGGAAGTGTACTAAGGACTGGCTAGTTCTTATTATTAATACAGCTAGAGAACTGGCGGATGCACTCTTGGTTGAGATTCAACAGAGTGAGAATAGACTTAAATCTATGGTACAGATTACAGTTTTCAAAAAGAAACTAGAAGAAATTAATAAAGACCATTCTGAATATCAAGAATATCTCACTCAAACCAAGCTGACTAAACTTAAAAAAGATGTTCTAAAATGTAATCGGGAAACCATATACCCATATACCACCGATGAGTATTATGAAAAACCACCTCCACCACAACGCAATAGGAAAGAACCACGATTCAGGGCAACACCACAAAATTGGACTTTTAGCTCAGGAGATGAGCGGAGTACTAGTGGGAGTAGCAGTGATGAGAGCGTGGATAGCCATCAAGGGAGACGACAGCAACAGTACTACCACCCAATGATGCAGCATCCAATGCCCCAAATGGGGTATTGGCAGCAGCCTTTCTACCCACCAGGCTTCGGTTTCCCACAAGGTCCGCGACCTTTTTTATACCGAGGCCGAGGACGGGGAAAAGGCAGACAAAAAAGCAGAATCCGAGAGTACAGTGGGAAGATCAGATTCCAGTCTCAATGGGAACAAGGAGCAGAGGGAGAGGGGACGGTCCCTCAACCAGCGGAGTATGACAAACATCGTCAACTTCAGTGATTACATCCTCTCTGAAGATGAGGAAATGGTCCTCTCTAAGGGTTTAGGTTTTGTTCCTACACCAACTAATGACCCATTTGTATTGAACACCGAACTGGCACAATTTTTTAGAAAGATAAAATTGCGCTATCATTTCGGTGAATCGAATAATGAACAGGCTGAACAGACCACCACTGGGCTCAGAAAGAAGTCCACTTTCGTGCCACCAACCCAGACCATTCCTTGCCATATACTTGCATTCGAGCAGGCGGTACTAAAAGAGATAGAAGCAATCGACTTCAAGAACGAGAAGGGCTTTCAAAACTTCACGAACCGAGAACGACTAGCACTGGTGAAACTAAAAACAAAACTGAGCTTATTATCAAACCAGCAGACAAAGGAGGAGCAATTGTCCTGATGAACAAATCAATGTACCAGGAGGAATGCATCCGTCTCCTTTCTGATACTACCAGTTATGAGAAGTATCCAGATGATCCGACCCGCCGGTTGTCTATCAAGATCAAAGGTATGGTGAATGAAGCGGTATGTAATGATTGGATAACGAAACATGAGGCTGAGTTTCTGGTGAATGAATCGCCTAGAACACCAAGATTTTACATCCTTCCTAAAATTCATAAAGAGAAAATACCTCCACCTGGTCGACCGATTGTATCCGGGATCGGATCTATCCTTGAGCCACTTTCTCAGTTTTGTGATTGGTTTTTAAAACCTATTGTGAAAAAATCAAGATCTTATTTACAAGACACAAAGGATGTACTCTGCCTTTTGAGAGATTTGGAAACAAATTATGCGGAAGATCTACTCATTACGATGGACATAGAGGCATTGTACACAAGTATTCCCCAGGCGCGTACACTAGAAGTGGTTGAACATATCCTACTGAACACAGAATGGAAGTTCCTTACACCACAGCACTTCATTATGGATTGCGCTGAGATAGCCCTAACTGAGAACTTTTTTGAATTCGAGGAAGTAGTGTACCATCAGATCTCTGGTACATCCATGGGCAGCACCTTCGCCCCGAGTTTGGCATGCCTGTATGTGCATCAATTTGAGGAGGATTATATTTACCATGCAAGTAACCCGTTTTCAGATAATCTTAAAATATGGAAACGATACATTGATGATGTTTTTATAGTTTGGCGAGGTGATGAGGAAACAGCAAAAAACTTTGTCGAATGGGTCAATACCAAAGACCAACATCTGAAATTCACGCACTCTATTAGCAAAGATCATGCTATTTTTTTAGATCTAGACATTACAATGAATACGAATGGTATTAGTACTAGGGTACACAATAAACCGACGGATAAAAACAGCCTACTGTTATATGACAGTTTTCATCCTAAAGCCCTAAGGAACAACTTGCCTGTGGGCCAATTCCTCCGAGTGCGTCGTAATTGCTCTGAAACCACTAATTTTCATGAGCAAGCTGAGAAATTGGAGGTGAAATTACTTGAACGGCACTATCCTAGGAAAATGATCAAGAAAGCGAAAAAGAGAGCAAATAACAACAACCGTGATGCCTTGCTTGAAGACAACATGAAAGAGAAAAATAACCGGATTGTGTGCGTCACGACATACACACCAGCCTCCAATACTGTCCAAAAGATCATTAAGAGGAACTGGCGTATCTTACATGGTGCAGGAGAATGCTGGGAACCCCCACTGTTTGCTTTTAAAAGAAACAGGAATTTACGGGACGAGCTAGTTCATACTAAAGACCCACCACCAGCGACAGATAATCAAATGATTCTCTGGAATACACAACGTCCAATAGGTCACTACGCCTGTAGCAACTGCGTTGCATGCCCATTCACGTTGACAACTAAGGAGGTCGACATTGGTACAACACGTCCTTGGGTGCTGAATAATTTTTCGAACTGTAATACCGAGAATGTGGTATACCTTCTGACATGCCCCTGTAATTTGAAATATGTGGGCATGACCACACGTAAAATCAAGATTCGCATCAACGAGCACCGCAGTACAATACGGTGCAAAAAGACCAATACGAAACTTACTAGACACTTCATTGAACATAACCATAAAGACACAGATCTTAAATGGGTGATCCTGGAAGTAATGAAGAAACGAATGGTGGACTTGACCAGATCTCTACATATCAGGGAGCAGAGATGGGTGTACCGTCTTCGAACATGGAAAGAGGGTCTAAATGATGAGATTCCTTGGCTACATTTAGAAAAATAATATACATAATTTGTGTCTCTTGCCGACATTCAGGCCCCCTCTCCTTTTTTCCCCCTCTTTCCTCTCTTTCCCCTTCACCCTCCCTTTCCCCCTCCTTTTTTTCCCCCTTTTTCCCCCTTTCTTTCCCTCCCCCCCCCCCCTTTTCCCCTCCCCCCCACCCCCCTTTCCCCCTTTGTACTGATGAAAGATATAGAGAGATATATAGAGTGATTATATCTCTTTTAACATCCTCTACCATGCAGTAATATGCTTTATGAACGGGGTCCTTTAGTCCAAAATCAACCTTTACTGGTGTAAGATATACATAGTGACTACACCCCTTTAAAATATCGTCCACTATGTAGTAACATTCTATATGAATCAGGTACCTTCAACCTCCTTGATTGGTGAAAGATACATATAGTGATTACATCCCCTTAAAACACCCTCTTCCATGTAGTCACATTTTTGATGAGTCGGGTTCCTTTGGTTTAGTTTTTTTAACAAGACTTGAGTTGCACTAGCTGCTCATGGCTTATGGCTCTGTGGTGATAGTATTACTATTGGTCAAATACCAATGTCCAACTTCTGAGACCTTATGCGACAGCTTCAGCTCTAAATACCAGAGATCTCTGCCATGTTTGATTGAACTGCACTAGTTTAACTGCACTAGTTGTAAATATATTAGTCACAGGTAACGAGTGGACGCACTATATATATGCGCCGTGAAATTATATCTTTAAACATCCTGTGTTGTTAACTATGCACTCTGTACATGATAACGCTAGCGTTTTATATTATACGCATGCGTACTATCTCTGCTGTTGTACATAGTCGTGTTTCACTTGCTCTTCTGCGCATGCTCTAGCAATCAGAGACTCCCGCGACACGCACGCTCAGTAGGCGGGGTGATTTACCGATGCAGGCATTGTAAACGGATGTTCTTGTTTGTGGCAGGTCAGGCGGCGATCATAATCACTCACAGCGTGTATTTCAAGACACCGGATCTGCCGATCCGATAGCCTATCAGTAATCTATGTGAACTAATTGAGACGCGAAAAAAACACACGTACAGCCAATTAGCAATCAGTGTGCACTAATTTTGGCGCGCTGAGAAGTGAACACACGCGTATATAGAGCCCACGATCACTTCAGCTCCTCCACATCGAGGAGAGGAGGAGCACAGACATAGGTGTAACAGCGGAGACTGCTTCGTGGATCAGTAAGAGTGTGATTGAATGTGTGAATGAACATGAGTTATATGGTGTTTCCCTTCTAGTATTTTAACCTGATAATCATGGAGGTTCAAGAAGCACCATTGTTATAACTGCTACGCACTAATATGAGTTATTTCTGTTGTTTTCCTTTCTTTTTCTCTATAATTACTGTAGCGCTGGACCAATTGCGGTCTTCCGCCCTCACCCTCCTATGGGGCACTGATTCCCAAGTTTAGGGTAAGCAATATGGAGGTATTTACCTCCATGTTTGTTATAGTCACAGATGACTGACACTCAGTTTTTCACGAATAGCCACTCACTATTAGTGTCTGTGTATGAGGCTGAGTGGAAATCATGTCTTGTGCTTTGTGTCTTTCTACACATTTGTTTTCTTTTTTTCAGGTGCTAAATATAAAGGCCATTTCTCAGTGGGTTGTGATCACGTCACCCCCACACAGTGGATGTCCTCTCACCATAATTGTGGTAAGAGCGGAGCCCTCCAGATTACTATTTAGGTCCTGATGAATGCCGCGGACCCTATTGGGCCTCTTGGCAGAAACATGTTGACCATATTGACCATATTGATGTCGGTTAAGGGATAATAAAATCCCCAGTTTACCGATCACTTTATATTTTTAATACCATGCAGATGCCGGTAGATAATAAATTAATTTGACATCTGGAATGGGTTTTAAATTCACTTTTTCTTTATAAGGGCCCCTACTTAGTTTAGAAGTGCATCCCTGTCGTCAGGTGTATGCCCGCCCTCTATCAAACCAAGTTTTTAGAGGGCGAGGACTGGTCTATGATGAAGCATGACACCAGGTGGTGTGTGAGACCAGTCCTTCACTTTTTGTGAGACACCTTCACTCACCTATTTAGATACATTGCACGTAGACTAGTATACTGGGAGTAGCTCTTTTGTGGTTATACAAGAATGGCCCAACACCTGACATATCTGAAGCAGGACGATTGGGGGCTTGGTGTTCTGCATTTGCAGTGCTACTTCCAGGCGGCACAACTTAGATATATGCTCGAGTGGTACAAGCTGGAGTTGGAGAAGCATTGGTGCTTCATCGACCGCTTGATAGCGGGAATGGACATCTGGAAAGTACCATGGCTCCCTAGGAGGCTCCAACCCAGTGGGGTATATGTGTCCCCAGTACTGAGAACTAGTCTGGAAGTGTGGGATAGGGTACAAGAGCCGTGCGGCCTCTCAACCCCTATGTCCCCTCTGACCCCCTTTATAGGAAACCCAGACTTCCCCTCGGCAAGCGTGGGAAATGGTTACCTCCATTGGCAAGAGGCCAATTGCAAACGTGTTGGAGACCTCTTTGATGAGAAGGGAGTGATGGAGTTCGCTAGCCTCACCGCAGGCTTCGGGATCCCCCAGAAGGCGTACTGGCAATATCTTGCTCTCCGCCACTGGGTGAACCAGCCACAGGTGTGCCCCCACACGGGTCACCCCCTGACCGAGTTTGAGCTGTGGAATATCACAAGGACATCCGATAGGCGCTTACTGTCGGACATTTATATTTTCCTAAATGCCCCTAAGCAGCACAGTAAGTTTCCTGCACAGCGTAAGTGGGAAGCGGAACTGGAGTATGAGTTCTCCCCCAAAGAATGGCACAACATTATACATAGAGCCAGAGCCTCCTCTTGCAGCACTGCGCAAAGAAATGTTTTTAAAAATAGCACATTATTGGTACTATACGCCGGCGAGGCTTGCTAGGTGGAAACTGGGAGGGAGTGGGCTCTGCTGGCGTCAGTGTGGGCAGCCGGGCACCCTTACACATATCCTTTGGTCTTGCCCAAAGATACAGGGTTACTGGGATGCAATCCTCCAAGATATAGACAATATATACCACACGGATTTACCCAAACTCCCCTCCTTCATACTGCTAGGACTCCCCAACGCCTTGATGTACCCCCTTAGATCTTGTTGAGGTAGAGCGATCACCCTAGCACTGTGGGCCGCCAAATAGGCGTTGTTGTCTAGGTGGGGGTCTGAGGAGGTACCATCCCGATTGGATTGGTTATATAAATTATGGGAGACGTTGGGGATGGAGAAGATCACAGCTCGCCTCACACGCTCTCTCCCTAAGTTTCACAAAACATGGGGTACCACCATAAAATTTTTATCCACCGAATTCACAGAACTTACATGCCCGAGATATCTCCGGGTACTTCAGCTTACTAAGGCTCCTCCCTCCAAGGACAAATGAGGGCATCCAGTCCAGCCACCCCCGAACGCCCACACAGTATCCACTTGACCCACAGTTCCCACCCCGAAGAAAGTAGGCCTATCCCCCTTCCCTTCTCTCTCCTATCTCTTGGTTTCTCTATAATCTTCGTATTATTGAATGCACTTGATCCCCACCGGCCGGTGGATGTAGGTGGCGGCTATTGTTATTCTTGTCTTTTCAAAATAATAAAAGATTTAAACCATAAATGACTGAAGCGAGTATTATATATCTGCCTTCAGATTTTGTTTCTCTATTTCCAGTTTTTAGTTTTTTTTGTTTTCTTTTTGATATCTTTTTCATATGTTTTTGTTCTTCAACATAGTAACTTTACCATGAACACCCCATCCATCATATGTCATATTAGACCTATGCATCTGAACCAGTTACCATCTCCCAATGCTACTTAGGATGACAGACTGTCTAAACAAAATATCAGCATCACAATTCAAACCCAATCAAAAGGACCCATCTGGAACAGGGGAGATGCTGGCAGACCCCAAGGAAGGAGCCACACTCAGAACTCCCACACTACTTCTCCCCCTCATCCTTTCACCTGTCCCCCTTCATGACTCTGGTTGACCCAAGTCACTTTACAACTTCCAGTTAGGTCAGTGTATCATACGTATTTGTGTCTGGTATCTCCACTGAAACCAAAATCCAAGTGTCTCTCAAACCTCAGAGTGAAATCCCTTTAAACCTCTACTCTTATTCCTCTGGGGTCATGCTACAGGATCTCCTGTCTCTATTGCAAAGCTCTATTGGGCGGGCTCTGTTTCTGATCTCGAGTCATTCTCATACCTCTTCAGGACTATTGAAAAAACTTGAACGACCTTCATGTAACACCTTTAGCTTGGCTAGGAGCAGGAGCATGCATTTTAAATTCATGGCTTTAAGTTTCTGCTTAATTTCAATGAATTATTGTCTCTATTTGTTTACCTTCTGGGTATTGTCTGGAAAGATTCTGATGATCTAATTTTAATACCTGACAGTTTCATTTCGTCTGGCACTTTGTAGGATGATGTCCCTGTTGCAATAATTATGGAGCTTGGCTATTATGGCTCTTGGGGGCCACCCCGGGTGTTGAGGTGGGTCTAGTGCTCTGTGCACTCTCTCAAAAGCAAAAAGCACTGATAGGCTACCTGGCTTCATAACAGATTGAATCCAAAAAATGTTCAGCAATCAGCAGTTTTTCTTTCAGGTATTTCTGGAAACCCCACAAACCTGAGGTTATTCCAATGCGATCAGCCCTCAGCATCTTCCATTCTGTTGCCCAGGAATTGGGCCTGATCCATAAGGGAATGTATCCTAGATCTCAGGTCTTCACCTCCATGGTCAAGGTGCTTACCTATCTCTCTGTTTCCAAAGAACGTTTGTTAACTTTTCAGGGGTTGGGTCTCATGAGGTTTTGATATACAGTCAATCGTACGCTCCAGTAATTGTCTGCAGTTGTCAATTGCGGCTAATATCTGAGCCCTCAAGGGATCAGTGGGACTGACGAGAAACCGGAACTTCTTCTGTCCATTTTAGGGACCATATTTTTTTGCCCTTATGTATATTGCGCCATCCATGTCTGCTGTGTTGCCCTAGTAGGCTTATCTCTGCCCATGGTGTAAACTGATTGTCTTAATGTGTGGCTCAATGGTTAGAGCGGCAGACCCTGATGCAGAGATTTGGCCCGGGACCAGGGTTCAATTCCCGCCTCGGCGGGTCTTGGGCTCAATTTCCTTGGACCTGATAATTCTCGCCTCGGTGCCTATTCTAATCATGGGTCCCACTCTGCAACTCTGGGCAATAGCTTGCTTAATCTCCACAACGGCCCCAACAGCGCTGGGATGCCTGGCTTCGCCCAGGAGTGGACATTTCACAGGGAAAAGCCAGGAAGGGTTCCACAGCGGTATGCGTACAGCGCCTGGACACCCCTTTGGGGGTATGGGTGCGCTTTACAAGTACAAATTTCATTTTCATTTCACTGGTCTAGTCTTGAAGGAAGATGTTATGGAGTTAGTGCGAAGGATATGATGATCTTTTTTATGTTCAGCCACTCTCTGTTGGAAGAGACTAGAACACAATAGGTAGCCAACCCCGGTGCCTTCCCCCCTCTCATCTGTGTTTGCTGGGCCCAGTAGAGTATGTTCTGAATCAAATTCTCAGTTTTTATGCCTGTTCTCCGTGCCTTATTTGTGGGTTAGTTGTCCGACACCCATTTTCCTCTTTTAGATTTCACAGTTTTTGTGTTGTTCATTCTGATTTTTGGCTTGAGCAACTGCCCTAGTATGTTCCGCAGCTGTGTGTTCCAGTTGGCCTCAGAAAAGTAATGCTACCAGTGAGTGTTTAGACCCAATTTTTGATCAGGGAGGGACAAGGCCCCATCACACTTCAGAGGTCCCAACTCCTCTATTTACCTCCTTGCACATGTGAGGTCACTTGTTTATGTTGGTACCAGAGTCTTTGATGTGAGATCTTTAGGAAACCCCTTTGTCTTGCAATATTTTCACGAGGATGGTGATAAAGACTCCTGTCAGGCCGTGCCCCATTGATCTAGGTCTCTCTGGTCACTGTACACTCGCCTCCGACCATAGGAGTTGTGATGCCCAGCCGGCATCTCTCAGGCCTCCCAGATGCTGGGTTAGCGTCCAGGATTTCGGCCAGTCACCCCTCCAGGCCGACAGCAGGTCTTCATTCGACTGAGCTTGGATCCCTCGTCTGCACCTGATGCAGAGCAGCAGGGTGGGGTTCAGGCCACAGGATTTCCCAGCCAAGCCCACCTTCTCCCAGTCAAGGGGAAGGCTCTCTGGCTCCAAGCCGTCTGTCTCCTCTTCAGGCCTCAGGCTGTCCTTCAGGACCCCGGTCACGGAATCACCATCCCAGCACTCCAACTCGACTATGTGGGTCTCCTTCAACCACTCACCGGTTCCCAGACTCAGCTGCCACTGTCTTTTGCGTGGTTTCCTTTTATTCAGTTGCATTTTAGCAAAGCCACAGCTGCCATTTTCAGTCCTAGTTCTCTCTGCTGTGCCATACCAGAGCTGCGTCTTTCATTTTTTAAAAGGCTCTCCAGATTTCAGTTTGCCAAGTCTCTTCACACCATTTTGGGAGCTTCCTTACAAGTATTTGCTATTTCAGAAGCAGGATTGTGAAGGATTTAGAAAAGGGTCCCAGGGGCTGGAGTACAGCCCATGCGTTCAACTATCTTGCTAGGCCACACTCCCCCATGAGTGGGCTTAATGGTACGGTGAAATGTGCCCTTAATAGTAGTATTGATAATAAGATATTAGATCAATGGTGTCATGCTTCTGTTTCCACATAGGCAAGGTCATCCCAACAGGCTAGATGCATGACAGCTGATAGGAATGTTTTTCTGAGTTGCTGCCCGGGTTCACAGTTTATTCTGCGCTTGACCCAGAATATTTGTGACCAGGCTTGTTGATTTTTTTCAGGAATGCCAAGACTAACTGGGGTGTGGAGAAAACATGTTGTTTACCTTCATGGTCAATTTTGAGGCGTGCTGTAAGTAACATAGCGTATCGTAAATCTACTTGTTGCTATTTTCTTTTGATTGGTAGGTAGTCTCTGCCTGCACTGTCAAGGTAAAGTCCAGGAAAATTAAAATGCTTTAACCTTGATAATTCCGGTGCTACTTTTCATGACCCGTTCTCAGGACTGCATCTCTATGTCAGTAATTCAAGAGTTTGGCTATTATAGGACATGCAGGTATACCAGGCAGTGGTCTTGGCATCAGTGATCAATGTGCTCACTCTACAACCAGTAGGTGAGCAAGATTATCAGCTGCAAACAGAGTGGCCAGCATATTCTCCATGAAAATTCCCTTTCTGCCTGTATCGTGGCCTCAGGCGTACCTAGTATGCACAAGTTGTTTTAGCAGAATCTTGCTCTGAGATCCTCATTGTTACCCTTGATCAACAATTTCTGATTCATCTGCTTCAGGTCGTCCTCAATATCAGAGAAGTGTTGTTCTGCGGTGTCCAGTCTAGAGCCATATATGTCTAAGTTGGTGGCCTTATTGTTGATATGATTATTAAGATCATCAATTTCACTGTCAATGGATGCCAGGCTCTGTCCCATAGTAGGGTTTTCATATCAGGGTCCATGTCAGGAGTGGTGTGGCTTCAGCTTCCAGGTTTGCCCTGTTTGTTTCCCTAGTTCTATAGTTCACTCATGCATTTAGCTTCAAAGGGCAGTCTAGATTGTTTGTTGTCAGATTCTCCATCTTTAATTCAGTCACTGCTTAGCAGGAGTCTCCAAGCTTGTCTGTAGTGAGAGCTATTTTTGATCAGTCAAAATCATTGTGAGCTACTGAAGGCTGACCAGCTTGTGCATTGTTACCAGACATCCCCATGCCCAGCTTCAATGACTTTAAGCCTAATGTCCATAGAGCATGATACTAGGGTTTGAAAAAAAAAATTGACTAGGGGCACTATGACATGGCTGCCATGTGTATCAGTGAGAGCGTGGTCTTTGGGAATGTATGAATATAGGTGCGTATGAATGGGATATATTATGTATGGGTGACTGAGAGCCTCTGTCGTATGTACTTGCAGCACGGGGCATACCTTTTACCATATGCTTCACCGTTACATGTATAACACAAACATACAATCATTTATTTTTTTATGGGAGAAATTTAAAGTGCAGAAAAAGTGGAACATTTCTCTGCACTTTAAATTTCTCTCATTTAAAAAATGGCTATATTTTCCAGCTATACTAATGGCACAGTGTCTACTGGCTACTGGAAGCAAGATGCCTACTGTTTGTAAATGCGGCACTTTGAAACGGGAGAAAATTAAAATGAAGATTTAACTTAATCATAAGGGTAACTTTTCATTTAAATTTTCTCCCATTCAAAAGTATTCAGAAACATCATTTTGTTCACAGCTACAATAATGAGTTGACATGGACTTTTATTTAAGAGTTAAATAGCTCAGTGCTTCAGTTGTTCACCTCTGTGCCCTAGCCTGGGCCATAAATCTGACTGAGCACTGCTCATTATCAGGCCCTGCTATCTGCAGCCTGGTGATAATAATGTAAAATAAATACAGCCTTCCCTTAACTTTAAAAGGAAAATACGACCTAGAGCTTATTTGAAAATGAACTCAAGACTGCAAGCTACTCTCAAGGTGTCTGGGAGTTACTGGTAGCTCGTGATTGACTGGTTGGAGACACCTGCTGTATAGCGTCAGTAGAAGCACTGTCCTCACTGTGAGCAATGGGTCTTCCATCCAATCCACACCTAACGTTAACTCACCAAATGGAGCAGATTATGGACCACTACGCTTATATTTGAGTGATGGGTAAAAACTGTCTAGGCTCACAACACAAAAGCATACCGCAGTACCAAGCTGAGTGATTTTTACTTCTTTTGCTGAGTGCACATAGGTGGCAGAGAACTGTACTATGTTCTGGTGTCCACTTGTGTTGTTTTTTTTTAGGTACTATACATAACATCCCCCATTGACCTGAGTCACCCAGCGGGTGCAGGATTGCACAGCCACCATGCAGTCCAAATGAGTAGTCCCACTCATCACCCGACTCCGTGGGGGCACATGCAGATCCCGCCAGACCCCAACAATATCTTAGTCTCTTCCACATCTTTGGGGGGCCTCAGAAATTCAGGGCATCTCAGGCGACGGCAACGGCCCCACACAAGAAGGCAGGCAGACAATCCAAGAGCACAACAGACAAGAAACAGGAGAATTAGAACTAGCGTGATAAAGCACCACACATCTAGCGCACTCAGATATTAGATAGGGTGCTATGAAGCACTAAATATTGAGAGCAGAGGTTGGAGGGGCTTGAGCGTCTGAACATGCAAAAGAACAGTCTGAAAATTATAAAAGGACCGAGTTCTTGCCAGATTTCCAACTCTCGCGTGAATGGCGACTATTTTGGGCATGGCTGGCTATAAAAGTCAGGCCCACCTTGAGATTAGCGCTTGTTATGCTTACCTTTTCCCTGGAGAAGCATCCTGTCAGAACCGGTCTTCTCACTGGAGTTCCTGTGAATCCATCAGTCTTTAGAACATCTCTGCACAACATTTGGGGATCCACCACTGTGGCTCCAAATCTCAGAACCTGAAAAAGTATCATTTAACAACAGACACCTGTTCCACTAAGAACTGGTAACGCACCCACATGCGGCGCAGATTAGAACAGTTACACTTACCATCCAGACTCTTTTATGGAGGGTTTCGAACTTCATTTAAGATGTTAGTTAATCCTGACAATAGATAGGAATGAAACAAATTTAGAATTCAAGTGAAGACTCAAAGACTATATTACGCAATAGACTCTTAATTTCCAGAGACAAGTTTGTTTAAAACACCATCTGAATACAACATATGGGGTATTTTCTGTGAACTGTGACAAGAATGTTTTGAAACAAAAATTCCAAGGAATGGGAACAATTTTCTGGAAGACAACGCAAGGTGAATGTTCATAGCTGAGTAAGTCAGGTATGCATAGAGGAGGTATTGGGGAAAACCTAGTAGTGGTAAGGACAGTGGACTTAACTGTGCTGGTTCTGTTTAGAACTCTTTATGAGACAGAGATCAGAATACCCAGTGCATAAAACACTATCATCCTTTGAGGAAGTGTGAAAGAGGGAATAATGATGTGGGTTAGAGAAAATCCCAGAAGGTCATGAGGAGTTGCAGGAAAGATTTTGAAATTGCCCACACAACTTCTAACTTGTTCTTATTCTTCCAGCAATATACACATGAATTACGAATAACAACAGTCATCACTGAGGGCGAACTAGAACACCGCATGAGAGACATCACCCACAGGAGACTAGCCTAACAAGGTGGACAAGTAAGAACTGAAGGCATCGCCTATCTCTCTCTCTATGTCCCATTCCCCTTTCCCTGTGGAGATGGATCAATCACAAGTACCTTCAAGGCTCTGAGGCGGGGATATCTCGCTGTGGAATTGGGATCCAGCTGCTGTGAATCTACCTCACTCCCACAAGATATTGCACCTCTGACACTCTTAGTGCCCTACACTGACAGTAACAGACAACACAGTGCCTATCAGGATTTGCAGGTCCTTAAATTTTGAACACTTCGTGGATGATAATATGCCTGCTCCTCTCGCAAAATATGCAAACAAGCACCTCCACGGCCCAGCACTACCAGGGGCGCTCATGGTCCATTCATTCCCCCCCACTGTGCGCTTGCATCTTTATTTGCATTGAGGCTTGGGCCCATTCAGGATGGCATCTCCATCAGGGCTGAGCCAGAGCCCTCCTTACTTTTGGGCCCAGCGCGGGCTGTGGCCCTGCAAGTACATGCACGCCCTGTTGGGCCTCTCACTCACTGGCCTCCGCAGGGCCGCTGTCAACAGTACCTTGCTGGCCTCACACACTTCTCAGGTGCCCGCGGTAGCTTGCACAGCTACCTGCTGGAGAAGTGCAATTTTGATCCCATCTGAGATACTGTAGGAGTGCATCATAATCATGAGTAGTCAGCACTCTAATATATTCCGTGTGATTAATGTTACTAAGGAGAATGGAGTATTGCATATTTAAAGTACTCCACATGAAGAAGTTGTGTATAGAGCGTGACTCATAAAGGTGTATGTAACATTTATATATATTAATGTGACAGGAGAAGTTAACATAAAATGTGTCCCATCGTGAGGTTAATGAAATAGAATGTGTATGTGTAGACTCATGTTTAAACATCTATACGTGTAACAAGAACTATTTAGATGCAGGTGCATTTAGCATGACATCTTCTTAATTCTTTACAATTTCTATATGTATTAAGAAGCTGCATTTATTGTGTATGTTGAAATGTGCACGTATTCTGTAACCCTCTGCACTGCTAAAGTTGACCAGAGTGGGCCACGAGAAACCCAATCAGTTCATGCTCATGTTTAAAGTCTAATGTGTAATTCGTATTTAACTTTCAATGTAGAATGCATTTGCTTGCATTTTTGCTTTGACTGCAGGTATGGACAAAGCCAGAAGGGTTTTGTTTTCATTAGATAGCAAGGTATGAGAAGACGAAGTTGTCAAGGAGAAGCGCGGTAATGAGCAAAGAGGTGAGTTCTCATGGATGAGGAGAAGAATGACCAAGGATGAATGATGTTGCAACTTTTCGATGTGGGAACGGTGATGCAAGCATCTAGTTGTGCCGGAGCCAAGGAAAATTACTAGCAAGAGTCACGTGGGATTATCTACCCTGAATGCATTTGATATTTTATGCTGAAACATAGTGAGGGACAGGAGAAACATCTTAGCACTTCATGAGGAGCAGATCTATGCATCTGCTTGAGTGGCTTTATGCTACTTGACCCATGGTTGGGGAGACTTCTACTGAAGACTCTGACAGCTGACACCTTTCTGATCTGATTTCACCTTTTTTAAATGTTTCTTAGTTTAGGGTTACCCCTTTTAAGGTAGTGTAGGGAGAGATAGCTTGATCGTGCTTACTTTGTAGAACCATTTGATCCAGTTTAATACTCAATTCTTGTTCCCGATTATTTGTATCGCCCTCATAGAGTTATTTGTCTGCTTTGTATTATATAGGGTAAATCTCTTCAGGAGATTTGGACTCATTTTGTTTGTCTTATATTTCTATACGATAATGGTGAGGTTGGTCTATATCGATTTGTTTCTGAACTTATAATTAAACCCTATTAAACTCAGATTAAGTTGTCGAGTGGATCATTGTGTGACCACATTGCTTACACTGTATTGAGGTTTTAACAAGAGATTGATTTCTCCCTTTACCTCTCTTGCTGCTATCAAGACCATTGGTCTGGAGATAAATGTTAGAGTGGGCCCAAGCTCCAGCACTAACATCTTAGGCTGCCCCAGCACCACCAATGTTATTTCTAGGCTTGAGTCTCCCCACGTTATTCATTTGTGTGCCGCTGTGCCACTTTATCCTCGGGACCCCCAAAAAAACTGTTAGCGTCACTTGAAAAGCCATAAGGGAAAGGGTGATGTTTGAAGAATGACGCTCCGTAGGCTGCAGAGTTAAACCAGGGTGCTGGCACGCTAGAGCCCCCATCATTGATTTTGTTTTATATGTCATTTATGATATTGTACAATGAGTAATTTTGAAGATAAGGAGAAAGAACATTATTATCTCATTTTGAAAAAATAAAGCAATAATGAAAATAATAAATTATCCAGGTGTGAGTGAACGATATCGGTGTTACATGAGTCTCAGTTACTACAACAAAAACAACAGTTAGTTTCAGTTGCTTTAGGGCCTTATTTATAATTTGGTGGAAGGGATACTCTGTCTTAAACGTGTCTGGTGTCCAGTCCACTGAATTACAAGTGCATTATAGCCAATGGCACTTGTAATATAGAGAATGGGAAGCTCTGTCACATTTTGAAAGAGTATCCCATTAGCAAAACTCTAAAAAAAGGCCCTTAATCTATCTGTATGCACACAGTGAAGGTGCCGCGGCAGAGCTATTTTATTTTATACAATATATAAAACTGTTTGACTAATAAAGTGTGTCTTGACTTAGACAACTGAAAAACTCTGGTTGGCATACATGTAACTTTATAGTGCTTTTTAGAGAGTTATATATAAAAATAATTATGAGCCACTTCTACGTAGACAATGCCATGAATGCGTCAAAGAATTGCTATTCTAAAAGAATACTCACTGAATAAACACTGTTATGTATGCTTAGAAAGTTTTTTTAATTCCTCATATCACCTTAGATGCTTTTCCGGTGGCAGAGTACATTTTAGCTGCTCAAAACACAACTATTCAGATTTTACCCATTTAGGCCTTAAAATAATTTTTGTCTCAGCCTTTTCTTGGGTACTTCCTCTGGGCTTTCAACGTGGTGTATTAGACTTTCTGAAGGATGGGTTTTTATCCACCTCATAAGCGGTACCCAGATCTGGGACTTTTTCTGGTTCGAACAACACGTGTTTGAGATTAGATGTTCTAGACAACTCATGTGTTGTGGAGGTGATGCCGGAACCCAGTTTTCCCAAATTTGTCTCTTTGCCAGCAATATCATATGAAACAAAAGCTTATGTAGATTCAATGGTGGTGACGGTCTTTCTCATTCTTCCCATTCCAAAACCCAAAAATAATAAGAGTTGGGGCAATCTCTATAGTATTCTGAAGTATCACAGATAATATCTTGCCCGCCTTATGCCAGTATGGTTGGAGCACTTTACAGGTCACAAACATGAACATATTATCTGCCTTATTTTCTACGCATTTGGGGTGGCAATCGTTCCTGCGTTTCCTGAATTTTGCCAATCTTGTAGGACTTCAAAAAAGCCTGTGGAGAGTGAATAATTTATTTCTCCTCAAGGGTGTGGCTTTCTCCGTCATACACAAAGTAGCAAAATATACTTGCCATAAGTCCTCTTGTTCACTCATTGACAAATATACATCCCATATCCTTATAGGTGGTTTTTGGGGTGCTTCCGCCCCCTCAACTAGTCTCCAGTATCACTTCTGCATTCTGCCATTCCAGTTCATTTAAACTTGACTTGTTGTGCTTTAGTCCATTCCAGCAGTTGATATAATATATAAACAGTTGATAATATTTAAATCTAGACATCTTGCCACTTATTTTATCTGTGAGGCGTTCCCAGGAAAGTAGCCCTTGCTGCCCATCAAATGTCCCCAGTTCTGAATATCAGCCTCTTTTAACAGGCATATGTGGCATTTGTGCCTTATGATGCTGACACTCTCCTTAGTGACAATGGAATGTATCCACTAGAATGGTACTTATGATACTGGTGGGTTGGAATGTTATGCTTTGAATAACTGGTAAGACTGTTGGTGGACCCAGCTGTTGGGACATGGATGGGATCTTCTTTCCAAGTATTAAACTTCAGTTTCTTCACACAACCTGACTTTGTCTGATCCTTTTGCTGACACCAGGATCTTACACTGGCGTAGTCGGCAGGATAAAACGTTGTATATAGAAGATCTCAACAATTCTACCGATGTTACTACATAGGAGCCATTGGACTTCTACCCCATTCTGAGTGGCCTCAAGGTCGTGAGTACTCACATCTTTATTGCCGTTGAAGTTTCATCTGTGGGTGGTTTTCCTCCGGTGAAGGTCGCTCATGTGCCTGTCCTTATCCAGAGCTGGCTTTTTGTCTTGCGGGAGCCCACTCCGCTTTCATGAACTACCTTTGTTTTGCGGGAGCCGCCGACCTTGTTTAGCGGGAAACCGTCTTCATGTCTACGGTTTTCAAGCTCCCAATCACTGCTGGCAAGCTGTGACTGCGCATGTTTCTTATAATTGGGCGTATTCTTCTGGACATGTCTCGGCAGCTGCATGTTATGCGCATGTCTTCGCGGTTGTAAACTAGACAGCTACTTGCCCTACGCTGCGATTCTCAGTACATTTCCTGTCCTCAGGGCTCTTCCTGTCACATGGGTTCGGGCAGTGATTAACTAGACTGCTAATCCTTCTTCAATCCATTCGGCTTAGAAAGTTGGAGCGTTACTGGGTTTTGAATTGCCTACACAGTGATAGGCACACTTTAATGTTCAACTATGTGGTTTTCATTTGCCTACACAGTGATGGGCACACTTTAATGTTCAACTACGTGGATTTCATTTGCCTACACAGTGATAGGCACACTTTAATGCAACCAGAAGTGGATGTGATTAAGAAGTCTGAGCGAGCAAGTTCAAGTACACAGTTTTGAATTGCCTACACAGTGATAGGCACACTTGAACACAGACAGTTGTTTATGTGGTTATTATAACTTTTTGTTAGATCACCAGTTCACCTTGTCTATCCAACGATAGACACACTTGTTACTTATATTACATCTCCTCCTTTGTGACAAGCACACTTATTAGTGACTTCACTTCTGCCTGCAAAGGTGGGTATCACCTCTCTGTAAAAATGCAAAATGTTACTGCGCCTCCTTTCTTTTTGGTGACCCCTGGTGAGCCCCCTATCAAATGGCAAAGTGGAAGAAGGCTTTTGAGCATTATGCTAAAGTATGTGGGACATCATTGAGTGCAGAACGCAGATCTTCGCTTTTGTTGCACTGTTTGGGCTCTGAGGGCCAAAAGATTTTTGATCATCTTCCTGAATTGAGTGTGTCTGAATCTACTGATTTGAATGAGTATGACATTTGCATAAAAAAACTAGATAAGCATTTTCTTCCCAAGGTCAGCACAATTTTGGAAAGATATCATTTTGCCAGGAGGATGCAAGATGATGGAGAATCAGTTGAGTGTTACATTACCCAACTAAGGAAGCTTGCTTCTTCTTGCAAGTTTGCCAATCTTCTGGACGAGAGAATTAGAGATCAATTTATGCTGGGATGTAATAGGGAAAGAATCAGGGAAGAATTATGGATGAGAGATGAACCCTCTCTAGAGGAGGTGATACAAGTTGCCAAAAGAGTTGAACATTCTTTGAAATGTGTGGACACTATCAAGAAAGATAAGGAGGCAACTGTTCGCGTGGTGAAAGACGATAGTAAGGAACCTACTATTAAAATAGAAGGGAGTAAAGTGAAGAACAAAGTTACAACCTGCAGGTGTTACAGGTGTGACAAGACTGGTCATTTGGCGAATGATAAGAATTGCCCTGTGTTAAAAGTAATATGTTCAAAATGCAAAAAAAGGGGTCACTTTGCCATTGTGTGTAAGGCAAGACAAACATCTTCTAATGTAAAGTGTGTGGAAACAGATAATAGTGAAGAAGATTTTGTATGTGGGCAGATTGTTGTGCAAGTTGACAACACTGATGTTAAAAGCAAAACATGTCCTGTTGATACCATCTTAGTGGAAGGAGAGTCCACTAGGGTTCTTTTTGATTCAGGTGCTAAGATTACGATTGTTTCCAAGTTTTTTTTTCAAGATAAGCTTGCAAACAAAATTTTCTTACATAAACCTGATATTAACCCCTATGCCTATGGTGGTGAACCAATACCTTTGCGAGGGTATTTTGTAGGATTAATCGAGTACAAACCACGTTATGTTTCAGGAAAGATATATGTCTCTGAGAAAGGGGACAGTATTATAAGTTAGTTTCACCAGGGTGATTTAGGTGTTATGCTTGATCCAAGTGGTGGAGTTCCCATTTTGTTGAAAGAAAAGGTGAACATGATTCAAGGGGATACTTTCTCCAATAAGGAGGTTGAGCGTCAAATCAAAGAGAAATTTTCAAATGTTTTTAGAGAAGAGCTTGGGTGTCTTAAGGGATTCCAGGATGAAATACGTTTGTGTGCTGGGGCTCAACCATCATGCTGCAAAGTGAGAAATGTACCTTTGGCTGTTAGGGATGAAATGCAAAAAGAAATAGAGAAACTTAAGAAAGGGGGAATAATTGAGGAGGTGGAAGGTACCGAATGGTTAGCCCCTGTTGTGGCTGCTCGTAAGTCCAATGGAAGTCTTCGTCTTTGCATAGACTTGAGGCAGCTTAATAAGAATGTTATAGTTGATCGGTATCCCCTACCTAAAATTTCAGAATTATTGGTGCTGCTTGGTGGGACTAAGGTGTTCAGTACTATTGATCTGGCATCTGCTTACCACCAGGTAGAACTGATGGAGTCTTCAAGAGATTACACGGCGTTCATTACACCTTTTGGCACTTTCAGGTTCATGAGGATGCCGTTTGGCTTAGTGTCAGCGGCATCCGTCTTTCAGCGTGCCATGGAAAAGATTCTTAAGGGCTGTGAAGGGGTCTGTGTTTACCAAGATGACATCCTTGTGTTTGGTAAAGATGAAGATGAACATGGATGCCGTCTTGGTAGGGTGCTAGAAAGGCTTGATGTTGCAAATCTAACCATCAAAGCTGAAAAGTGTCGATTTGCCACCACCACTATTAACTATTTGGGTCACACTATCTCTGGGGATGGGGTCATGCCAAAGACTGATTTGGTAAATACTATTTTGCGCATGTCTGCACCCACTTCCAGGGAAGAGTTGATGAAATTCTTTGGCATGATCGAATACTACAATAAGTTTGTGGAGAACGTTGCAGAACTAAGCGTCAACATGAGGATGCTCCTCAAAAAAGGGATTGAATTTATTTGGAATGATGCTTGTGAGAAAGAGTTTACAACCTTGAAAGAAAAGCTTAATTGCGCTCCTAAGCTTAAGAGTTTTGATCCTTGCAAGGTCTCTACAATCACTACTGATGCGAGCCTCAAGGGTTTGGGTGCTGTGCTTCAACAAAAAGGTTCTGAGGGCATGGAAACTATTATGTTTGTATCTCGGGGTTTGAAGGATGCTGAGTCTCGATATTCAGTAATTGAGTGTGAGGCTCTTGCTGTGTACTGGGCGATTAGAAAGCTCAAGAATTTTTTGTGGGGGACTAAGTTCATTGTCAAAACGGACCACAAACCTCCTTCGAAATTTTCACTAAGAAAGGCATAGATTTTGTTTCAGGGAGGATAACAAAATCGGTGATTGCATTGCAGGAATATGACTTTGAGATAAAATACATTCCAGGTGTGGAAAATGGGGTGGCTGATACGTTGTCTAGATTAGTGGAGAAAGAAAATGAGGTTTGTGATGAATTTGAACTTTTAGATGATGATATGCGCGTGTGCATTGTGGATGAGGAGATTTTAACTGAGGATCAGTGGCGAGAAGAATTGAATGCTGATCAATACTGTCTGAAGTTTTGCTTCTTGTCAACCAGGGTTGGCATTCGAGGAAACAAGCTTCTGAGGAAGCTAGGAAATTTTGGTGTGAGAGAGATGAATTAGGTATGAGTGGTGATCTTTTACTTTGGGGCACGAGATTAGTTCCACCTCTAAAACTCTGTGGTATATTGATTGAATTAGCCCACATTTCTCATCTTGGTATGTCCAAGACCAAGGAAAGACTTCGTTCCTCTTACTGGTGGCCAGGTATGGACTTAAAAGTTGAAAGGATGGTGTGGGATTGCTTTGCATGCACCAGGAGCGAGAAGTCTAAAGTTGTAAGGCCACAGCCTATGGTTGTCAGAGAGTTACCTGGTGGACCGTGGAAGGAAATAGCCTTGGACATACTTGGCCCCATTCATCGAGAAGGACAGCAGCTCTATGTCATTGTTGTTATAGACATGTTTTTGAGGTGGCCAGAAGTGTGTTTCACAAGTGGAATTGAAACCAAGAATGTGGTTGAGTTTTTGGAGAACCTAATGTCAAGGGAAGGTTACCCAAATACAATTTTGACTGATAACGGCGTTCAGTTAGTTTCTTGTGAGATGGAAGCATTTTTAAGGAGTCGTGGCATTAAACATAAGAGCTGTTCTCTCTATCATCCGGAATCTAATGGCATGGTAGAGAGGTTTAATAGAGTCTTAAAGGAGACCATTGCGTTAGCCAAAGACAGTGGTCTTAATTGGAAGAAGGAAGTTATGAAGAAAGTTGAGACATACAAATTGTCGCCCCACAGTACAACCGGGAAATCCCCATTTACATTGTTCAGGGGTAGACCTCCATGTACCATAGTAGAGCCAACATGGGTGAGAGATTTGGAGGAAGCAGCAACAGGGAAGGAATGCACAGTTGATTGGCGTGAAAGGGAAATTGGGAAAGCCTTAGCTAGGAAATCCCACTTTGATTCTAGAAAAGCTACTAAAAGTACTGTTGTTGCTATTGGAGACATGGTTGTTATTAAGCGGCCAGGCTGGAACGGCATTAATTCCAAGTTCTCTAAACCCATTAGGGTGATTAAAGTATTCAATAATGCTGTTAAAACTCAAGATCACCGCATTTGGAATCTGGGAAGAGTTGCTCTGTACAATGGGCCTGAGTGTCTCTTGAGTACGGCGGTGAAGGGTAAAGATAAATTGGAGAGTGCGAAGGTGCATAGTGACAATACAAAAGTAATTCCAAGAATGTCATCTAGAGCCTGTAAGAAGCCGTCTTATCTAAAAGACTTTGTACAGTAGATTGTAAGAACAAATGTTGTATTTTGTTTTATTGTAATTTTTTGGGGATTTATTCTCTCGTTTTTTTATATGAAAAGAGGGGAGGTGTGTGGCATTTGTGCCTTATGATGCTGACACTCTCCTTAGTGACAATGGAATGTATGCACTAGAATGGTACCTATGATACTGGTGGGTTGGAATGTTATGCTTTGAATAACTGGGAAGACTGTTGGTGGACCCAGCTGTGGGGACATGGATGGGTTCTTCTTTCCAAGTATTAAACTTCAGTTTCTTCACACAACCTGCCTTTGTCTGATCCTTTTGCTGACACCCGGATCTTACAGCATACTAACTTGTATTTCCTACATTCTCGTGTCCCTGTCGAGTCCTATATTGGAGCAAATCTGCTCTAGTACTGGATCCCCAGTTTATATCTTATTTCATACTAGAGTTTGTCAGTGGCTTAAAGTACCTTCAGGCAGTCTTTTTCTTGAAGTACTTTGGGGCACCAAACTTGTATAGAAAAGCCCTATCTCCCTTGTCATCCTCCAGCATTGTACATAAGATGTTCCCTATTATTGAAAAGTCTGGTACCCCAACTAACTTTCTACAGTTTTTGAATTGGAATGCCCAACAGTAGTACTGTTAGGCCTCTTTTGTCTCATTTTCTCCTGAGTTTCTTCCAGGAAATTCTGATTCCCTTTGAGGCTCATATAAAGCTACCTAATTCACACTGTAGCTTAACCATCCTCTGTTTATGAAAGTTAAGGGGTGTATTTTCACACATAAAGGTGAATTTGGGTAGGACAATCATCATAATCAAGTTGACCCTTTCATAAATGGTCAGTGGTAAGCTCTTCCCTCGCCTCATAAGTATGTTTAATTCGGTTACAGTTTTGGAGAGGTTCCCCTCTGGTATCTTTTTTAAGTCTTGGAGGACAACTATATCTAAGTATCTAATTTCCTTTGTCACTGGGCTCCCATTATATGTCATGTACTATGCCATGATTTCCATTTTTGCTCAGTTGACTGCATATCCCGATATTTGTCGAAATCATACATTAATCACTTGATGTGCGGTACTGATCTATCCAAGCTGGATGTATAAATCATTGATTCATCAGCATATAATGCTAATTTTATCTCTAGCCCTTTATAAGCAAATGGGACTATCTATCTACTCTAAGCTGTTGAGCTAATGGTTCGATGTACAAGTCAAAGAGGAATGCTGAGAAGGGACTCCCTTGCCTAGGGCCTCGTCTTCAACATTGGAGACAACATTCCATTTATCAGCACCCTAGCTGTAGGTATATTGTAGATTTGTTTGATAACTCCAACAAAACCCCCTTGAAAACTGAAATGGGCGAAAGTCTCCATCAGATACCTCCAGTTCTCTATGTCAAAGGCTTTTACCACGCCAAAAGTCATGACTGCCAGGGGTTTATTGTGTGTTGTGGTCAATTCTATAGATCCAATTAAAGGTTGAGTCAACTCATGCAAATACCTCCCATGAATAAAGCCTCTTTGAGTGTGATGTATTAAGACATTTACCATCTTACTCAGCCTTTTAGTGAAGATACTAGAGAAGAACGTATAATCACAATTTAATAGTGAAATGGGCCTATACAACTCACACTTCGTCAGAGGTTTATTTGGTTTTAGGATAATATTTATAGTTGATTATACCACGAGGGTGGGATTGGGGCCTTCTCTAAAAGAATAGAATTGAATGATCTCTTCCACATTGGGATGATATTATCACATAATCTGATGTATGTCTCAGTTCTCATACCATCTGGGTCTAACACTTTCCCCTTTTTCGATTTTTAAATCACCTCCCTAATTTCTTCCTCTTTTATTTCTTGGTTCAAGTATATTAGTTGTTCTTCACTCAATTTAGCGATCTTTCTATTTCTTAGCCACCTATTTACTTTGACTGCTCCACCTCCTCTTCTCCTGATAAAATTCTGAGACAACTTTTCAGTCCTATCATTATGTGATTCCAAGATACCAGTCTTTTCGTCCAAAACCCTTTTTTATGCTGCTATTAACTCGATCTTTTCTAGCTTTCAATGCCAGCAGCTTTCTATACTTCTCACCATACTCAAAATGCCCAACCAGCTGGCCTCCCATCTTTTGCGGACCTTATTTTCTATTTTAAGTTTAAAATGTTGTTAAAGCACAAGTAGGGTTTGCCCTAAACTCAGTTGTTCCTGATCATCTGATTGATTCTTTAAGGACATCTCGGTTTGCTCCAGCTCCAGGTCCATCATCTTTAAATCATCTCTTACTCTCTCTCCTCTATACTATGACATACTACTTATCCTACCTCTCATATAGGCCTTATATGTGTCCAAAACCTCGTTTACTGGAGTCAACCATCAATTATTCTGCTAAATGTTGTCTGTATCCCTCTCCAGTGCTTGTACTACCTCTGTATCTAAAAGAATCTTCCTATCTAGTGTCCACTTAGGAAGGTTTTTGACGCTTGGGAACTTCAATTCTAAATGCACCACTGAATGATATTACAGGTGAGCTGGATGATGTTTACCATTGAATACTTCATTGGCCAGCTTGTCCTCTACCAGAAAGTAGTCAAGCCGAGAGTAGTTTTTATACTTCTTACTGTAGATAGTATAATCTCTGACTGGGCCGGCTCTCTTGCGCCAGATTTCGCATAAGCCCAACTCTCCCACTAGAAACTGTTGGCAGTTGTGTGTTTTGCTTAGATTTGACGTGAACCTCTGTGATGATCTATCCATTTTCGCAACCAGTACTATATTGAAGTCTCCACCTATTATAATGGAGGACTGGTACTCAACTAGGGCAGAACCTAACTGCTTAAGTGGCTCTGGGTCATCTATATTGAAGCCATAATATCGTGTGCAAGAAAAAAGATTATGATGCATTCTCATCTCCACAATTACCCACCTCCCTAAAATTATCTGTTTCATTCTTCACTATTTTTAGACCTTGATTTGCCCTCACTATAATTGCCAACCCCTTGCTACAACATGACTGGTCAGTGCCTACAACTTGCTGAATCCACTTATGATCCTTACATAGGTCTTTGATTTCACCTCTAAGCAGTTGCGGTTCTTGTAGGATTATAATCTGCGCCTTACTGTACTTTGCATATTTCATTATTCATTTCCTTTTCCTCTTCACTTTCTGCCCATTCACATTCCATATCTAGATACACAGTTCTATTTTATCCCTTACCAACATTCTCCCCTAATGCTTGCCGGTGTATCTGCATCCAAGGACGGTAAAATCATGTAAACTTCCTGCCACCTAGGTGTCTGCTGGCTAAAAATTTTACAGAGGACTATTTTGTGTTTTTTCCCCAAAAAATCACTTCACCTCGTGCCCCCTTGTACTCATTCCTTCCCCCCCCCATTTTACTCTCCCATTCTAGGGAACCATCCCTTTTCTATTGATCTACTATTGATCTCTATTGCCTTTCTGAGCTCTTTGACAACACTAGGGTTTATTTTTCACATTCTCTACCCATGTTTTCCCTCAACCAACAATCAAAGTGTCTGTCTAATTGATTTAGGCTACCTTATGTCGATTTCATCTTCATCTGCATTATGAGGGCTTCCACTTGACTAGGCTAACTCTAGTTAAGCATTTTGTTCTCCCACATAACACTCAGCATGGCTGGAAACTTCAACTGTATTTTTGCTACCAGCTCCCTGAGATCATTCATATGCTTCCCCAACTCCCACTGTCTGTCTAGGGTTGTGCGTGAGATGTCTGAATGTATTTTAAAAGTGTGTTCTCCCACCTGCAGGTTTTTGTTTTGAGGTTAGTATCTGTTCCTTTAAGGCATATGCCAGAAAACTTACTGAAATCTTCTGTGGCTTGCTTCTGGTTGCATTTAGTTTAAAAGAGTCTTGGTGCATTCACTGGATATCTCGTGTGAACTCCGATTCTGACACATCAAGGGGGCAGTGCCTTCATGAGAAGGTTAACTATGAAAGTTTTTATATCACTTCCCTCCATCCCTTCTGGAACTCCTAATATCCTTATATTATTGCGCCTGGCCTTATTTTCCAGTTTTTCCATTGTTTCCTGTATTTCTGAATTCCCTTGCCTTAAGTTCTGCATTTGCTTATTATGGATAACTAAGCTGCCACTTAGCTGTTGTACTGTTTTCTCTAGCACTTGAGTGCATGTTGCTAGACTGTCAATCTTCTCCCCCAGTATGGCGCAAGCCTTGTGTATACCTTTCTGGTTTAGCTCAAAAGTAGCAAATGTGTTTTTTTCTCTTGAGTTAGATTTTCCAACAATCCTTGAACACCTTCAGCTAAACTGATATTTGTCCTATTCCCCTGACTAACTCCTGCTGTCTTGGCTATATTGTGTTGCTCTTCCTCTAGCCCGGAGAGGCATGCAAACCTACTTTGCACTTCTAATGCCAGACACCTATCGGCAATTCCGTATTATTTCCCTCACTCTCAAGTATTCTTGAGGAGGCATCTTTCTGACTTGAGGTCATAGTTGTTTCAGCCATTATTACATTTAGGCCTCGCTTTTCAGGTTGAATCTTGAAGAAAGATTGGAGAGAGATTGTTATCCTTTGTGTTCTTCTCATTCTACCTGTCATACCTACCTTCTCTGTTATCTGTGTTTATGCCCTCCTTAAAAGTCTCTCTATCTGCAGACGTGCAAGTGTTACTTATATTTCTAGTATATCTTGGATGGTTTCTGATACTCTTGTGGAAGTCTGTAATTAATAAAAGACATAAGGCAGTGAGATTCTAATGTACCTTATTGTTCAACAACTGCAAGGAGCCAGGTGTCACTGTAAACCCACTCAAAATACAGAAGTTGGCATGTGGTTTATATAGATTATAGAAATCTTGCACAAATAATACACAGCCAATAGTGCATTTCTCAGTGTAGGTGCCTTACAAATATTTTTCCAATCATTCATCTGTATGGAATGAAGGCCTATATATGGGCATTCAACTAAAGCAAACTTGAGTGAAGCATAACAGCAGCTTGTCACGTACACTTGTGACTTGATCATTTCTCAAGGCTTTGTGGTTACCACAAAAGTACAAAAGATCATAAACAAGTGAGGTGTAATAAGTCTTCGGTTTGATGTGCAACTGAAGGATCTGAAAAAGTACAGAAGTATCAAAAACAGGTCAGCAAATTTAACACATTCTGCAGGCTTCTCTATTGAGTGTCACAAAATGGAACCTGAAATAAAATGGATTCCACACTCTGTTGGTTACACTTTCTGGTTTTCCAGTTGCACTGGACTTTTTCTGAGTTTTCACTCCTCCTCAAATTCAGACTGCTTCAGCATTGTTATCCTTCTTTTGCCTGCACACCACTCCTCCCGCCGACCTGAGGGTGTATCTTGCTGCCTCCGAAGGAGCTTGAAACGAGAGACCAACTGATTCTTTTTGTTCCATGTGAGCTTTTGTCCTGCTTAATCCTCCACTTACATCTAAGTATGCTTGCCTCCTCCATGCTACCTTCTTGCATACCATCTCTGTTCTCCTGAGGGTCACTATCCTTTACCCCTGACATTCACCTTTCCACCGAATGGCCACTCTCACTGCCGCCGCGTCTCCTGCTTCAATCCTGTTGTGCGACACACTCACTCTGCAGCATGCTGCCCTCGCTTGTACTGGTTCTGCCTGAATCCCTTTGGATGGGAATGCGTGCCGATGACGCCCTCCTATTCCAAAGCTCTACCGTCGTTCTCGCCCAGTGTTCGGCATCCCCTGGCGCACACTTTGGCTGCAGCGGGGGTAAGATCTAGTCCTTGACGTTCCTCTGAATTTATTTACACATCTTATCTTTTTTCCAGCCGCATAACGCATTCTTCCATAAGTCATGCCAGGCACAGTACTATGATACTATGTTAACTTTTACATCTCCATTCCGTCCTTAAGCTCCCAACCTGCTAACTAGCTGGCTGCCATAAAAATCTTTTAGATGTACAACACTTCAGCCTTATGAACATGTCACAATAAATGTCAGAGTACAAAAATGTATATTGATCAGCAATTTTCATATTCTGATTGTCTTTTTGGCCAGTAGGCCTCTTCTTCGTTTTTAGCCTTAGAATCAACACGTGTTTCGTCGCTAAGGGGCGTACCCCACGACTTCCTCAGGGCTAAAAAACAGAAAATAATCCCGATTGTAATGCTACATATAATTTCCAACTGAAATTATACCCACAATCTGGTGACATCTGTGTATACAAGCATATGTTGCATGTTTTCATTAGGTGGCAAGGTGATGGAAACCCATGCACAAACCTTAACACAATCATTTGAATAATTACAATGTCAAAACCATCATGCATAAAATGTTTGTGCACTTTGATCTTTTGATTAAAACATTGGGGAGTTGGGTGAATCTCCCCACCTTTTAGAGCACCGCTACCAAGATAGGAGCAAGTTAAAGATACAGTGGGATCATTTAGTGAGCGTAAGAACCCTATTAAATTAACCTTCTTTAGGATCTTTCAGATGTAATATTTATTGGTTTCTGTATATTTATTATACTTATAAATTTTAAAACTAAACTACATGACTTTAAAAAATAAAAATAATAAAGCAGTGTAGTGATATTTTATTTCCAGAACTGGAACACAGTAGTCACATGGATTCATGTAATCTAAGTTATACTACAGAAATGATTGTTTACAAATTGTAATATATGACGAAAGAAATCATTAGGATGTGAATGAGATTATAGTGGTTAGCCTTTACAATAATATTAGTAAATTGTTACATGCAGCCGTTACATAGGGGAAGGGTGTTTAGTGTCAAAATTAACAATATAAATCTGTCAGATCTTTAAAATATATGAGTGGGGGCGTGGCCAAGATGGCGATCTAAGCGGTCGCATAACCCGGAGGCTCCTCGATCCCGAACCCCGTAACCAGCCGTATACACCAACATACCCCCCCGTTGTGCACCACAACAGGTGGCACGACCAGTGGGAGTGCGGCGACACCCCCGCAAGCACCAGCGGGCGTCCTCTGCGGCTGGAGGGTGCATCGGAAGGCCGAGCAAGTAGCGACTGGGGGAGACGCTCGGGCCGGAGGCCCAGCACAACGTCAGAGCGGGAAGAACTGACGCGATCCTACCAGGGCGGATCCGGCGAAGGCCCATCACGGGCGCCCAGCGGAAAGGCGAGTGGGTACCCGCAGCAGCGACAAACACCTCAGGCGCCGGTAGGAGCAGAGCGGTAGCGGAGAGGCGGCCCCTGCTGGTCCGGCGGCGTAAATCGAGCATCCGGCTTGAGAGCCTAGCTGGGCGCGAATCCGGAGACCCCCGAGCGATCTGGGGAAGAGGCCACGCTTGAAAGTGACGGCGGGAGAGGGAGCGGTTGAGCGGTGAGTGACCCGCAGAGTCCGGCCCTACCGGAGACAAGCTGCCTGGTAAGCCCACGCGCTGATGTACAATCGGCAGTGAGGGAGAGGTGGGCCCAGGGCAACAATGCCAAAAACAGCCTGGCCAAGGACAGATAAAAGGGGGCATAAACGGCGAGGGAGCCCGGCGAAGGCGCGGGGTGCCCGCCTCCTAGACTAAATCTGGCAGCACAGGGGCAAACAACAGAGTGGGAGCGGCGTGGGACAGCGTAGCACAGCAGACAGGAAGGCCCCCGGTTTTGCGGAAACAGCGGCAGTGGCATTGGAGGGGCTGAGCCCGAGAAATCAGCGGCAGACACCGAGGCCGAGGTGGGCCAGGTGGAGGCAGTCCCTATCCAGGCAACGGTGAACACGGCGGGCGGAACCACAGATTGGCCCCCAAGAACCAACGCCTTCAGGGCCCAAGGCCGCACACAGTGCACAAGATCGGGAGAGTTCACCACTGCCCCAGGGGGCTCCATGGCTGGCCGAAGACACTGACCTGTCCGCAGTAAACTAGCCGCGATAGGATACACCCTCCCATGCAAGCAATTGCGCAGGGGTACCAACCTGCCGGAGCGCAACAGGTCGCCCACAAACGGGAGGAATAGCAGCTACTGTCCGCAGCAACCGGGGGCCACTGCCCATACGCGAAAACACAAATCGCACCACTGGACATTGGAGTTGAGCGACCCTACTTCAGCGTCACCCACGCATCCAGAGGTGACATACACGTGCAGTACACGCAGATTTGGTCTGGAGGCGGAAGACCGACCACCTGGGAGCCCCAACATGTCTACAATGCGGAAAAAAGGGGAAAGAACACTGAAAGAGATGCTGGCCAAAAGCTCCTTGTCCGGGGAGAAGGGAGGGCGAACTTCCCCGGAGCCCTAAAGCAGAACAAGGCGATGGAGAAGCTCCAATCACACGGCTGTTCCTAGAAACTCTTTTCAATACGCTGCGAGAGGATTTTCAAACGCTAAAGCAAGAGGTGGCGAGCGAGGTGAGAGAAATCCGACGCGAGGTCGACGACATTGGGGAGCGAGTCGCCACCATCGAAGAGCATGAGCAATCCAAAGGCGAGGAGGTAGAGCAACTACAACAGGAGCTTATTCGACTCAAGGATCAACAGGTAGACTTGCAAGCCCACGCAGAAGACCTCGAAAATCGGTCACGCCGAAACAACATCCGCGTTAGGGAGGTCCTGCTGAAAGAGGAGGGGCCAGACGTCACCCGATACCTTCAGGACTTGTTTAGGGAGATCCTGGAAGAGCCCCTAGACTTTGACATTCGCATTGATCGTGCACATAAGGTGGGAATGGCACGGCGGGCTCCAGCCCCTCCGCCAGACATTCTAGCTTTCTTGCCAGACTTTCCCCTCAAAGAACGCATACTCCGTGAAGCCAGGCGTAAGCAACCCCTCAAATATCAGGGTAAGCCTATAGCACTATACCAAGACTTGGCCTCTATCACTCTACAAAAGAGGAAAGTATTCAAGGAAGCGACAACGTTTTTGAAAGACAAGGGAGTGACTTACTCATGGGGCCACCCATTCCGATTGATTTTCAAGTGGGGAGACAAGCTACATCAAATGAGATCACTTCATGAAACATGCGCGCTCTTAGGCCTAGAACAACGGGACTCGGAGGACTCGCCCATCCACACACAACGATCCTCAGGGGAGGATGGCACAGAGTAGGCCGCAGACACTTGCCTAAATTGGAAACACGGCCGGATCACACCACCATTACACAAGAAAGACTGGCAGCCCTAGAGGCGGTTTCGAGGGACACCACCTCGCCGGACAAACCTTGAGTTGCATAGGGGGACGCTATTGCACTAAAATATAGCTGGCTGGAGGGGCGGGGGGGAGGGGCCCGGGGCACTTGGACCACATCTTCACCCCGATTTTTCACTTCCAAATGTCCACGTCACCGAATGTTGGACATTGGACAATGGTTATATTTGGGGTTTGTTTAGTTGGGGTTAGGGAGGGAAGGGGGTGGACCCGGGGGGGGGGGAGTTGGAGGGAGGGACACAGGGGGAACGAGGAGGGAGGGAGTTGGGGTTAGGGAGATGGGAGGGAAGGGGAACCGGTGTGCTAATGGAGCGCGGGCATGGACGTAGGCTAGAGCCACGGACACATGGAATAAGGGCCCAGGGGCGCAGACACACGCGAGGCAAAAGCAATCTACCAATGACACAAGCACAAACACCACTTGTAAACCCAGTATGTCGCAACATGTTCTTCAGGTACTAACCCTCAATGTGAGGGGTCTGAACAACCCTGTTAAAAGACGAGCTATCATATCTTATTTGGAGCACTCTGGAGCAGATGTGTGCCTCCTACAGGAAACACATCTCATCTCTAAGGATTGGCAACGAATGAGGTCCCGCGCATTTCCCCAACAATTTTATTCCTCTACTATGGATAAGAAAGCAGGGGTGGCCATATTGCTAGCTAAGAAATTCCGAGGCACAGTGGGAGACAAGGTAGCAGAAATAAGGGGCAGGCTGTTGGCTTACAGTCTCTGGGTTGGGGGAGCTCCCATAGTGGTGGGATCCATCTACACCCCAAATGAAGGACAAGAAAAATTCATCAAGGGAGCCATATCAGAGGTACTTAGTCCCCAAGACAGACGGATATTAGTGGGAGGCGACCTCAACTTGGTCATGGACTCAGAGAAAGATAGATCTGGGCAACGGCATGGCCAAACAGGAGCCTTATCAGAGGAAGGGCAGGAATGGCTGGCACACAGGGGGCTGGTAGACATATGGCGAGAGGCCCACACCCATAGCAAGCAATACACTTACTACTCAAATGCACACCATACCTATGCCAGATTAGACCACTTCATAGGGTCGGCAGAAGTCAGTGCACTGGTGGACACAGTGGACATTACTCCAGCGGCACTCTCAGACCACGACGCGGTGATAGTGACACTAGACGTGCCCCCAACTCATAGGCCAAGGGGAGGTGGAGATTAAGGGAGACTTTGCTGCTGCGCAAAGAAATATCCCAACAGATACACAAATGTATCACCGACTACCTCAAGACAAACGATACGCCGGAGACGTCTCTAACAGCGCTATGGGGGGCCCTCAAAGCGGTCGTGAGGGGGGAATTGATAGCCATATCCGCGGCAGAGGTACGAGACCGGAAAGAAAAGAGAGAACAGCTTACGGCTAATGTGGTGGAACTGGAGCGGGTACACAGCCGGACAGGTGCCCCTAGAATATGGCGTCAACTGAAAGCAGCCAGAGCGCAGCTGGCAGGCTTGGACCTAGACAGGGCGGAATACGCGGCTCTGCGGCTCAAACACTCATACTACATAGGGGGAGATAAGACGGGACGCCTCCTGGCCAGTAAACTAAGAGCCCGTGCCCAGAGGTCCAGGATTGCTGCCCTTAGGAACTCCAGGGGGGAGGTGGTGGAACTGGACGACCAGATAGCTGAAACTCTCAGAGAATTCTTTGCTTCCCTGTACAGCAAAGATTCCCGAACTCAACCAAATGGAGAGTCATATCTCCAATGCGCCGCTACCACGGCCTTAAACAAGGGGGGAGCAGAAGCACTGGACGCGCCGATTCGAATCGAAGAAGTGATAGGTGCTATTTCTCGTCTCAAACCACTGAAAGCTCCAGGGCCAGATGGCTTCTCGGCGGGGTTTTATAAAGCGTTCTGTCCACTCATCGCCCGATTTTAACCCGCCTTTTTAATTCGTTCCAGGGCCCCGGATCTATTCCCGCGGACATGCTTGCAGCAGATATAGTTGTCCTTCCCAAGCCCGGAAAAGACAATACTCACTGCGGCTCATACCGGCCAATCTCCTTACTCAACCTGGACCTCAAATTGTTCACAGGGGTTCTGGCGTCTAGACTGGGCCCATGCATGCCAGGCATTATCGAACCAGACCAATCCGGGTTCATTCCCAATAGACAAAGCAGCGACAACACCAAACGTATCATGCATATAATTGATAAAGTCCACTATAACAAGACGGAGGCCCTTCTACTGTCAATAGATGCTGAAAAAGCATTCGACAGGGTAGACTGGGGCTTCATGGATAAGACATTGGCGGACTTCGGCCTAGGTGAGCGATTTAGGGCATGGGTAACAAGCTGTTATGATAAACCCACAGCTACGATCCGGGTCAACGGAACGAGCTCCCAACCCTTTGACATTCAAAGGGGCACAAGGCAGGGATGTCCGTTGTCACCCCTTCTATTTGCATTATATGTTGAACCCCTAGCACAACGGATAAGGGATAACCCAGATATCCTCGGCATCCCCTTTGGAGGGGAGAAACACCTGATTAGCCTCTATGCGGATGATATCCTGGCAGCCCTAGAGGCACCCAAGCGCTCGGTCCCGGCCTTCCTGCGGGAACTGCACGCTTTTGGTGAGGTTTCCGGCTTTAAGATCAACGTTGGGAAATCCATGATATTACTGCTTGGTCTCAATGAAACTACACTAAGGGTAATGCACGGAGAGTTCGGGGAGCTTCAACTTCAAGATCAGATCCCATACCTGGGGATAGTCCTGACCCCCTCCACAGAGCAAACAATCGCCCTAAACTACTCCAATCTCCTCTTGCGTGTCCAGGGGGATTTGTGTAGATGGCAGAGGCAACCCCTGTCACTCCTTGGCCGTATCGCTGCAGTCAAAATGTCTATCTTGCCGCAGGTGCTATACTTCTTTCAGACCATCCCAGCCTGGCCTCCCAAAGGCGTCATTCATAAATTGCAAAGTGCTGTACAACAATTCATCTGGGCCGGGAAGAGGCCGAGGATGAATAGGGAGCTAGCTCATCGCCCCCCGGACGAAGGTGGGCTGGGGATTCCCAACCTACTAGATTACTTCCTGGCATCGCAACTCAGATACTTGGTAGAATGGAACAGACCGGAATCAGAAAAGAGGTGGCTGTTCCAAGATAAGGCGATGGCGCGACTAGACCTCTGGAAAGTACCACTTCTCAAACGCCCGGATAGGTCCCCGAACCTTACACTCTCCCCATTCACACGCACTGTTATGCAAGTGTGGGACAAAGTGGCGACAAAACGTGGACTTACCTCCTTCCCCTCGCCGTTAACTCCCATATTCGACAACCCGGAATTCCCACCGGGGCTCGAAAAGCGAGCGTTTCCACAATGGAGGGCGTCAACATGCAAGTCAGCCGGGCACTTATTCGACCTGGAGGGGTTCCTCCAATTCTCAGAGATAGCACAGGCCTACGACGTCCAGAGACCGCAGAGACTCCAATATTTCCAAATTCGCCATTGGCTAACACACCCAGACGTGCGCCCGTTGGTCGGTAGAAAACTGACGGCCTACGAGAAATGGCTCATCACCAAAACCTCGGATAAGCGGATCATCTCCGAACTCTACCGGCTGATTCACCTCCCGGCTCGCCCGGGACCTTCAGCTGGACAGAGGAGATGGGCGCGGGAGCTTGGTAGAGAGCAAACCGGAAAAGAATGGCAGGACATTTATTTTAGGGCAAACCACACGGCTAGGAACACAGCAGGCAGGGAGGCTGCGGTCAAGGTAGTAACATATTGGTATTTGACACCTGCCCGACTACATAAGGGAAATCCCGATCGTAGCCCTACATGTTGGAGAGGATGTGACGAAGAGGGCACACTGACTCACCTGTTATGGGACTGTAGGGAAGTGGCAGGATACTGGACGGCAGTTCTAGATGATATAGACAAACAATTCGACACAGAAATCCCACGATTCCCGGCCTACACAGTGCTGGGACTCCCCAACCCGATTACATATCCACTGAAGTCAGTCAGGGGAAGGCAGATGGGCCTGGCTATGGGAGCAGCGGTGCAACACATTCTCTCGCAATGGGGCACACGGAATAGACCAACCCACACGGGGTGGCTACACAAACTGTGGTACACGTTAGGCATGGAGAGAATCCAAGCTAACCTTACGCACTCCTCAGACACGTTTGCTACCACATGGCAGCCTCTACTATCCCTACTAGCGGTGGAATTCAATGAAATCACATGCCCGAAATACCTTCGCCTTCTGCAACTAACTGATATCCAAAAACCCGAGGCAGCTTCTGGAGATATGGCGCACTAGGGCTCTTTACGCATCGAACTACCAAGGATCCGCCATAGCACACCGGTTCGGGGAGGGGGTTGGGGGGCGGATCCGGGGACGGGAGTTGTATATTTTATTAGCTATTGCATGTTGCACGGACAATCTGGGCCTCCTGCGGGGGCCGGAAATAGGATAAATGATATATGTATTGTGTCTTTTCATTCATCTGCAAACCAATAAAACAAAGTTAAACATAAAATATATGAGTGTTTGTAAGGAACATGGTGTAACAGAGTGAGGACATGATAGACCGACATTAGGAAGTGGGTGTAGTGAGTCATAATATCATATGGCAAATATAAATAAATAGCTTGACAAAAGTGTAGACATTTTAGTTAGGAAACCTGGGTGGCAGAGTGGGTAGATAGTGAAATTATTATTGATAGAGAGCTAGTATTTGTTCTTTTTATGAGAAAATGCCCCTTTTGGTGTGGTCACTCGCAATTCTTGCCAAATATTGTTATGGTTTTTTAGACTCTGCACACAGGGGCACTGCTGTCCAGTACTGAGCGTGTGTGCACTGACCCCTAAAACGTAGAAATTGGCTAATCTCTGATTGGTTTATTGAACTTTTTTATAAGGGCATAGTATATGGTAAAGAAAATACATCTATTGCATAGAAGGATAAATGCCACCTGTGGACTACAGCACTGACTGCTGCAGTTTAAACCTGCAGCCTAACATGTCAAAATAACCCTTTTGACAGGGAAAAAACCTTGCATTTAAATGTTAATGCCACCCATATGTAGGCCTTGTTGCCCTCAAAGTACGGTGCACAGTATTTAAACATGGGTCATGTAGAAATCTATTGTTGCAATGTTCCTACAGTGACAAGGCACATCTCAGACGCTAATTTCACTATGGAAGGCCTAGGCTGTCCTATGAGAAACCTAGAGGACAAATATTGAATCTGTATCTTGGGTTTAGGACCAACTAGAAAAATAATTCAACCACTCTTTGCAATATTTATTAAAAGTTAAATTCCCTGGTGAAGGTGGAATTTTAATAATTTATTTGAAAATGTAACTTTTAGAAAGTTACCTTTACCCTGTATGAATCTCCTGGAGGCTAATCTACATAAGCCCCCAAGCAGCTTTCAATCAAGTGCTTAAAGTGGTCTGTTGTGTAGATCATAGGAGGAGGTTCACAGCTCCCTAAGGTTGATTGCCAAGTTGACCCTGAAGGGATAAGAAGGACTCTGCTGAGCTCATTTGGACCTTCAATGTAAGGACTGCTAACCCTTCTCTTGGAACATCAATGTCAAATCTTGTCTACAAGTCTGTCTGCTGCACATGTAAAACGTTTGCACTGATGAAGGAGTTCACACAGGATCAGAACACAATTTTGGTGTATCACCTGTCTAGTTGCTGAAGGACCCCTCTTTTGTCCTACCAGACATGTCTCTTGTTTTGTTGTTGGTCCAGGGCCTGCTTCAAACTGGATTTAAGATAAGTTATGTTATTTACTGTTTCATAAAGCGCACATTCACCTGAGGATTCTTGGTGCTAACACAAAATTAACAGATCAGTAGAGAATTAAATACAGAAATGTAAGGGCTAGTCAAAGTGAGCTTGTTTAAAAAGTTAAGTCTTCAAACTTTTACGGAATCAGATCAAATTCTATTCAAGGCAAATATTCATCTAGAGTGAATTCCAGATAACTGGAGCTTGTGATGCAAACTTTGCCTGACAGACTTGCATTTTTGAAATTTCAGAATAACCAGGAGGTTCAAAATGACCAATCTCAGGTTTCACTTTGGTGAGTACTAAATCAGCTTCCTAGCAATAAATTTAGGGGCAAGACATCTCACCACTTAAATGTCAGACAACAGGAGTTGAAGTGATTCAGCTGCTTAATGGAAAGCCAGTGAAGTTTCTTCAGTAGTGGAGTAGCAATGGCCCATCTCGGAAGGTGATATATAAGGCAATAGATGTGGGAGGATAAACATTTACATAATATCCTCCCATATACACACCCTCCTCTCAGAGCCCAAGTGTGACTGAAGACTTCAGCCATTTTGGCATTGCCCTGATACCCTTAAAGTCTCTAAGTGCCTACCCCCTGAGGTCTGGGACCAAGGGTGCCCTTAGAAGTGTATTCCCGTGGTTGTTTCCACATCAGAAAAATCTTTGGAAAACTTCTGCAAAAAATTCCTCTAGAGCACAGAGGAACTTGTCGGAAAAAGTATCCAACCAGCAGTTCCACAGCATGGGATTGAATTTCAGCTTTATTCCTCTAAAGGCCCACAGCACCTTTGAACATTTTGAGCAAGAAATCACCAAAGCTTCAGCTGCACCAGCCTGCTTCAGGAATCCAGTCTTTAGTTCCAAGGCAACAGCTACAGTTTAAGTGCCGAACTGCATTGGGGAGATTTATCTTCTCAAAAAGTGACAAAGTCCTTTTCTGCATTTGGACTTAGAAACATTTTCAACTTTTTGGACTTTCAGAGCAACCCAATCCACTTGGTGCATCTAACCCGGGTTCTATCATGGTTGTCCATAAATCATACCTGTATCATGGTCTACCACAACCATTGTGGAAGACCATGATACAGTCTTTGAGCTTTTTGGAGCTTTGAGCATTTTGGCACTATTTTTACTTAAAATGTTAAAAATACATATCTTTTGCTCCTCTTATTGGATTTTTGTTGCTTTGATGTCATTTTGCTTATTACATTTCTATCTATTTTCGTAAACTGGAATGGGATTTTTTTTGTGCTGTGTCTTTTTAAAAACATTTTTAGCTGTTTTGGTACTTCTAAATGCTTTACACATTTTCCAGATTATACATTTTCTTTAAGTTAAGCCTGCCTGCTCTATGTCATAGCTACCAGCTCATATCTCACTTCGTAAATGAATCACATGTAGAACAGATTCTTTGTCCTACCCTGCTTGGTTCTATATGACGCAGGAGTCTGTTTTAAAGTTCATTCGTGTGCATATTTTTCCCTCAGTTTTTCAGGTACTAAGGAGGAAAATGCTTGGATAATTACATCCTCACCTCAACATACATCCCTTGCAAAAACCGGAGGCCAGTCATCCTCTGCGAGGATAATGTCATAAGCATCTGACAAATGAGACCAGATTATTGCTTTATTTTTTAGCAATATATTTCCCACATTTTGCTTCTCCAGTTTATCAGCCCTATCTGAAGGATTACATGTCCATTCCATGTCTCACTCTGTATAAATTCCCTAGCTGGAATGTAAATAAATAAATCTGTATTTGTAAAGCGCGAACTACTCACCCTTACGGGTCTCAAGGCGCTGGGGGCCGTCGTGGAAATTAAGTGAGCTATTGCCCAGAGTCACATGGTGCTGAGCTGAGCTGCCGCCGGGGATCGAACCGTGAGCCCTGTGCTCCAAAGTCAGCTGCCCTGGCCGCTGCACCACACCTCTTCACAAATCACCACCAGATACTTTTTGAGAGCCTGGTGAACTATCACAACATCTGCTGCACTGTCCAGAAACACCACTGCCCTAGACTCCCTCCGCAGAAGTATTCGTAGATTATATGACATTTTTCTTTTTTGCTAAACTTCTTTTCTTTTAAAATGAGTCTTTGTGTTCGAACCTTTCTCTTTTTTCTTTATCCTGCTTTTATGCGTCTCATATGAACTGTAATGGGGTGGCCCTGTGTTCCTCAGAACCTGGGCGTTAACACAAGGAACTACAAGCGGTTCTGTCGAATGAACAATTTCTTAGCATTCCATAATTAATATGTACCAAGAAACACACCAAGAGTATTATTGTCCGATTTCAACAATTAGTATATTATTCTTTTTTTTTCTTTTTTTATATATGTAAGGCTGTCACAAACATTTTCATCAATGAAAAGCAAATGCGTGACTTTTTGGTGAATAAGTGAAAGTAAGTGACAAGGTGATAATGTGCGTACAATATATACAGTGTGGAGATTGTAAAAAAAAAAAAATGCATGAATCAATTGACATCCGTCCCTATACAAAGTAATCTCAAGACCCCTGATCTGAGTCCTTTTTCAACTTTGGGGTGAGGCGACTGTAGGACATGGATTGTTGTGAGGCGTCGAATTTTCGACCCAGGAACGTGCGTTACTAAGCCAACGTCACAGGGGGTCTTCTTCAGGACAGCGAGGTGGATACGTACAGCCTATAATGGGCACAATGATTCATAAAATAAGTATGGTGTGTTTCAAAGAAGGGGAAAAAGGGAAATTTACAAAACCGTTGGTTGAAGTGACCTACCAATTGTGGTGGTGTTGATTTCCACATGATCGGCTTGAAAACAAGAGGAAAATCCACCGTCAGGTTGGATTCTGTAATCAAACGGGGAACGAATTAAGAGGGTAAGTAATCGAAAGAATAGGCACCTCAGGGGAATCAATGCCTGCCTTCGCTGGGGTGGCGCTGGTGTCAGAGAGGAGTCTTTGCAATGTGAAAGCGCCAGCACGTAGGTGATTAGAAGCTGGATTCCATCAACCAGAATGTGATCTACAATCAAATGTAATACATATTTATGTGGTCTTGTTCAGTGATATGAAAGAGCTAGTTAAGGGACGATGCAATGTCCCCGCCCCTAGGATGTGGGCAAATCTTTTCTACTACCCACCATTTCAGGTTTTCTGCCTGGAGTCCCATATAGCTTGTCGCAGGGGCATCTTATGGCGAATGTCATTTACGCCATAAGATGCCTCTGCGACAACCTTTATAACGGCCAGACAACCCAGAAGGTTAAAAGCAGAGTCCTACAACATTGCAGTAGAATTTGCTGCAAAGTACAGGCCTCCCCCCCGGTGGAACACTTCTCTAACATAGAACACCAGGCAGAAAACCTGAAATGGTGGGTAGTAGAAAAGATTTGCCCACATCCTAGGGGCAGGGACATTGCATCATCCCTTAACTACAAAGAGTGTAAATGGATACACACTTTGGACACGGTCACCCATGGGCTAAATGAATCAGAAGAAACCAACAGACAACTGGGTTTGCTGACAAAGGCATGACACCCCCTCTGCTCTACCACATGCTAGCCCAGGGCTTTCAAGAGAATATCTGCTTAAGAGAGAACAGTACCACATGCCACTCCAGGGTTACGGTGAGAATATCAGCTTAGAGAGGACAGCAACCAGCCTACCCTCCCATACCCTTAGCAAGTCCTACCCATTAATGTTTTTTTCCCTCCTACCATTCTGTGTCTAATATTGGTAGTGATCCCTTCAGTGTCATATGTACATTATATTGTTGATGTCGCTAAAGTTAAATGTGTGTTGTTGTTTTTATCATTGTCTAAACAGAAGCCATAACAAATTTATGTGAAGTCCTTAATCCATTGAGGTTACTAATCCAGGTTGTACATATTAATGTCTGAACACGATTGGCAAATATTTGTTTCCTTCTTCCCAGATGCTTTGTGAACCGTCTGTCGACAGAAGTCAAGTGTACACCGTGTTCCATACCACTGTCTAAACATAAATCCATGGCGAATTAATGTGATACCAACATCACACATGTTTTTCTAATAATACCAAATACTATTGGCAAATAATGTTACTGTGATACCAACATGACACATGTTCTTCTAATAATACCAAATACTATTGGCAAATAACATTTCCTCCCTCTCCCCGGTTTCTTCTCCCCCCCTTCTCCCACCCCCCTCCCCCAACATCTTTCTCCAGTCTCCCCGGATGTTGCTTGAATTGACTTCAAGCCTCATGCATCGAAAAGAGTCTGTAACATGAGACACAGGTTCAAAACGCTAAATGGTTTTTAATTGTTGTTTGGGTTTCCAAAACTTTGACATTAATTATATCGCTTTCCATAGGCTTCCCATGAACCTTTGGGCAATCTATTGCAAATCGTCTCATTGCACAAGTTGACAAAGACAGTAGCGTCCGCTTTAATTAATTCTTCGATACTGCAAACCACAATTGCCCTTTACAAGCGACTAGACAGGCTTTACTTTCAATTACTCTGTGGACACCCTGGCCCCTTCCACATATGAAAGATACATCCAATTTCCGATGGCCAAAGTTCTGCAGAGTGTTTCCTTGCCCTTCAAATAGTTCTAGCATGACGTAACTATCTAGCACGCTCTGAGTGTCTCCATGACAACACTACGCCGTCACCTAGCATGCACGCCGCACTTTGACAAGACCTGTCTACCGCGGTGTCATGCGATACGTGCTGACGCGCTTATTTTCAACTACTTCAACCTGATCCGTACGCGTGAAAGAGGGAGTCCTCACCGACTTACCCGGTTTCAGGTAAGACACCCGAGCGAGCCGCTACGCGTTGTCTTGTTTTCGTAATGTTTTTCCACTTCTGATGGGTACCATCTCCTTAACTTTTTAGGCAGGATACCATTGACAAATCAGATCCCCCAGCTGAATGAGCCAGCTGCCTTTCCAAATAAAGGTAAGACGTGCGCTTTTTCAAAAGCAGCGTTTCTGCATCACTTAAATCCAAGCCAGTCTCTCACAGTTGCGCTCTCTATTTTTTCATATTTAGATTCCAAATAAACTGTATCTGCATATCTTATCCTCGAGCTGAACGAGTCAGCCGGGGTTTAGTCATAAGGTAAGTCGCGCACTTTCATGAAACAGCGTTTATTTATTTATTTATATAGCACCTGAATCGACCCCCGAAGGGGTATCTCTGCGCTTCGGACAAGCAGCGTGAAAGTAGTGCTACTACAGCTGAATCAGAGACAGAAGCGTTGATTGCAGAGTTCAGCATATAGCCGGCAAGTTTACACATTTTTTGTCACCCTTAAATTTCAGATCCCCTTCATATTAAGTGAAGATATTGGCGGTAGCACACACCTGGCTACCTCGACATGTAGGTAAGACGGACACTTTCATAAAGCGGCGTTTTCTTTCACATCACTGAACAAGACCACATAAATATGTATTACATTTGACTGTAGATCACAGTATGGTTGATGGAATCCAGCTTCTAATCACCTACGTGCGCGCGCTTGCACATTGCAAAGACTCTTCATTGACACCAGCGCCGCCCCAGTAAAGGTAGGCACAGTTTCACCTGAGGCGCCTATTCTTTCGATTACTAGGCAACTCTGCATTTTAATACTTACCCTCTTAATTCGTTCCCTGTCTGATTACAGAATCCAACCTGATGGTGGGTTTTCCTCTTGTTTTCAAGCTGATCACGTGGAAATCAAAACCACCACAATTGGTAGGTCACTTCAACCAACCGTTTTGTAACTGGGTTTGCTGACAAAGACATGACACCCCCTCTGCTCTACCACATGCTAGCCCAGGGCTTTCAAGAGAATATCTGCTTAAGAGAGAACAGTACCACATGCCACTCCAGGGTTACAGTGAGAATATCAGCTTAGAGAGGACAGCAACCAGTCTACCCTCCCATACCCTTAGCAAGTCCTACCCATTAATGTTTTTTCCCTCCTACCATTCTGTGTCTAATATTGGTAGTGATCCCTTAAGTGTCATATGTACATTATATTGTTGTCGCTAAAGTTAAATATGTGTTGTTGTTTTTATCATTGTCTAAACAGAAGCCATAACAAATTTATGTGAAGTCCTTAATCCATTGATGTTACTAATCCAGGTTGTACATATTAATGTCTGAACACGATTGGCAAATATTTGTTTCCTTCTTCCCAGATGCTTTGTGAACCGTCTATGTCGACAGAAGTCAAGTGTACACTGTGTTCCATACCACTGTCTAAACAAATCCATGGCGGATTAATGTGATACCAACATCACACATGTTTTTCTAATGATACCAAATACTATTGGCAAATAATGTTACTGTGATACCAACATGACACATGTTCTTCTATTAATACCAAATACTATTGGCAAATAAGGTTTCCTCCCTCTCCCCGGTTTCTTCTCCCCCCCTTCTCCCACCCCCTCCCCCAACATCTTTCTCCAGTCTCCCCGGATGTTGCTTGAATTGACTTCAAGCCTCATGCATCAAAAAGAGTCTGTAACATGAGACACAGGTTCAAAATGCTAAATGGTTTTTAATTGTTGTTTGGGTTTCCAAAACTTTGACATTAATTATATCGCTTTCCATAGGCTTCCCATGAACCTTTGGGCAATCTATTGCAAATCGTCTCATTGCCCAAGTTGACAAAGACAGTAGCGTCCGCTTTAATTAATTCTTCGATACTGCAAACCACAATTGACCTTTACAAGCGACTAGACAGGCTTTACTTTCAATTACTCTGTGGACACCCTGGCCCCCTCCACATATGAAAGATGCATCCAATTTCCGATGGCCAAAGTTCTGCAGAGTGTTTACTTGCCCTTCAAATAGTTCTAGCATGACGTAACTATCTAGCACGCTCCGAGTGTCTCCATGACAACACTACGCCGTCACCTAGCATGCACGCCGCACTTTGACAAGACCTGTCTACCGCGGCGTCATGCGCTACGTGCTCATTTTCAACTACTTCAACCTGATCCGTACGCGTGAAAGAGGGAGTCCTCACCGACTTACCCGGTTTCAGGTAAGACACCCGAGCGAGCCACTACGCGTTGTCTTGTTTTCGTAATGTTTTTCCACTTCTGATGGGTACCATCTCCTTAACTTTTTGGCCAGGATACCATTGACAAATCGGATCCCCCAGCTGAATGAGCCAGCTGCCTTTCCAAATAAAGGTAAGACGTGCGCTTTTTCAAAAGCAGCGTTTCTGCATCACTTAAATCCAAGCCAGTCTCTCACAGTTGCGCTCTCTATTTTTTCATATTTAGATTACAAATAAACTGTATCTGCATACCTTATCCTCGAGCTGAACAAGTCAGCCGGGGTTTAGTCATAAGGTAAGTCGCGCACTTTCATGAAACAGCGTTGATTGCAGAGTTCAGCATATAGCCGGCAAGTTTACACATTTTTTGTCACCCATAAATTTCAGATCCCCTTCATATTAAGTGAAGATATTCGGCGGTAGCACACACCTGGCTACCTCGACATGTAGGTAAGACGGACACTTTCACAAAGCGGCGTTTTCTTTCACATCACTGAACAAGACCAATAAATATGTATTACATTTGACTGTAGATCACAGTATGGTTGATGGAATCCAGCTTCTAATCACCTACGTGCGCGCGCTTGCACATTGCAAAGACCCTTCATTGGCACCAGCGCCGCCCCAGTAAAGGTAGGCACAGTTTCACCTGAGGTGCCTATTCTTTCGATTACTAGGCAACTCTGCATTTTAATACTTAACCTCTTAATTCGTTCCCTGTCTGAATACAGAATCCAACCTGATGGTGGATTTTCCTCTTGTTTTCAAGCTGATCACATGGAAATCAAAACCACCACAATTGGTAGGTCACTTCAACCAACGGTTTTGTAAATTTCCCTTTTTCCCCTTCTTTGAAACACACCATACTTATTTTATGAATCATTGTGCCCTTTCTAGGCTGTACGTATTCACCTCACTGTCCTGAAGAAGACCAGCTGTGACGTTGGCTTATTAACGCACCTACCTGGGTCGAAACGTCAACGCCTCACAACAATCCATGTCATACAGTCTCCTCACCCCAAAGTTGAAAAAGGATTCAGATCAGGGGTCTTGAGATTACTTTCTATAGGGATGGATGTCAATGGATTCATACATTTTATATTTTTTACAATCTCCGCACTGTATATATTGTACACACATTATCACCTTGTCACTTACTTTCACCTATTCACCAAAAAGTCACGCTCTTGCTTTTTATTGATGAAAATGTTTGTGGCAGCCTTACATATATATATATAAAAAAAAAGAAAAACACAGACTAATATGCTAATTGTTGATATAGGACAATAATACTCTCTGTGTGTTTCCTGGTACATATTAATTATGAAATTCGAAAAAATTGTTCATCCGACAGAATTGCTTGTAGTTCTTTGCTTTTATGCGTCTGTTCTCCTTTCTGATTGGTGTACTTGTTCTTTCTGCGATGCTCAGTCCTGTCCTTTTCCTATCAGTAGAGTTCCGTAAAGTACAACTATCAGAATATTGATACCCTCCTGCATTCCGGACTGGAAGAGATCCATTTCTGTGTTTTTTATTTTGCCTTCTACTTTTGTTTAATCTCTGGGACAGCTTTCTCCTTAGTGGAGCCCTCATTCTTGTTTTTCACTTTGAGGTGCAATTTTACAGCATGAGAAGCTAAGTTATCATGGCAGGATTCAAGGATTCTGGGTTCAAAGATGGACCACTAGATTTGAGGATCCCGAGATTAGAGGACCTACTGCAGGATTTGACGATCCCACAGTCTTTAAGAGCCACAACCTGGGCTTGGCCAGGTACTTGGCTTTCTTCTCTGTTGATGAAAGAAAGCCCTTGCTTGGGCTTTGGTCATCACTTGTGTTCTTGGATCTCCATTTAAGATTATCTTTAAGCCAGACTTTGAGAACTTCTTCCCTGAAGATCTCTGCAGGGCTCCTTGAAATTCCTTTTGCATTGTCATCTCAAAGACTATCCTTTGCATACTTGGAATTATTCAACCTCTTCTAGCACTGTCCTCAGAGGCCTCAGATTACTGATAGGGAGAGTTAGCTAATGGCCCAATTACTTACTATTAATCTTAATTACTCATATTCAATCTCATCCTTATCACAGTCATTACTTTTTAGGTGGATGCCATCTTGAGGCAGGAACAAAGAATGTGTGATGTATGTATATGTTATTTCTATTGTGTGAACTACCCACTGGGCCTGGGCGGAGTTCTGCTATGCGGAACTCCGTGAGCTGACAGAAAAACTCCACCAAGCTACACAGAGTTCCCCGAATTGCGGAGTACGTTAATCCATGCCGTTTGCACTGATTTTTAGCGCCAGGTGCTTGTCCCACACTGTATAATCAGTGTGAATGGCATCCCACCCAGCGCAAGAGGGCAGTGCTTCTTTACGCTGCTCGAGTAGAAGTTCTACTCGAGCTGCAGCTTCTTCAACGCGAACGGAACGTTTCTCAACGTGAGCGGTAGCGACCATCTGCGACCGCCCACGATAAGAAATCTTGCTGGGAAGTGGTCTAGCGTTGGATTTTCCTCACTCACCAACTTACTGTTTGTGAGCACGAGCGAGGAAAAAAACTCTGCTCCGCGAGTTTTTCGGAACTCTGCACAGTGCGAAACAATTTGCAAACTCCGCGAACGGAGCGGAGTCCACCGCCCAGGCCTACTACCCACAAGGCAGCAGAGCACTGTACGTGCTGTACCGAACTATTGCAGAAACTGTTTCAACATCTCGTGTAATACTGCTAATGTGGGTGTGCCGAGCGTAGTAGTATAAATACTATCAAGTATAGATCCCCAAGTGGTATACTCTTTTACAGGTGATATCCTACAGAGTGGAACACAGAATCACAAGGCATGAGAGCACTGTACATGGTCAAAGACTTACATAATAGGAGAGAAAGATGGGTTGTGAACAGTTATTCCATTGAGATACATTGTTCCTTAAGGAGGTTACATAGCAGGAGGATCTTACAAATGCAAGTCTCATACATACTCTGTGCTTTAACGGGGCTGGCACTACCAGGCTTTGCCTGTATATTCAAGCCATATCAAAGGACTTAAAAGATGGCTGGTGGGTAGGTTATGTAATGACTGTGACGAAGACGAAATGGACTAAGAGTAATGAAGATTGCTGATAAGTAATTGGGCAATTAATTCTACGTACCTTCTCCCAATCATTACTTTTGAGATATACCAAAGCTACAGTCCTTTGACAATTTAAGGAACAAATTAATGTACAAACCTTAAATATGCAGCACTCAAAGTTTAATTCATATAAGAAAAAACACAACAGAAACTAGCGAAAGATAAATCGCGACATCGCTGATTTGAGAATTTCAGACCCAAACTTGACTGCAAGTCTCTCACATTACTCAACTGATGTATGACAGAAGTATGCTCATATGACTATAGTGCAGTTCGGCAAATCTCCTGAATAGATACTTCCTGCAACTCAGCCTAGGATGTAGCCATCTCTCTCATTGATCTTCCATGAATTGGAAGATGTACAGTGCCCCGTTGTCCTGCCAGGATTGTGGTTGATGTGATCCATCTACTCAAAGTCAGCTTAAATTTACTTTAGGAATGACAGCAGGATCAGGCTTAAGTAAATCCCTATTCTTTAAGATGAAACCAATCCAAAAAGGTTTGAAGGGCTGATGATAGACTACATGATGGGGCACAAACATTGTGATTAGAGCACCGTTTCTCTAAAGACATCCAGTATTGGAATACAATTCTAAAGTTGAAGGTCGCCTCGATCTTTGAATGACATCTAGCAATCAAGAAAGAACACCCTTGGCTAACAAATTTAGCCTCTCAACTTTCAAACCAACAGATTGGGTGTGAGAGGAAGAGATAGAGTGGAACGCTTGAGAGGAGATGGAGACACTGGCAATTCTCCTTGCATGGTTACTACCTGAGACTTCAACAGAGGAAACCACAACCTCTGCGGCCAATAAGGAACCACCAAGATCAACTCTGCTTCCTCTTATTGAATATTGGAAAGAACCTTTGGAATCCTAGGTAATAGAGGAAAGGCGAAAGAATTCTCTTGGGCCATTTGATCAAAAGTAGGTCCAGTTCCCAGGATTCCCTCCGGCGAAAACCTGGAGCAGAACCTGATTAAGTTTTAAATTTAGACTTTTGGAGTAAGTACTCCCTCGGTGGTTGATACAGGAGACTGATACATGTTGTACTTTTTGACCGAAACATTCTTGTGAAGTATCGAATCCTGAAAATACTTTGAATATCACCATCAGTTCTCTTCAGTTCGACGATCTTCAACACTCCAAGAATGACTATCTGAACTGACATCTCTTACTGCCCATTTCGGCTCCCTTCCAATGCAATGGGCATCTATTGTCAATACCACTGGAGGGTCCTGTTCCATCTTTAGCCCCTTAGAAACATTCTATGCGTTTATCACCCATTTCAAATCTTCCTTAATCTCTGGAAATAGAGGAATCAGATTGTCTAGAGAACAAATTGCTGGTGACCAGAATTTGTTGAGATTCAATAGAAGAGTGTGCAAACGAATCCTTGCCTTCTGTACCATGTGAATATATGCCGTCATATGACCTGAACCTCTAACAACCGTCTGGCTGGAACTTCCTGAGCGCTTAACAACTTAAGAAGCAAGGTCTGCAAAAGTAGAATCCTGGTTTCTGGAATAAAACCCTTCCCAGGTCAGTCCTGATTCGTGCCCAATAAATATCCGGTCTTTGGAAGGTTAGAGCTATTATTTCACAATGTTTTGGAGAGGTCCTAGATATGTAAAGACCATCTCATGTAATCCCAAATACAAAAAGCCTCTTATGACGGTGCATGAAGCAACCAGTCATCCAGACAAGGAAACACTGGTATTCCCGGCAGGCGCAGATGAACAACCGCTGGAGCCAACTTCTTGAATGGAGTCCCTTGGACAGGCTTCAAAACGAAGGGCAGGACTCTGAACTGCCAATTTTGATTTTCTATACAAAACTTTAGGAATGTGGGGTAGCATCTTGCAATAGGAATGTGTATATTGGCATTCAAAGGTATTCAGATTCTTGAGGTTGATTACCAGACTAAAATCCCTGGATGATTTCTGACCTAGAAACACTATGGAGTATACTCGTAGACCTCTCTCCTTTTTGGGCACCTGTACAATTGCTCCTTTCTTCAAAAGAGCACTCACTCCATCAAGGAGAGCTTTCTTCTTGACAGGGTTCCCTGAAATTGAAGTACGAATAGTCCTAGTAAGAAAGGGATATGAGACGAACTCTATCCTTTATCTGTTCCGGACCACTCAGTACTCATTGGTCCTTCGTGATTCTCTGCCACTCTGAAGGGAATTGAATTTGACATTAAAACCTTAACAGAGAACCTTTGTCCAATATTTTCTCTGCATAGTCAGAATCTCTGATTTGTATTCTCCACCTCCCTTTTTTCTGCTTCTTTGAAGATCTGATTAAAGAAGATTTCCCCTGAAACCTAGAAGACCGGTCTTGACCATTTTGTCTCCTGGAAGGCTGTCGAAATGAAAATTTAGATTAGAAGAACTTGAAGACTGGTGGTGAAAGGATGACTAATGTTTCCTCTTCTTGAATATTCAGTTAAGTTTATCTTCAAGTTCAGAACCAAAATGTCTAGAACCTTCAAAGCCATTTTCAAAGCTACTGACTTCTGAGCTGCACGGCTGTTCCTATCCTTAAGATAGAAATTGCATCTAACAGCAATAGAAGCCTCACTTGTCAGCGCCACCAATCTGACAATATCAAATGAGATGTCTGAAAGGAACTCTATTTGCCGTTCCATGTCCGCCAATACAGACAAGCAGTCCAAACCATCCTGGATAGCTTTGAACAAGTTCTTAAAGTCCAAAATCACTTATTGTGTCGAGTAGGCCTCGTAAATCCCAGCTGTCCTTGCCATGTCAGAGCCTGAGAATATCTTTTTAAAGGGCATAGTTGAATTTCTTGTCAGCTGGATCTCTAAGAATATTCTCTTCCGTCATGGAAAATATGCCCACCAAACTAGCCAATACAGAATCAGATACATTGTCCAGAAAAACATTCTCCATATTCTATGTAGGATTAAATTTGGCCATAAATCTTGGAAGCATTACTTTATCAGGATCCTTCCGTTCCTGCTTACCAAGCTCCATAACCAACAGGTGAATATGAATAGGTAAACTGACGTTAGAAGGTCTCTGAAATTGTCTTAGAAGGGATTCTTCTGAGGTCAGGTCTCTCAATTAGCGGGAAACACATATTTTCTCTTACAGGATTTAAAAAAATCTTTGGAAATGTATTTGATCAATGGTCAGAAAACATCACACCCATCAGAGGTATCAGAAGATGGATAAATTACCTTTTTGTTTGGCTTACTAAAAGAATCCTCTTTAAAAGACACTCGAGTCTTCAAAACAATCCTTCTTATTTTTTCCTCCTCATCCTCTTTCCCACTCCTGTGTCTCTTAGGAGGAGAAGAGGCAGGCTCAGGAGAGCGAGAGCGACAAGAAGAACTTGAAGGAGACCAATGTTTCCACTTTTCTGATTGCTTGCCCGTTACAGCTTCTTCAGCCCAACTAAAGATCCAAAATAAAAGTTATGGTACCATAATATGTCAATAAGGTGTTAAAAAGATCTTACCTGAAGTCAGGGATATATTAGAGAAAAGTGTGAGAGTCGCACATGTGCGAAATTAAACTATGCAAATACGCACAACCATCTCGCTCCCTTGCACATGCACAATCCGGAACCTCATCACACTTGTCATATAAGGAGACGCTTCCCTCCACTGCCCACCAATAGGAAACGCTGTTGACCAGGATGCAGGGCAAATTATTAACAAGAAAAACGCCAATATGTTTAATACGTCATGGCTAGGAATACACCACTGAAGACTCCCTCACCAAATATCTCAAGAAGGAGACTTGAACCTTCAAAGCCTGGAAGAGATGGAATACGATCCTCATTAGTAATAACAGTCTGTGCCCGGCAAAGAACCCTGTGTTGCTTATCCCAGGCTGACAGGAAAGCACAAAAAAGGGAAGTTTGAAAGTGAAAGCCACTATATGACGTATGGTATGGTGATTTTTATAGCACACTATTCACCAAGAGGGTATCCAAGCAATTGAGCAGGTGTGTAGTCCCCAAGGTGCTTATACAAAGAACCAGGTCTTCAGCCTCTTGCAGAACTCAAAAAGTGAGGAGGAGGTTCTGATGTGTTGAGGGAGGTTGTTCCATATCCTGGGTGTGATGTAATAGAATGAGTGAACTCCAGTTTTGCTTTTGCAGATGCGGGGAATGTGTGCAAGTGACAATGAAGCACAGCATAGGGTGTCTGGTGGGTTGGTGAAAGTGTATGTGGCTGTACAGGTATTCTGGTCCTGTGTTGTCTAGGGGCTTGTATGTGTGCATGAGAAGTTTGAATTGGCTGTAATTGTGAATGGGGAGCCAGTGAAGCTTCATGAGGTGCGGTGTGATGTGGGTGTGGCATGGGAGATCAAATGGGAGTCTTGCAGTGGTGTCCTGGATGGTCTGGAGTCTGTGTAGGATGTGTTTGGAGATTAAAGAGTGTTGCTGTAGTCCAGTCTGTTAGTGATGAGTGCTTGCGTAAGGGTCCGTCTGGTGTTCTGCGGCAACCATTTGATGATCTTTCGCAGCAAGCGTAGAATGTGGAAGCAGGAGGTCACACTGCGTTGACTTGCACAGTCATGTTGAGCTTGTCGTCTAGGATGATCCTTAGATGTCTAGCTCCGACGGCCACCAGGTGGAGTCCTATCGGGAAGTCTTGTTGCCAAAGACCAGTACTTCTGACTTGTAGGAATTGAGCTGCAGGCAGTTGGTTCGCATCCAGTCTGCTACCATGGTCATGCAGTTGGTGAAATTGGTTCTGGTAGTGTTTGTCATGTCCGCCAGGGAGAGGGTGATTTGGTGTCATCGGCGTAGGAGATGACGGTGATATCTTGTGATTGGATAATGTCGGCGAGTGGTGTTATGAATATGTTGAAAAGAGTGGGGCTGAGGGACGATCCCTGTGGGACTCTGCATATCAATTTCTTGGTCTCTGACGTGAAGGGCGGCATCCTGACCCTTTGGGTTCTTCCAGTGAGGAAGGAACAGATCCATTTGAGAGCAGATCCTTGTATGCCAATCTTGTGGAGTCTTCCACTGAAGGTGTTATGTGAGACAGTGTCGAAGGCCACAGAGAGGTCTAGCAGTTTGAGGGCTGCTATTTATCCTTGGTGCAAGATGATTCGAATATCATTGGTGGCCGCAATGGCTGTTTCGATGCTGTGCTTCTTTCTGCATCCTGAGTGAGTGTTGTCTAGAAAATGATGAAGTTCGAGGTGGGTTGTGAGTTGCTTGTTGATGGCCATCTCAATTACGTTTGCTGGATAGCAGGGATATGGGTCTGACGTTGCTCGGTTGATTTGGGTCAGCCGTGGGTTCCTTGAAATTCCATTCATCCGGGAAAGTGGCGGACGTGATGAAGGTGCTGTTGATGTGGGTCATGGTCATGTGGATTGGTGATGTTCCCAGGTTGTAGATGTAGTGGAGTCATGGGTGAGGGTTGTACATTCGGTCAAGTAGCCATCTTGGTTGGTGGTGGGTAGGCTAGCAATGAGTTCTTGGGGGTTGGGTTGGTGTGCAAACTTGCTGTAGATGTTTGCAATTTTGCAGTAGAAGAAGAAGTTGGATAGGTTGTCGCTGAGTTGTTGGGAGGCAGCAATGCTGTTGACAGTGGCTGGGAGCAAGGTGAATTCCTTAGGGATCAAGAAGATCTCCTTGCAGCTGTTGGAGCTTCCTTCAATGCAGTCCACTAGTGCTCTTTTCTTGGTGCCTCTGCGTGCAGCCTTGTTGGTAGTTTGTCAGTGATGTTGTGGCTGGCTCTCCATTTCCTTTCTGCCTGTTTACAGTGTAGTTTGGTGTCTTGGAGGTCTTATGTGTACCAGCTGGCCTGCTTATTTGATCCTACTGTGTTTGTTGGGTTTGATGGGTGCGAGGGAGTCTTCGCAGTTCTTGATCCAGTTTTTGAAGTTGTTGATGTCCTTGTCGAGGTTGTTTGTGAGGCTAGGTTGATCCGTGATGAAGGTGCTGAGCCAGTCTTCTTCTGTGACTGTGCCCCAGCTAAGGCTTTGAATGCTGAACTTGGTAGAGGTGTTGACTTGAAGTGTGTTGATTTGGTTGTGGATGATGGAGCGGTCGGTCCATGTGAGTGGTGTGGTAGAGTTGTATATGATGCCGTCGCTTGTGGTGAAGATGGGGCCCAGTGCGTGTCCTGTGGTGTGTGTTGGTTCTGGGACGAGCTGGGCGTGTCCGATATTGCTCAAGCTTTCGAGGAGTACTGTACAGCATGGATCATTTTGGTCTTCCAGGTAAAATTTGAGGTCACCAAGGAGAATGTAGGCTCTGGAGTCAATGGTGAGCGGAGTGACAAAGTTGGTTATGAAGTTAGTAGAGGTGGCTCATGGTCCGGGTGGTCGGTACGTGAGGGTTTTGTTCAAAGCGAAGTTTTCAGAGATTTGCAGCTTGAAGTACAGGTGTTTCATGAATGGGGTGGTGTTCTCTGCGGATGTTGTACTTTTGATGGATTACTTGTAGGTGATAAGGGGTCCTATTCCTGGCTTGTGAAAGTGGTCCTGTCGAGCAATCTTGTAGCCTGCTGGGATTGCCGTGGCAATGTGGGGAGCCGTTGAGGGGTTCAGTCTGTGATAAAGCAGATTTCGGGTGCGTCGCTACTCAGCAAGTCCAATATTTTACTTGTGTGTTTGCAGATTGATTGTGTGTTGAGAAGCATGCATGCGAGTGGTTGTTGATATGCAGGTTTGCTGTGCCATGTCATGTAGGGTGGAGGTGTAAGCGTCGCAAATGCTTGTGTGGCATGTGTGTTGGGAGGGAATGTTGAGGGCGTTGTTAGTAGTTGCGAGGGGGAGTGGGTGGGTGGCTGCTAAAGAAATTGCAGTGGGTGCAGGTGAAAGCTCCTATGGCGTGTGAGGTGCGGCACTAGTTGGGGGAATGGCGTCCGGGGTCTAGGGACCTAAGGAGTGCTGCAGAGTATCACTTGGTGGTGATTGGACCAGGGTTCCTGGCACTGGGCACGGTCCGGTTGAGTATGGGCACAGACTGGCTTCTTTTTGGTGTGCCTTTTGTTTGCATTTTAAGGATAATCCTGAGAAACGGTAAGGACTTTTTCCTATTTGCTTTGGATACAGTATCTGGAGTGTTCCCGGCTAAGATGGGTAAAAGAAAATTGACATTGAGCAAAGTGAAGTCTGTGGGGGGAAAATGAACCGATTACAAAGTACTTGAAAAGTGCGATGGGCCTCATCAACAATGAGATAGTACAAGTGGAGGAGCAACTAGCGGCCACTAAAACGGCGTTAAATGCGGCCCAAAGGGAGGTGATTTTAGCTGCGGAAGATAAGGCTCGTGGAAAGGAACCAGTCTGGAGCCTGTACCACATGATATAAATAACAGTAAGAACGGTAATAGCCCTAACATTACAAATGTAGATTGCACCACTAAATCGGGCCCATGTGTATCAGTACTACCGCTTGAAATATCTACGGCATCAGATACTTCTGATTTGATATCTCCTCCTGCGAAAAAGAGTAAACAGCAGATCTTAAGCACGAAAATTAGCTCCCAAAATACAAATCAAAAAGCCAAACAAAAGAAGGGAAAAAATATAAAAGCGGATGGAAAAGGAATGGGGTTTGGAGACTCATTACACCATATGCAAGGCATGGATACCCTGTTTAAAAAACTACACAGGAAAATTGACAATATCGAAAGACGTGTTACGAATGAAATTAAATAAGTGCAAAAGGATATTGCTCACTTAACGGGATTGGTTACAACCCTATTGTCATCAAATATGTGCCAGAAGATCATGCCTAGTAGTATATCGGTTAAGAAAACACCAACTGATCAAATCCATGTAAACGAAGTAAAAAGAGAGAAAATTAACCCAATATTGGTGAATTGTATAGAGGAAGCCCCTAGAGTCACAAAACCTAGGGTTAATAATTTACAAAATTTTAATAATAAGTCTAACCCTGTAATGGTAGAAGCAATACGGCCTAAGAGGTATTATGAGGTTCCCCTTAATTTGCCACCCCAAGCTACCCCTTACGTTGTTGTCTTAAAAAAAAATCAAAAATTGTCGGACAACACTTCAGAATCTTGGGGATCGTTGAAGAATCGGGTTGTACACTGGTTTTCTTCAAATACTCGTTGTAGTGTAAGAATCCTCACACAGGAAATAATTATGTTGAGAAGAGTGAGCTGGGTGGGCAGAATGGAAAAAACATGTGAAGGTGATTGTATCGTTGTAAATTTCCGTACCCCTGAAGTGGTAGGTTCCATACTAGAAGAATTATCAGCAAAAGATACCTAGCCATCTGACCGCTCTGATGAGAGTATCATCGCAGTCCCACTTGGCTATTTTTATAGACCAAGAAATGCGCCTCTTTATCCAATAGGTAGAGCCAACCACAGTACAGTGACACATATGATACCGGCCACGTCGAATAGGTTTGCCCCCCTGGGAAATTGTAGTGAGGTTGATTGACTGGACGAGGATGTAGTGCAACCGACTGAAAATAATAATGTTATTCCCCCAAATAGTATTTCTGGCATTAATTTAACTAGTTGTCCGCCACATGGACTATTAAAGTTTATGTCATGGAATGTTGCAGGGGTCAAAAATAAGTTACACGGAAATGAATGGCTTAATAGCATACAAAATTGTACACTAATTCTACTACAAGAAACTTGGCTCACGGAAACTTTTTTTATAAATGGTTTAAAAAAATTTTTACTGAAGCAATACCATCAAAGGCTGGGAGAGCTAGAGGAGGCTTAGCAGCATTATCCGCGGTGTCCTCACCCTTGATTCTAAAGAAGACTTATACGAAGTCACAGTTCTTTCAGTTTCTATTGTTTTCTGTTAAAGGGAAGCAGTACTCCATTGTAGTGATAAACTTCTACAATAACATTTTTGATAATACGAAACACGGGGTAATTATTACAATGGAAGAGGAGCTGGATGTTTTCTTGAAGGGGGTGGGGGGGCGAATATTTATTAATTTGGGCGGGTGATTTTAATTGTGAATTATGTAACATTTCAATAGCGGAACAATGTGGTTACGGAGATGATTATGGCGATCGTATTTCCCACTTCCCACACAATTCTTATGGTGATGCAATTAATCACGATATGCATAAACATACTTTGGAAATTATGGAGTTTGGCGAACATGGGGAGAATATGTAAATAAAACTTATGAAGGGGTTAGATCGTCGTCGTGTATTGACCACATTTTGATATCAAGGAACTGCAGGACTTTTGTGTAAAAGTGTTACATACAGGCTAGTTTGTTCAGTGATCATCATCCTCTGCTTTTAATGCTGACTTCGAGTTTATATCACACAGAGAAGGTGTTTGTCTCTGCAGGAGAAATCAAAACACAAGGTGAGAATGGGATTTCCATCAAGTGGTCGGGTGTTAACCCGATAGCTTTTATGGAAAACATAGTTCGAAATAATAACCATCGTATTAACGTATGTCTGGATAAATCCTCCATTAACACTGAGATAGTAAGCGCTTTCCAAAATATTGCTGCCAAAATTTCCAAAGATCTGAAATATAGGAATAAGAAAAACAGGGACCACCATCCTAGATGGTTTAACCAGCAGTGCTCCAAATTAAATAAGGACTTGAAGGAAGCATTAAGAGTAAAACCTAGAAACAGCGAAAGTATTTGTATCCTCCGGAAATGTTACAAGCAAGCCTTAAAATTAAGAAAAACTGAAATTAGGGAGACTGCTTGGGATAGCCTAATCCAAGCGGCAGAGACTAAGGACTATCTTATTTTGGAAAACAATAGATCAACCACTATTTAAGGATAATACATCCGTTAGAGTCGAAACACTAGTGAGTCCTGAAGAATGGCTGACTCATTTTGAAAATATTTTTAACCCTACACATGAGATTGTTGAGATGGATGAAAATTGTAAATTTATACTCTTAAATATTGTTAAGATAGAACCTATCAATATTGAGGAGATTAAAACTGCTTTAAAGAATAGTGTGAGTGGTAAAGCCGCAGGTCCAGATGGGGTCCCTATTGACATTTTTAAGCATAATGTTGATTTTTGGTCCCCTATTTTAGTTAATTTTTTTCAATGCCATTATTGGCGGGGCATTGCCTACAACTTGGGCGGAAAGTATGATTGTCCCTATTTTTAAAAAAGGCGACAGAGGAAGCGCAAAATGCTACCGACCAATATCCCTTCTCGATTCCACGTCCAAGTTAATAGGCAGAATCATGCTAAACAGATTGGAATGTTGGGCAGAGGAAAAAAACATCTTAACAGAAGCCCAATTTGGTTTCAGAAGGGGTATTGGAACGGTTGAGCAATGCGTAAACCTCGAGCTGCTAATAGGGACATATACCATTGTTAAAGAAGGTCAACTCCATCTTTGTTTCGTTGACCTTACCAGTGCGTTCGATTTAGTGAATCACGCAAAGTTATGGCAAACGTTGGATGGGATGGGTGCCCCACATGACATAAGTTTTTTATCACAGTTATATGCCCATTTAACACCAAGGATACGCTATGGCCCAAACGGGGAATGCACTACACAATTTAGAGTTACCCGTGGAATTAGACAAGGTTGCGTTCTTGCGCCTCTTTTATTTTCACTATATATTAATGGCATCGATCTTTTATTACAGTGTAAGGGCTGATGCACCCGTTGTAGGTAAACGTATAACCCCAGTTTTATTATATGCAGACGATGCAGTCCTAATATATAGGACTGCAAATGGTCTACAAAGCCTGATAGATAATTTCACAAATTTCATGACTGGAAGAGATTTAAAAATAAATCTGAGTAAAACACTAGTCATGACTTGTGGGAAAAGTAGAGCTAAGAATAGAAGACATCACGTCGATGGAGTTCCCATTGAAAGAACATCTACATTTTCATATCTGGGGCTACTTTTTAACGGAAATGGATCATGGAGTTCACACATTAATTTATGTAAATTAAAATTTACAAGATCAAGTGAGGCCATTTTCAGATTTTCCCATACAATAGGCAGCATGCCAGTACGTGAAATCCTCAAGCTATATGGTAGTAAATGTATTACTGGGGTTTGTTATGGTGGAGCATTATGGGGTAGGACAGATGCTCTTCATTACAAACCCTTGAAAATAAATTTTTAAGAAGGGTATTATCGGTACCCAATACAAAGGCTACCTATATTGCCCATAAGGAGACAAACGTACCTTATATTAGCGATTTGATTAGCATGGCTGCGCTCACACTTTGGTATAGAATTTGGATCAAAGATGAGACGCATTTCACTAAAGATATTATTACGGATTGCCTTACACTTGATCAGTGTAGGAAAATACCATGGTTAAAGTATGTTTATAGTCTTTTAATTGAGTGTATATATATATATATATATATATATATGTATATATATATATATATATATATATATATATATATATATATTCTTTATTGTCCGATTAATTAAAATCATTACAATAAAACAGTTCATAAAACAAGGCAATTTCTTACATTCCTTAAAGATAATGAGGAGGTGTTAACATATCTTTATAACTGTTAGAAATACATAAAATATCATAAAAAGGTATTTTGTTCATAACCGAATATAAACATTACATTTCATTATTATTCACCATACATATTAGTAAACCCATCCATACAGAAAATCTTTGAGTCCCCTCTCAGGTTTTTAAACAGCCCCTCAAAAGAAGCAGAGCATAGAGTAACACATGTTTGGTCCAGTTGTGATGTTAGTACTTAAAATATAAAGTGCATCCACATTTCTTAAAATTACCCCGAACCTCAGATACTTTATAAAATGTATCAAGTTACATTGTCAGTATAGGGGAAAACAATATAGTTGGAATCATAGCAGCTTTCTATTCTTATTATATGACCACAACATCGTCCTGAGCCAGTTTTATCTCAGCTATAATGATAAATTTGACAAAGTTAACTGTTAAATTGATGATACGCCCTTGGAGGCACAGTATTATTGCTTGGCGACATGTTCTCACCCCTTGTTCGTTAAATATTGGTTTTAAAAGTGTTAATCTTTCTTGACACAATTTGGGGCAAATACATACAATGTGCAATAACGTTTCATTAATATAACTACATAATCTACACTTTTGTGATTGCCAAACTTGTACCCATCTAGGTGAACCATCTTTTGTTGGGTAATGTCCAAACCTAAGCTTAAGCAATATATCCCTTACCGCCAGTTTCAAGCAAGAAGTTAGATAGAATTGGGGTTCAATTTTATTATACGAATTAATAACCAACCAGACGTGCTTTTTTTTTTTTACAGTCTGCTCCTGATCCAATATTAATGATACCAATTTAGTTGATTGATTTAAAATCTGTTTTAAAATGGTTTTATTTCTAATCCTGTTGTCAAAAGGTTGGAGCTTAAAAGTATTCAAACTTTCCGTTAAGTATGACCTCCATGGTCTAGTATACTCCTTCTTATTCATTTCTTGCCAACACATATATGCAAGGGACTCAGGATCCGATAAATAAAGTGAAAATAGACATTTTAAAAATGCAGCTTGTCTTACCAATATTTGGTTTAGCAAACCGAATTCCAGTCTAACTGTAGCGTGTTTTAATTGAGTGTAATGTGGCAACCGATTTTTGTGATCCTAAAGTTATTTTGAATTATAGCAAAGGGGAGTTAAAAAAGAGATTATTAGAATCTAGAGAATCTGCAAGAGAGGTTGAATTAAGTAAAAAATCATGTGTCAGATCCTACTGTGAAGGCCCAATCTCAGTGGGCACCCAGCCATATCTTATTTTTATAAGAAATTTACAACAGATTTTATTTAACAAGATTGAGGCTGAGCACTCTGCACTTTCAGATTGTTTTCCCTAAGATGGGCAAGTGGAGCTCTAATTTACCCAAATGCCCGTGTGATGGTAAATCCTCTCAGACCACTTTGCACTTCTTACTTTTTTGTAATTTTTATAGGGACATCAGAAAATCAATTTTACGACCTTTATTTATTGATAACAGATTGTATACATATAAATCTGCTTTTTATTATATATGTAATTTGGAAAATTAAATAACATGTAATGCGGTCATTCTCTTTGTCCAAATGGCTATAAAGAGAAGAAAGGATCTTTCATACTTGGAACTGTTGAGTTATGAAATAGAATAGTTATATACTCTGACGATATCCTAATGCATTCCTTTCATTACTTTTACTTCTTTATTAGAGTTCTGTGAGGACAAGTTAGAACAATTATTGTGTTTTGATTACATTTTTCAAAAGTTTGTGTATGGGAAACCTCTACCTCAAATTCTAAATATGTAAATAACTTTTATGAATTCTTATTATGATGAATTATATTTTATGTAGAATGCTTTTATGGATATATTGTATATTCCGAATAAAGCTGATTTGATTTTTAATTTACCAAAATATACCTCACCAGCTCAAACAATAATGTAATTCGGTGTTCAAACGCAACAACTCGCACGCAGAGGCGCTTATATCAAGATCTGGTTTAAGATCAAGAGAGCAGAGCCTGGGACATTAAATGCTCACTTATGGAATGAACTGTTGTCTATAAACAGCAGTTCAGCAAGGTCCTACTTGCAAGAGTCAATAGTTCAACTAGGCCTACGTAATCTCTAGGAGGCTACAGGGACATACAACAGCTTCAAACAGCTTGTCAACAAAACTTTCAAAAGAGTTTACTTAGCAGAGGACAAGCAGTGCTGTTGGGAAGGGCGCAAGGATGGTTCACTCTGCACAGCTACCCCAGGGCCGCCCCACAGTCTTATCTAGGTGCAGGGTTCACCAAAGCAACTAAAGAAAAATATCTTTGGCACAGACTTGGCATCTTCTTATCTATGCTCCATATACCACCATGGAAGCGCCCACAGGCAACCTTCAGCTGCCGCCTGTGCGGAGCAGCAAAAGTGGACATGATACATCTGCTGTGAATATGTTGAAAACGTACATACGAACCCAGACTACTTCTAAAGCCCCTCTTCAATGCCAAGGGAATAACAACATGCAGGCAGGCAGTGAAAGCATGCTTTGCTGGCTGAGATTTTCAGTTAGCCTGTTGCTTTGTACGATTCCTGAACATTGCTGAAAAGAAACTAAACACCAGTAACAATCCTTTGTTGAATAGATTAATGAACAATAGATAATCATGTACATTTTTATCTAGTCAAACATTGAAATCTCAGTATGCTAAAATAATTTGGAAAGGATAATGATACACAATCAAAAGGAGCTTTTCAATTATTTGCTAATTTGCCCACTCAATTTGATCCTATAAACTGCTTGGTTTTGCATACCGGTCCCTGCCATCTGTAGTAGGAGCCTGAACGCTGCATTGTTATTTGATCAAACACTGAAATCACAAATGAGTTAATATGCTGCTGACTTTGAACATCGGCTCGTTGCCCATACTTAATTTTATGGTCCTATGGTGCCTTTATTTGAACAATTTTAGTTGCTAAAAGCAAGTCTTACCTTTGACAAAGTTTACTGTCTTAGCCGCATTATTTTTTGCACACAGAGCACCGTTGTATTTGGACTATTGGAACAATACCGAACTGCAAATTTTGGTCTTCAACCATGGTCGACTAATTTGAGCAATTGAATGTTAACTGTTCTTTTTATTGCAATGGTTTTAATTAATCACACAAATAAAGATATTACTTACATTCAGCAACATCAAGCAAAAACTTAAGATTTTGCAAACGTTATCCCCTTGCAAACTGAGAAAACTAAATAAACTATAGGGACATTCACTTCCACATTTGTCTGACAAACCGTGTGACAGTACAGTCCACCAGATCTGAATGTCATCTGTACATCATACATGCAAGCGTAAGCTAGTGCGTAAACTGTACCATGCAGCGATACTAGCACCGTTTCTAGAACAGCTGAATGACACACCTTAAACTAGAAATGCAACAGAAGTTTTAAGGTTAACTTCATGTATTAATGACAGGCTGCAAGATGAAGAAAATGCTGAAATAGAAATAGATTTCTGCACATTATTGTATGTGCGCTGTATAGTTTTATCAGTAAACTGCATGCCTGAGCAAATTTAGTGGCTGATATAGTAGGAAAATTTAGCGTTAAACCTAATAACAGAGCTGATAATTTGCCTTTGATATTAGCACGAAAATACACAGCAGAGTGACATGTAGAAAAATGTGCTTTTATTAAACGTGTGCAGTATAAACTTGCAGCTTGTTTTTAAAATGACAAGCAGACAAAATGTGCAAAATGCTCTAGGCATTCATTTTCAATGGCAGGCCTTAACTAGTCTTTTCTCTTAATAAATAATGTTCTTTAGGAAATGCTGAACCAATTGAAAAAAGTATGCCTAAGGCAAGGCGATAAACAGTAGCTAGTGTGAACAACAAGGAAACCAAAAAATAGTGATGTAGACACCTTGGTATTTTTTGGTTGTTGTTCACACTAGCTACTGTTTATCGCCTTGCCTTAGGCATACTTTTTTCTTTTTTTTTCAATTGTATATTTTCCTTGTAGAAAGGCAATTTTATATTGTATACAGGGGCCCTGTTCTTTTCCCAAAGGAAATGCTGAACCATGCACAAATGTATTTGATAGTTTGCCTTTAATGTGACTGGCTTAGTGTTTGTCCAACTGTAGAATTTGCAGAGTTTATAAACGCAGTACAAAAACATACTTGTTAATGTAAACCTTAAATATGCTTTAAACAGCTTGCTAAACAAATGGCATGAATAAAATTGCGAAGACGTGCATGCTTGAAAAGCTGACCCCAGCTTAGCCTTGTCCTTTAGCAGGAAGATTAATTGAAGCTCTAAAACGGTTTCAGTTAACATAGAAAGGAATTTTGTCTTTCGTATTGTGTAATAACGACGCTTCATATAAATTACAACATGTAACTCAACTTTCTCACTGATATTGTATATTTTGTTGTTGGTAAATGTTATCGTTCACACAGAAAACTATTCATAATAGGACTAAGCTTTGTTTTTACTTGCTGAGGGAAGGAGAAAAATGTGTATTAACAAAAATGCATTGCTCATGGTATGACCTTTTCTTTTAACATTTTATATTTTTAATGAATGGATTTCCTGCTTAATAATCTTTTTCTTGCAGCTGAGGCAATGTTTTTACACAGATCGTTTAGTTAAAATACATTTTACTTTATTAGGTTAGAAAATGTAGGGAAACCATTGAAAACAAAGATGAATTAGAAATGAGCCATGTGAAGTTTCAAACGTGAAGATAAGCCTGCATGCCTGATTGAAGACGTGTGACAACTAGAAAGAGAAATGTGCCCTTTGGAGAATGCTAAAATCTTATTGGCTGAAGACAAGAGAACAAGGCCACATGTCTTGCAACATGAATTATACTGTCTTATGAAAGTGCGTGTTCCTAGTACAGTTTAGGAGAGGAGAGCAGCAGAGAAGGGAGAGAGGAGAGGAGACCCTTTTGACATCCCATTCAGACCCAAGCTTTATGGTTTACCTCTTGCTGATTGGCTTATTTGCTCAATGCTGTTAAAAGATTCTACTGAATCTTTTGAACCTCTCTTTATGGGAAGTTCTGCAATTATCGATTTTGAGCTTCATGCTCTAATTTCACTCTTGCCTTTCACTTTTATAGGTCTTCATGGATTTTGCCTGACACCATTTTAATTTTCGTCCCATTCTTAGTATAGGGATTATTCTTTCCTTTATGGAATGTGCTGAATGCATTATTTTAATATGATCTGCTCTAAATATATTTTTTTATTATCAATTCTGTAATCTGATTGATATTTGACTAATGAATAAAAAAATCAGAAATAACTTTTAATTAGAAAATAAAACCCTTAAAAACTACTTACAACTCTCAATATTGACAAAAATTTGGAATTGTATTTAAAATTTGTTTGTGATGACGAAATAACTCTTTTGATCAAAATACGATGACAAAGATCCATCACCGGAGAGTAGAAATTGGCGCAGGAACAGGCCCTGATCCTGTGAGTGATGGTAATTGAAAGGTTGCACCATATTTATTTATATTTGACCCAACTCTGCACTATTATGGCCATTTCCATGCAGAAAGGACAGTGTGCTACCATATCATGCATTAGAAATATATTTCCGATAGTGTGCTGCAAAGTGCACCATAAGCTACATTACATCCTTACAACTCTCCTGCTGAATTCATTTGCTAAGCTTGTTCTTTGTCTGATGCTTGGAATTTTTCACAAGACCTATTTCTTCAGTGATGTAACACTGATGGCAGCACCCACACTCTAAAAATTGTTCCAGCACCACTGGCTAACATTCCTGACAATTACAAAAAAATAATTGTTGAAGTATGTTCCACTGACCCTATAAATGTGGGAAAGAATGTCCATAGAAGATTCCTTGAAACAATACACTTTTCAGCCTTAACAACAACAAAAAACTCTATTGGGAGAAGCTGTAGATGGCTTCTGGCAAAGAGAATATCAATTGAGAAGGGCCCTACATATTCACATGCTGCTTTAGATCGTGCTCCTAAATTTGGAGAAGTTGCGGATGTAAGAGAGTAGGATCTGCTTCTTATGGTTACCCCCACTTTTTGCTGATGTTTCACTGTTTTTCGGCTTTAGTTTGGCTGGGGCCCTGCTATCCAGGACCCCAGCCTAGCTTATTTCTCTCTAAATTGATTCCTAGTACCTTAGTTACACCACAGATTGGATTCTGGGGTGCCCGTATAAGTCCCTAGTATATGGTATACTATGTACCCAGGGCATAGGTACCCCAGAGGCCTACCAGGGGCTGAAGCATGTATTATGCCACCCCTGGGCAGCATTCCAAAATGACACCACAGGACTGCTACTGCAGCCTGAGTGAGGTGGTGCATGCACCCCATACCGAGATATAGGTTCACTATATCTCACCCGATCACTGCACATAGAAACCTATCAGTCACCCCTATGGCAGGCCTTATCAATCCTGAAGGCAGGGTGCTTGGTTTTGTGTGAGACAGTGCCCATGCATGAGCAGAGCCCCTCTGCAGCCTTCGGAATCTCTCCTCCGGGGTGGTCTGTGATGCAGCCTGACCATATACTCTTAAGTGCATTATAACCAAACGGTAAATGCTAAATTTGGGATGGCTGCACGGAAACATGTCGTGTTTGGTGTCAAACACCTTGGAATCATACCCCCACACCAGTAACTGGTGTGGGAGTATGATCCCACCCTTCTAGAGGGAGAGACATGACAGCACCAGTATACCCGGTACCAGCTAACCTGGCATCACAAAATGGATGCTACAGCCACAGACACGAGTCTGGCCTCCTGCTGCCGACCGAAACTCTGGCAGGGGAGGCCTGGACAATAGGTTTCCTGTCACAGGGAGGTGTTACCACCTCCCAGACAGGCATTAGTGTATTGGGGCTGGGTGGGTGCACTCTCAGAGTACTTTGAATTCCTGCACTGGGGGAACATTTGGTGTCCCTGTGCATAGCCCAGTTCAAACCAGTTGTAGCCACCCCTCTTTCCAAACCCTCCCATAGGTGGGTCCCCTGAGTTAGTCCAACCCCTTCCTTGGGTATAAGATAGGAACCCCTGGCAACAGGACTTTAGATATCCCTGGACGAAACTCTGAAACTGAATCCTGGACCTTCGACGATCTGTTAAACGCCAGATGACTGAAGAATCTCCCTTGGAGTAAAGGAGTTACTCCCCTGCTTGGCAGGCACCAAAGACGCATCTGTCCGGTCTGCATCTCCGAAGCTCCCACCGGACGCTGACAACCCTGCAATGCAGGAGGTGGGTTTCCAGACTTCCCAGAGGCTGACCCGAGTCCCCAGCAAAGCTGAGACCCGTAGCCCTCGTGGGTAACGTGGAACCGGAACCCCTGGACACCGTGCACATTTGCAAGTGCATAAGCTTCTGGTCGATCCTAGAGGCTGTGCTTTGGGTTACTTGTAGCCCTGACCCCGAGCAGTGAATCCACTGAAGATTTCTGGCCTGCCCACTCCGAGTGACCCGTGGGTCGCCATTTTGTGATTCCGCTCGAGGTCCCTTCGCGATCCCTTGTCCGTCGACTTGTGGGTCCCTCAGAAGGACAACTCTAATTTCAACGGGCCTCCCTGGTTGCTCCAGGCCTGCCCCTCCCTTGCTTGGGGAGTCCCTCGGACCTCGCTGGTCCGCACCGAAGCCTTTGTTCTCTTCCTGCGTGGGTTGCTGTTGCCAAGGCTTGTTGTGTCCAATCCAGACACCGACACCGCAGCAAGCGACTTCCTTCGTGGGACAGCTCGAATCCAGCTCCTGGTCATCGTCGACGCCTCCTGGTCCTCGTGGCTGCAGAGACAATCTTCACCTCTTCGAACTTGAAGCACCCGACATCGGTGGGCATTCGACTATCGTGCCCCTGGTCACTGGCTAGTGACCCAGACTCTGTCCCCTCTGCTTTCAGGTTCTTCACATCTTCGATCCAGACTTGGATCTCTTCGGACACTTCGCAACTTCCCGGCAGCAGCACTTTCCAGCAAGCTGCCATTGAAAACGACGGCGCGACCCGACACCATTTGACACCTGTGCACCCGGCTTCCCTGGGTGAGGTAACACGAGTACTCCGGTGCTCCCGTGGGTGTTGGCCCTAGAACCCTCTAAGTCCAAAAGGGTTTGTTCCATGTCCACTCCGAAGTGTCCCTAAACTTTAAAACTCTAACCGCGACTTTCCCCATAGAAGCTAACGGAGCTCGCAGCTGTGTTCCAACACTGCACCCGTCCTCCGTGGGTCCCCTGTGTCACTACCTTGGGTGGTTCCTTGGGGTCCCAGCGATTCTACAGGCTCTAGGCCTGGTGTCTAGTCAAGTCGTGGTTCTTATACCACTTTCTTAATATATGGTTTGGTACGCCCCTAGGGCTAATCATATATTGTGCTAATTTACTGTGATATTTGAAGTGTAACATATGTGCTTTGACCTCTAGCCTCATAAAGAGACTAGTAGGGTGTGTTTAGAAATAAATACTTATATTTTATATATATACCTGGTGTGGTCTCCTTTCATTTAGCCATTCAAGAGATTATAGACTGGTAAAACAAACAGCTTTACACTCCTTCAAGACTTAGCCTGAAGGCTGCTCACCATAGCTACCACTAGGATAGCTTTCAATAAAGGTTGTCTTTAAACCTATCATCAATAAAGGTTGTTTGGACTGGTGCAAGGTGCCCACTATAACTAGTGGACAGCATATACCAGGCCAACTTCTCACATTGGTGTGCAGCGGTGGGATTCAAGCTTGCCTTTGTTTTACCAGATAATCTCAAGTGAGTGACTAACTGAAAAACACTAAAGGTACCCGAGGTACATATAATTCAAGCTTAAAATTACAGTAAATTCTACTGAACTTAGAGTTGTGTGTCAAGGGCTTAGCACACCCATTCTACAACTCAAGAGAGTTTAGTAGGCCACACTAGAGTAGGTAGTGCATACACCACACCTCACTAGTGATGTCTTCAAGGCCAGGAACCAGTGGGTCCCTGCCAGAAGCCAATGGGCTTCCAGCATCCAAGTATGACAACCTCCAATTCTTGGAATTGAGAGCATTGTGTAGTACTAGGAAATTGAAGACAGGAAAAACTGCAAACACCCAACGCCTCATAGAGGTACTGCTGTTGGATGATCTAAAAAAGACCTCAGGGTCTGATGGGGTAGGCAGAGAGGGTGGGGTAGCAGATGAGGAAAGGCCAAGGGGTGAAGATACCCATGACCTGACCTCTGAAGCTGACCAGGAAGATGACAATGATCTTAACCTGGGAGATCCAGCTCCCCCTGTAGATGAGGAGGATGGCCACAATGGCCCCCTCTTTATCCCAACAGGGAGAGTTGAGAGTGTGCCTAGAAGGTCAAGATCTCCTTCTCAGGAGTCTAACCATTCTGACACCTCAGTAGGGACCTCTGTTTCCTCTCATAGGAGGGAATCCTCTCATGAGAGGAAAGAGAGACTGCTCAAGTATGAAGAAGCTCAGCTTAGAATCAGAAGAGAGCAGTTGGCTTTAGATAGGGAGTCCCTAGAGCTTCAGAAAACAAGAAGAAAGTTGGGACTAGAGTCCCATGGTGGCAGCAACTTCCCTAGTGGTAGGGAAAGGTCTCATGACCATAGAAACCTAAGCAAGATTGTCCCTCCCTACCAGAGTGGGGATGACATCCACAAATGGGTTACTGCACTGGAAAGGGCCTGTAAAGTTCAGAGGGTCCCCCAGGAGCAGTGGGCAGCAATCTTGTGGCTCTCCTTTGCAGACAAAGGTAGAGATAAGCTCCTCACTGTAAGAGAAGAGGATGCTGATGATTACCAAATCTTGAAAAGTGCACTGATTGAGGGGTTTGGCCTAACCACTGAACAGTATAGGATAAAGTTCAGAGATACCCAAAAGGCACAGAATCAAGACTGGGTGGACTTTGTAGATTGTGCTACTAAAGCTCTGGAGGGCTGGTTACTTGGCAGTAAGGTGTGTGATTTCAAAGGATTGTACAACTTAATTATGAGGGAGCAGATCCTTAATCATTGTCAAAATCAGCTGTTGCACCAGTACCTGGTGGACTCTGATCTGACCTCTCCCCAAGAATTGGGAAAGAAGGCAGACAAATGGGTCAGAACCAGGGTGAGGCAGAAGGTTCAGAACCAAGGTGGTGACCCCAAGAAGCAAGATTCTAAGAACTCTGACAAGGGTGGGGAAAAGGGTAAAGACCAGAAGTTTTCTCAAGGTCCCCAAAAATCTTCATCTGGGGGGGAATCCCAATCTAACAAAAGTAAAGGCAAAAAGAAACCATGGTGTAAGATCTGTAAACAGAAAACACACTGGACCAGTGATTGCACCAAGTCCAAAGACTCAAGTCCAGCCACCATTGCCCCTAAGGCAACTGTTCCCCCTAGTGCAGCTACAATTGGTGGTACTCAGAATAAGGGTGTAGTAGGTTTAACCCTGGGTTCTGAGATGGTCTCTGGCCTAGTCAGAGTTCCAACTCAGGCTGTCCTGGTTTGTGATGGAGGCATGGACATGTCCTCCTTTGTGAGTCCCAGTAACTTGGGCAAATACAGACAGCAGCCTTTGATAAATGGAAAAGAGGCTTTGGCATTCAGGGACACAGGAGCAAGTGTCACAATGGTGACAAAAGATCTTGTGGCTCCTGGGCAGATTACACTTGGTGAGATGTACCAAGTGACCAATGCTAGCAATGTCAGGACAGACCATTCCTTGGCAGTTGTTAATTTCTCCTGGGGAGGGGTAACTGGCCTCAAGAAAGTTGTGGTAAGTGCAGACCTCCCTGTTGAATGCTTGCTTGGCAATGATCTAGAAACTTCAGCTTGGGCAGAAGTGGAGCTCAGGACACGTGCAGAAATGCTAGGGATCCCTGCACATGTATTTGCTGTGACCAGGTCACAGGCCAAAAAGTCTAACACTGAACAGGCCCTGGATTCTGGAAGAATGGACCAGGTGCCTCCCAAGAGGAGGAGCAGTAGGGTTAAGGCAGAGCCTTCCCCCCTGACTCAGAATACAGATCAACCTCCTGAGGGAGATGATCTTAGTCTTGAAGAAGGAACTCTCCCAGAGGAGCTTGAACCTGATCAGGTTGAGTTCTTGGGGACAGGGGGCCCTTTCAGGGCAGATCTGAGCCAGGGCAGCTGAGCTGCCCCTCTCTTGAAACCCTCAGAAAGCAAGCTGCTGATGAGGCTGCTGGGAATGCTAGTGGCACCCATAAAATATATTGGGATGATGGACTCCTATATTCAGATAGTAGAGACCCCAAGCCTGGTGCTTCCAGGAGGTTGGTAATACCTCTGAAATTTAGGGGCTTCCTATTGGCACTAGCCCATGATATTCCTCTAGCAGGTCACCTGGGCCAAAACAAGACTTGGGACAGAATTGTTCCTCACTTTCATTGGCCCCACATGTCTGAAGACACCAAGGAGTTTTGTCGTTCCTGTGTCACCTGTCAAGCCAGTGGGAAGGCAGGTGGAACCACAAAGGCCCCCTGATACCACTACCTGTGGTGGGGGTTCCCTTTGAGAGGGTGGGGATTGATATAGTTGGTCCCATGGATCCTCAGACAGCCTCTGGGCACAGATTTATCCTGGTGGTGGTGGACCATGCCACTAGGTACCCAGAAGCAATTCCCCTTAGGACCACCACAGCACCTGTGGTGGAAAGGGCCCTCTTGGGAGTATTCTCAAGGGTGGGTTTTCCTAAGGAGGTAGTATCAGACAGGAGTGCCAACTTCATGTCTAGTTACTTGACTGCAATGTGGAAGGAGTGTGGAGTGAATTATAAATTCACCACACTCTATCACCCACAATGCAATGGTTTAGTTGAAAGGTTCAACAAAACCTTAAAGGGCATGATCAAAGGTCTCCCAGAAAAGCTTAGGCACAGATGGGACATCCTTTTGCCCTGCCTTTTATTTGCCTACAGGGAGGTGCCTCAAAAGGGGTTGGTTACAGCCCTTTTGAACTTTTGTTTGGCCATCCTGTTAGGGGTCCTTTGTGTCTGGTGAAGGAGGGATGGGAGTTACCTCTCAAACCCCTAAACAGGACATAGTGGACTATGTACTTGGTCTCCGCTCCAGGATGGCAGAGTATATGAAAAAGGCAACTAAAAACCTTGAGGCTAGCCAGGAATTACAAAAGGCCTGGCATGACCAAAGGCTGTGCTGACTGTGTACCAGCCAGGACAGAAGGTGTGGGTGCTGGAGCCTGTGGCCCCAGCAGCTCTCCAAGATAAGTGGAGTGGCCCCCATACAATTGTTGAACAGAAGGGAGAGGTTACCTACTTGGTAGACCTTGGAACTCCCAGGAGTCCCCATAGGGTACTTCATGTCAACAGACTGAAACCATATGTCGACAGGGCAGACATGGGCTTGCTCATGGCTACTGATGAGGGACAGGAGGAAGAGAGTGATCCACTCCCTGACCTGCTCTCTCAGAACCCTGATGATGGATCAGTAGATGGGGTAGCCTTGGCAGGCAGCCTCACTGTCCAGCAACAAACTGACTGCAGAAAAGTTCTCAGCCATTTCAGGCATATGTTCTCCCTGACACCTAGTCAGACTACCTGGTGCACTCATGAAGTGGACACTGGGGACAGTCTGCCTGTCAAGAATAAAATCTACAGGCAGCCTGATCATGTCAGGGATTGTAGAAGGACAGAGGTCCAAAAGATGTTGGATTTGGGAGTCATTGAACCCTCAGATAGCCCTTCGGCTAGTCCAGTAGTCCTTGGCCTAAACCTCACACCAAAGATGGCAAGAGAGAAATGAGGTTTTGTGTGGACTACAGGGGTCTCAATGCAGTCACTAGGACTGATGCCCATCCCAAGGGCAGATGAGCTTATAGATACTTTGGCCTCAGCCAAGTTTCTGAGCACATTTGACTTGACAGCTGGCTACTGGCAGATCAGACTAGCTGATGATGCAAAGCCCAAAACAGCATTTTCTACCCCTAGTGGGCATTATCAATTTGTGGTGATGCCCTTTGGTTTGAAAAATGCACCTGCCACTTTCCAAAGGTTGGTGAATACAGTCCTTACAGGCCTGGAAGACTATAGTGCAGCATATCTAGATGATATTGCTGTCTTTAGCTCCACCTGGGAGGATCACCTGGTCCACCTAAGGAATGTTTTGGAGGCCCTGCAAAAAGCAGGCCTAACTATCAAGGCTACTAAGTGCCAGATAGGGCAGAGTCAGGTTGTGTACCTGGGCCACCTTGTGGGTGGAGGCCAGGTTCAACCATTGCAGAGCAAAATCCAGACCATCATGGACTGGGTTGCTCCCACTACCCAGACTCAGGTGAGAGCCTTCTTAGGCCTGACTGGGTACTACAGAAGATTTGTAAAAGGTTATGGATCCATAGTGACCCCATTGAATGACCTTACCTCTAAGAGAATGCCCAAAAAGGTTCAGTGGACAGTTAGCTGTCAAAAGGCATTTGATGACCTGAAGCAGGCCATGTGCACTGCTCCCATTCTGCAGAGTCCTAATTACTCCAAAAAGTTCATTGTACAAACAGATGCATCTGAGTTGGGGGTAAGGGCTGTACTGTCACAGTTGAATGATGAAGGTCAGGATCAGCCAGTAGCTTTTATTAGCAGAAGGCTGACCCCCAGAGAGAAACGTTGGTCAGCCATAGAGAGGGAGGCCTTTGCTGTGGTTTGGGCTCTGAAAAAGCTGAGGCCATACTTGTTTGGCACTCACTTCCTTGTTCAGACAGACCATAAGCCCCTCTTATGGCTAAAACAGATGAAGGGTGAAAACCCCAAACTTTTGAGGTGGTCCATTTCCTACAGGGGATGGACTATACAGTGGAACATAGACCTGGGAGTAGCCATGCCAATGCAGATGGACTCTCCAGATATTTCCACTTGGAACATGAAGACTCAACTGGTCAAGGTTAGTTTAATGTCCCTGCGTTTGGGGGGGGTTGTGTAGGAGAGTAGGATCTGCTTCTTATGGTTACCCCCACTTTTTGCTGATGTTTCACTGTTTTTCGACTTTAGTCTGGCTGGGGCCCTGCTATCCAGGACCCCAGCCTAGCTGCTTCCTCTCTAAATTGATTCCTAGTACCTTAGGTACACCACAGATTGGATTCTGGGGTGCCCTTATAAGTCCCTAGTATATGGTATACTATGTACCCAGGGCATAGGTACCCCAGAGGCCTACCAGGGGCTGAAGCATGTATTATGCCACCCCTGGGCAGCCTTCCAAAATGACACAACAGGACTGCTACTGCAGCCTGAGTGAGGTGGCGCATGCACCTCTTACCGAGATATAGGTTCACTATATCTCACCCTATCACTGCACATAGAAACCTATCAGTCACCCCTATGGCAGGCCTTATCAATCCTGAAGGCAGGGTGCTTGGTTTTGTGTGAGAGGGTGCCCATGCATGAGCAGAGCCCCTCTGCAGCCTTCGGAATCTCTCCTCCGGGGTTGTCTGTGATGCAGCCTGACCATATACTCTTAAGTGCATTATAACCAAACGTAAATGCTAACTTTGGGATGGCTGCACGGAAACATGTCGTGTTTGGTGTCAAACACCTTGGAATCATATCCCTACACCAGTAACTGGTGTGGGAGTATGATCCCACCCTTCTAGAGGGAGAGACATGACAGCACCGGTATACCCAGTACCAGCTAACAGAGCCCTGGCATCAAAAATGGATGCTGCAGCCACAGACACGAGTCTGGCCTCCTGCTGCTGACCGAAACTCCGGCAGGGGAGGCCTGGACAATAGGTTTCCTGTCACAGGGAGGTGTTACCACCTCCCAGACAGGCTTTAGTGTATTGGGGCTGGGTGGGTGCACTCTCAGAGTGCTTTGAAGTCCTGCACTGGGGGCACATTTGGTGTCCCTGTGCATAGCCCAGTTCAAACCGGTTGCAGGGGCTACCAGCCCCTGCTCTGGCACGAAACTGGACAAAGGAAATGGGTGTAGCCACCCCTCTTTCCAAACCCTCCCATAGGTGGGTCCCCTGAGTTAGCCCAACCCCTTCCTTGGGTATAAAATAGGAACCCCTGGCAACAGGACTTTAGATATCCCTGGACGAAACTCTGAAACTGAATCCTGGACCTTCGACGATCTGTTCAACGCCAGATGACTGAAGAATCTCCCTTGGAGTAAAGGAGTTACTCCCCTGCTTGGCAGGCACCAAAGACGCATCTGTCCGGTCTGCATCTCCGAAGCTCCCGCCGGACGCCGACGACTCTGCAACCCAGGAGGTGGGTTTCCAGACTTCCCAGAGGCTGACCCGAGTCCCCAGCAAAGCGGAGTGGAGAGGTGTGGTGCAGCGGCCAGGGCAGCTGACTTCGGAGCACAGAGTTCACGGTTCAATCCCCCGCTCCGGCGGCAGCTCAGCACCATGTGACTCTGGGCAATAGCTCACTTAATTTCCACTCCGGCCCCCAGCGCCTTGAGACCCGTAAGGGTGAGCAGCTGCGCTATATAAAAACGGACTTACATTTACATTTAAAGCTGAGACCCGTAGCCCTCGTGGGTACCGTGGAACCGGAACCCCTGGACACCGTGCACATTTGCAAGTGCATAAGCTTCTGGTCGATCCTAGAGGCTGTGCTTTGGGTTACTTGTAGCCCTGACCCCGAGCAGTGAATCCACTGACGATTGCTGGCCTGCCCACTCCGAGTGACCCGTGGGCCGCCATTTTGTGATTCCGCTTGAGGTCCCTTTGCGATCCCTTGTCCGTCAACTTGTGGGTCCCTCAGAAGGACAACTCTAATTTCAATGGGCCTCCCTGGTTGCTCCAGGCCTGCTCTGACTCTCCCTTGCTTGGGGAGTCCCTCGAACCTCGCTGGTCCGCACCGAAGCCTTTGTTCTCTTCCTGCATGGGTTGCTGTTGCCAAGGCTTGTTGTGCCCAATCCAGACACCGACACCGCAGCAAGCGACTTCCTTTGTGGGACAGCTCGAATCCAGCTCCTAATAGTCGTCGACACCTCCTGGTCCTCGTGGCTGCAGAGACAATCTTCACCTCTTCGAACTTGAAGCACCCGACATCGGTGGGCATTCGACTATCGTGCCCCTGGTCACTGGCTAGTGACCCAGACTCTGTCCCCTCTGCTTCCAGGTTCTTCACATCTTCGATCCAGGCTTGGATCTCTTAGGACACTTCGCAACTTCCCGGCAGCAGCACTTTCCAGCAAGCTGCCATTGAAAACGACGGCGCGACCCGACACCATTTGACACCTATGCACAAGGCTTCCCTGGGTGAGGTAACACGAGTACTCCGGTGCTCCCGTGGGTGTTGGCCCTAGAACCCTCTAAGTCCAAAAGGGTTTGTTCCTAGTCCACTCCGAAGTGTCCCTAAACTTTAAAACTCTAACCGCGACTTTCCCCATAGAAGCTAACGGAGCTCACGGCTGTGTTCCAACACTGCACCCGTCCTCCGTGGATCCCCTGTGTCACTACCTTGGGTGGTTCCTTGGGGTCCCAGTGATTCTACAGGCTCTAGGCCTGGTGTCTAGTCAAGTCGTGGTTCTTATACCACTTTCTTAATATATGGTTTGGTACGCCCCTAGGGCTAATCGTATATTTGTGCTAATTTACTGTGATATTTGAAGTGTAACATATGTGCTTTGACCTCTAGCCTCATAAAGAGACTAGTAGGGTGTGTTTAGAAATAAATACTTATATTTTATATATATACCTGGTGTGGTCTCCTTTCATTTAGCCATTCAAGAGATACCACTAGGATAGCTTTCAATAAAGGTTGTCTTTAAACCTATCATCAATAAAGGTCGTTTGGAATGGTGCAAGGTGCCCACTATAACTAGTGGACAGCATATACCAGGCCAACTTCTCACAGCGGACAATTTGATAATAGATTTAATTGGAACATATGAAGTGTAATTTCCATCAGAGACTCAAAACAAAGATTTGCGTGAAGAGGTATTTAGATTTCAAAGAAACCAGTATAGTTTATGCCAATTCAGAGAGATAAGCACGTTTTATACAAGGCACAAGCTCAGTTTTCTAAGTCCACAATTAATGAAAGGAAAACGAAGACACTGTAGTCAGACATATATAGACTAGAAAGTCACGAACGTATACATACTGTTTGCACCAGGATTAAGCATCAAAGTACATTAATGACTACAGAGCAATCATTTTGAGCATGTGTAATGCCACAATGATCAGCAGTTTGTGGTAAACAATTCAACTGCAGTTGTGAGATATGTAACCTTTTGTCAGGATTTGACAGAATACATAGTTCCCCAAAAGATTGCAGCCAACAATCCCATGTGTCCACCTGTTCCAACTGAAGTGTAGATTGTGAATACTTCAATTAAGAACCCCGGAAAAATGGGGGAACGGATAAGACACCAGAGACACTGGTTTGGAAATTATGCGCACAGTAATGCTGACAAAACACACACAAAAAAAACTACTCGTCACCTAAACAAAATACCAAACTCCATCTATGCCCAAGGCTTGAATGAGGCTTACCCCTCGCTTGGCGGGCAGTGTCTAGCCCATGTCATAACACGATACAGGTCTGAACAGGGCCACCCAAAAGATTCTTGCGGAAGGCGGGTACATGGAGCCAGCAGTTCTTGACATGTATAGTGAGTGCAGATAAGGTTGACGGAGCATACAATCAAGGTGGGTGCAAGGAAGTGGGAGAAAAAAAAGTAGCAAGGTAACAGGGACCTAGGCAACCGAGTAAGGACAAAACTTATGTATAGGAAAGCAATAATGGGTGATGAACGGAGTGAAAGTGTAAAGAGCCAAAACAACTGGGAGAGGCTGCCAGGCACTTGCCCGTGTCCTAATAGAGGCTATATAGTAGCTTTGGCACTCTTGCCTGATAAAACCCAACTCTAATCCGGAAGTAAGGATGGCAAGTTGTCATACTGGCTTCCTTCTTTGTACTGTTGACAACCTCCATGCTTGCCCTCTCCTGATTTTTAAGGAAGGTCAAAAGCTAGAATTGTTAAGTGTTCGTACTCTAGCTTCCTGTTCCTGACTGTACTTTTTCCAAACAAATCCTCCCCTCACCTCTTTTGCTTGGGCCAGGTTTCTTTGGGATTTGTTTGTGAAATATGGCTACTAATCTCATAGCACAGACTAAGGAGGCAGGTTCCAGGACCATCCAGAGGCATCATATCATTTGTAGGATATTTGGTACTGTAGTTGTCTGAGATATGAGAATCTAATCCAACCTCACTTCATATTCATGTGAGATATATTCACTAGTTCAGGACGATGTTGACTTTATTCTTCAGACACAGCTGGTTTTACTCAAGATTCATGTAAAATTGGGTGCATTTTTAATTTCTTAGCAAGCTAAAGTTGTACTGCTGATTGACCCAGTGGTCTCAAAAAGGGGAGAGAGCCTACAAATCTAGAGTTGCACTTAAGATGGAACCCTCATAAATGGAGATATTTTACAGACAACTACTTTCTCACCCACTTTATATGTGGGAGCCTGTATACAATGGCCATCCGCATATCTCCTAAGCTCAGCTTTGCCTTTAGGAAGATGGAGATACACTGTGTTAGAAATGGGGGTCTCTAGTTGGCAATGGTGTGCACCTTTGTCCAAGTAGGGACCCTTCTTCCTAATCAGGGGAAGGAGGATACACTTCTAAAATAACCCCTGCTGACCCCCTTGGTAGATTGGCACGAGCAGACAGGCTTATCCCAGAGGCAGTGTGTAAAGCATTTGTGCATGCATACAGTAACACAGTGAAAACACTACAAATGGACACCACACCAGTTTAGAAAAATAAGCAAAACTTTATCTAAACCAAGAGCACAAGTGCGGGAAAACATGGCGGCCGGTTAAGATCCGGACGCGGAGGCTCCCGGAGTGAGAGACTTTGTTTGTGATCAATGGAAAAGACACACTCAGCAGCTGACACAGGTCAGGCACTTAAATTCCAACAGTTCCAAGAATATCCTGCGAGTGCCGCTACTTCCGACATCCACTGCTGAAGGATGTCAATTAGGCAACAAAGTTCATAGAAAAGGAAGGCGCACTCTGATTGTAAACACGTCAAAGCCATGTGTAGTGCCAAAATTTCTCTCTTTATTGATATTATTTTAACTGTAAAATAGGCACACAGCCAACGCGTTTCGTTCCCTTGTGCCAGGGGAACTTCGTCAGGGCTGTAACAAACATAACATAACAAACATAAATATACATATAAAAAATACACAACAAATATAAATATAAACTACATATGAGACAATAGAAATAACATATTTAAACAGAACTGAGAAAGAAAAAACAATTAAAAAAGCAGAAGAGTAACTTCAATAACCAAATTCAAATCCAAAATGACCTAAAGATGTTAAAAGAATTCCGACAAGAATTATATTAAATGAAGAATCAAATCATACAATAAGACACCAATGAACATAATACAAATACAAACGTTAAGAACATACATTATTATCCACTAAAAGAATATTAACAGGTGAGAGACAATACGCTAAAAGAAAAATAAGTAGAGCAAATTAATACTACAACAGGAAAAAAAAAATTTTAGTTATAGTATTGAAAAGGAAAAGAAAAAGAAAACAAGAGAGAAAGAAAAAAGAAAAAGAAGAAAAAGGAGAAAGAAAGGGAAGAAAGAAAGATTAGCGGAAGAGATAAAAAAGAAGGAAAAGAAAGAAAAAGAAAAAAAGGGGGAAGAGAGGAACGCAGAAACCGATAAGGACCTAAGTTAAAATTGTGTACAAGAATAATTAAAATTAAAATTCACCTAAATCAAGGTTGAATGAGACACCCCTTTACAATCATGTGGGTGTTAAAACGCACGATTAGGAATCGTTGATAAAGTCGAGATAGACAATATTTCAATTTGGATGGTAGTAAAGGAAAAAGAACGAATTGCCATGGTAGTATTAGCACAGGATTTTTTTTTAAAAAGTTTAGTACATACCAATCTTAAATGATGGTTCGCTCAAAAAACAATCAGAGAATTGGACAGGAACAATATTCATAATAAGTATCAAAGGATAATCAACCAGAAATGTAATTTAATTTAATGAGTGGCTAAATGTTTGGCCCAATAGCCAAAACAAATAGTACGGTCAAAAAAGAATCAAAAAATAATTAAACAGGAACAATATCCATAATAAATATCAAAGGGTAATCAACCAAGAATATAATTAATTTAATGAATAGGTAAATGTTTGGCCCAATTGCCAAAACAAATAGAGCAAACATTGTATATCATACCATAGAAAGTAGTCAGTGTGTCTGAGGTATTTTTAAATGATTATGACAACACCGTAATTGAGAGAGGGGATAAACTATTTCCTGATCCAATTAAACAGTATAAAAACAGAGCAGGGGTGAGTGTAATAGTACAATGCACTTTAAAAAAGTGACCATATATTTGTCACAAAATGTCCAAAATAAATCTCACCCAAAAAGTCAGGAAAGTCATCTGGTAGTGTAAAAGGAAATCAATCCCGTGTCCACATCAGTATTAAATGAGCCACAGTCGTTTTAGACAAAAGTAACAAGGTCTAAAGTGAAGAAAAGAAGAAATGTCGCAAGATTGGAATGCGTCCCATATTGACCAGCTCATGTTTAAAGCCTTACCATCATGTATAATGCTATATTGCAGCTATACCAAGCTCCAAAAAAGTATATATTACATAAACATTCAAAAGTAGCACATATAAATATAAATTAATAGTGTAACACCAACAATAGTCCATTCTGATAGAGCCGTGGTCCAACAACTAGCATACTTGGGTTCAAAGATAACATGACTGGCAGTGCCTACAATAAAGCAACTGACGCAAACACGATAACAATACCACGTGCAAACATGCAGCGAGTTTGTATGTATGCCACATACAAATTGGCATAAGTATAACCGTGTTTTACAAATGGCGATATCAGTTGGACATAAGTCTATCAAAATGCGGTGTCAAGTGGAGAATGGGGCATTTGCAGTAAGAGGATTCTATGTAGAACCCAATCCAACCGGTATATCAAATATACCCAACCGCCAGAAAGAATTATTAAAAGGAGCAAAGTGCATAAGGGACCCAATGCCCGTAGACATCTAAGTCCCACAATAACGCAAAACAAATAAAGCAACGCGCATTATCTAGCGCCAGAGCCTTACCTACTTACTCCGTGTATGGCGACCGCACAGCGTGATAACTAGCGGGAAGTAAGCAGAAATGCTCACGCCACCGGGCTAAAAAGCCCTAACCTGCACGGCCGTGATTGAACGTAATGACGTCATTATTATAAAAAACGGCACTAGCACCAATAAAAAACAACTAATAGACAGTCATAGAATGGCGGCCATCTTATAGTATGTTTCGAGCATACAAAACGGAACTGTCACCAACAGAATCCAACCAGAAATTCGATCGTCGCATAGCGGCCACCAAACAGCACTAGCACTAATGTAATACAACTAAAACAGTAATAGAATGGCGGCCATCTTATAGTATGTTTCAAACATACAAAACGGAACTGTCACCAACAGAATCCAACCAAAAATTCAATCATCACGTGGCGGCCATCTTATAATGTGTTAAAGGCCCGATTGAATTACCTTAAATTCATAGTACAGAGAAAGAATCGTACTAAATTGCTATCAATAATGAGGTCAAAAACCACTTATCGGCCTATGCGATGAAATACCAGGCACTGTGAATAAATGAAATTGGTACGAAGCAATTTAATAGGGAATCTTAAGGCATGGCACCTATAACCTCATAGAGCCCCTCACTGCTTAATAGATATATCCTACAATTCTGAAATAATCGAGGTAGATAGAAATGACAAACCAAACATAGGATATAGATTATTGGCCAAAGGCCTAGAAGTAGGTTGAATAGAAAGAACAAAACATAAATAAATCAGAGGGGAAACATTCCAATATTACAAGAGACTATGACATTACTTTACCAGTAATACTGTTATCACCATGGGCGAAAACACCCATATAGGTAAATACATACAACCATGCATAACTTAAAATTGATAAGATAAATATTGTAGTTACCAAGGTGGGGGTATTTATCCTAAAGGGACCACTATCTTTATCATAGGTCGGAGGAAAGACATTCTAATATTGCAATGGACTAAGACATTACATTGCCGGTGATATTGACAACATAATGAGGGAAATATCTACATAGGTCAATACACGTAGTCATAATTTACTTGATGTCAATGGGATTAATGTTGTCTCTACCAGAATAGGGGTATACACCCCCCAAGAGAACCAAACTTGGTTAACCAAGAAAATAATGCAACTCCCTATCCGTATTATGACCCATTTGCGTAGCATTCAAACGACAAATCCATTTGGCTTCCTTACGTCTGACCAACAGCTCCCGGTTTCCACCCCTATTTCCCAATGGTACATGGTCAATTCCGTGAAACCAAAAGGAGCTGTCTAAAGGATGCACGTTTGCGTAATGTTCACTCACAGGGTATCGACTATCCTTATTAAGTATAGCCCTTCTATGTTCCTGAATTCTAACTTTGAGTGGACGTACCGTGCTTCCCACATATATGATATTACAATTGCAACCCAGAACATATATTACATGTGTGGTTTTGCAATTAATAAAATGTGTAATCTTATGTTTAGTGGCAGTATTGTAGATGAAATCTGTAGTTTTATTTCTCCCAAAAGAACAAACATTACAAAAACCGCATGTGTAGAAGCCCAATGGTTTAGGTGCTAACCAGGTTTCACGGTTGTTGGTCACATAACTAGGACACAGAGCATTACGTAGAGACCTACCTCTACGATAAGTAATAGAAGGTTTATCAGTTATATAATCACTGAGGCCCGGAATGTTTCTGATGATGCTCCAAGTCTTCCTTAAGATGTTATATACTTTGCTACTGTTTAGATTATATTCAGTTACTAGACTGACAGCCCTGTTATCATGTGTTGTGTTAGTCTCCCGCGGTTTGTTACAAAGTGTATCCTCCCTTCTAAGTTGTTGAGCTCTTACAATTGCTTTATCAACTACCTCTCTATTGTATCCTCTTTTGAGGAATCTTTTCTTGGATTCCGAAATGTTCCTTTGGTATGTATCTTCCTCACTGCAGTTCCTTCTCAGCCTGACCATCTCACCATATGGAATATTATTGATAACGGAGCGAGAATGGGCGCTACCAGCATGTAGAACTGCATTACACGCAGTCTCCTTCCGATAGAGAGTACTTTGTACAGTGTTCTCCTTGACATAAAAATGTATGTCCAAGAAATTAATTTTTTCTCTGTCATGTGTCATGGTAAGTTTGACATTGAAGATGTTACTGTTAAGGTAAGTATGATATTGATGTAGTTGGTCGGCGGTCCCTGACCACAGAACAATGATGTCATCAATGTACCTCCCCCAGAACACGATATATTCGGTCCAGGGGGAGGCACGTCTGTGCCAGGCATACTCCCTCTCAAACCACCCCATAAAGAGGCAGGCGTAAGAGGGAGCAAATTTCGAACCCATGGCGGTCCCCAGTATCTGATGGAACCAGGCAGTATCATGTAAAAAAAAATTGTTACTTAGAATTATATCGATCATTTCTAGTAGCATCTTTATTTGTGATGTTTATGTCGTCCCGCTAGACCAGGAAGTGAAGCGAAGCGATAGCGAAGGTACAGGCATACTATAGAGTGGTCGTAAATCAATGGATCTATTGGGGGCTGGAGCCAATAACATGGAAAATGGTGATGGCGTTCAGTTTTAGTGAAACAAAAGAGTGATTGCGAGCATCCGGACTTACTGCATATTACCGCATATTTCCCCCCATGCTTCTTTATTTGCTGGCTGGTGCAGTGAAGCCTTGAACAGGCGAGCGGCCTCAGTGGAGCCCGTTGGGCCGCCCGGCCGGGACTCCTGCTGGGCTCGAGCGGCTCGGGAGCTCGGTAGGGGCCGGAGGGCAGTGGCCCAGCGCTCCATCCGGGGCAATCTGGGCAGAGGCAGCACAGGAGCAGGAGGCTCCTTACACGAGAGGAATTGTTGCGAGGCATGCAGGCTGCTGGAACCCTCGCAGTACATAAAGCAGGTGCCCCTGGAGGTCTCTGGAGCTGGGGAAACTTCACGGCATGCAGATCAGAACACAGGTCAGAGTTATGATAAAGGGGGCTACGTTGTGGGAGGATATGTGAAGAGGAAAGTAGGAAAAAAAGGCTGTATTGATGTTAAGGTCAGAGAGCAGATATCTCTAACATTAAAAAAGAAAGGAGGTTTTTCTGGTACAAAAGAAGCGGATTGACAAAACACAGTGGTCTCTCAAGTATCAGAGAGTTGGGAGGAGGCATTGGAAAAAAGTGCTCCCCAGGGCAGGTATCAATTGAGAAGTTTGGGGACAAAAAGCTCCACGGGGGGCACGCAGGTTAAAGCCCGGAAGACCATAACGGTGTCAGAGGCTGCTGTTTCAAAGCAGGACGGTGCAGCCACAGGAGAGTGGGTAAGTCCAAGAAGGAGGAAGCTGAGGGGAAAAAAAGGGGAGCCGCAGATAAACTTGAAGATTACACCCTCACTAAGGACTTTTTTTAAGGCGGTACCGAAGACCCTGTTACTAAAAAATCCAACTTTAGCCTGTCCAGTGAATAGGCTGCCAGAAGGCCAAGATATTAGAAGTCCAAATAGGTTTCAGGTACTGGCAAGCATTCCTGAGCCTCAAGAGGTAGTTATCTCAAACGTACTCAAGTCAGATCAGGAGGAGAAAAGGATTTCTCCCTCCTCTAGAGTTATGGAGTCCTCTCCCCCACAGACAGGAAACTCGCAGTCAGAGTCAATACCTTATGAGGATCTACCCTCATCGATTGAGTGGGGGGGGGGGGTAGTCAAGCTCAGCAGGGATGGCGCAATCACAAGTTCAACCGCAACCTCAATCACAGTCCCAATCAGTCACATATCTAATCCAGCTGTTAACCACTGAGGTTAGGAATAGATTTGAAATATCAGAATCAAATCAAAGGGAGATCAGCCTGCGACAGCTTGGAAAGGAAGCTGGATGATCTTGCCACTAGGACAATGCAGCTGGAGATTTCAGTGAGAGACCAAACGCTCCAATCGGAGGCTAATAAAAAGGAGATTGTGCTCTTAAAAGGGAATGAGTTACTATTTAAAGAAAAGATGGAGTCTCTAGAAAACAATCAAAGAAGCAACCTCTGTATACTGAAAATTCCAGAAGGGGCTGAGGGGGATGACGTGAAGGCCTTTGTAGCGAGATAAGGTTAGGAATTCACACCGATTGTACGGAACAAGATTTTCTCAAGTACATACAGGAGGTCCATAGAGATCCATTTAGGGCGAACCCGAACAAAACAAAACCAAGAGAAATTTTGGTAAATTTCCATACTTATAAAATTAAGGAAGAAATCCTTACAAAGGCATTAAAAAAGAAGACTATCAGTGGGCGGTATCAATTTTGAGATAAGGTCCGATGTCTCCCAGTTTATGGCTAACAAGCAGTGGGAGTTAGGTAAATTGATTGAACCTTTTAAAAAGCTGGGTGCGACGGCACAGCTGAGATTTCCTGCCAGTCTGCGGGTAATGCATAACAATAAGATGCAGAATTTCCACAGGATACAGGAGGCTGAAGAATTTCTTAAATCCTTATCATATACAGGGGCAAGTTAGCGAGGGTAGAATATGCGGATATGAATATTCCTACTCTTTCTCCTTTTCTACTTTTGGTTGAGTATTCCCTATCATATTTTCCCCTCTCTTCTTGTTTTTCTTCTACTTCCTTTCTTGGTTTATATGGTCGACACGGTTTTCTGGTTTTCCTGTTCGGATTCAAGCAGAGAATCATCTAAAAGTTATGGATCGATTCAGCGGAACGAACCTTTAATTTTGGTTATTGTCTCACAACTTTGGGGGACCTCCTCAGGCTTAGGCCATGAAGAGGAGGAGGGTTTTCCAAGGGAGGGGGTCAAGGGTAGGCTTAGGTGCACGAGTGGGGGAGCAGCTGGGACTCCGGCTCCAATATGATAACAAATCTAAGGAGTAAAAGATGACTACCAGCCAGAATGTGCAGATAGAATTTCTATCATGGAATGTCAATGGGCTTAGAGTGAAACATAGAAGGGAGAAGATTCTGCAATATTTAAAAGATGTTCCTGCCCAGATTATAATTCTTCAAGAGACCCATCTAACTAGCGAAGAGATGAGAGAGGTATTCAAATCTAGAAAATGGCTACAGAAAGTAGTATTTTCTGACCAACTAACCATAAGAGGGGTAGCGATTCTTGTTAAAACCAATCCCCAGATCACAATAGAGGATAGTAGAGTGGATAAGGCTGGTAGATGGGTGATTGTTAAGCTGAGATGCTATAATCAAGCCTATACTGTGGTCGGTTATTATGGTCCTAACCTAGACGATCCTATCCCGTATGGCAATCTACTTTCAGAACTTTTAAACTTTTCTGACCCTGTTATTATGGCTGGAGATTTTAATGTGGTGTTAGATGTTAATCATCATCATCAATATACTTTATTTCGGCCTACAAGACCATTAAAGTACAAAACACATTAAAATACAATATACATATATGCAATTCATTAAAACTATACTCTTCCATTATGCATTTCAGCTAGTCTATATACCTTTTTTGTGCTTACAGGCAGTATGATTTAGAAAAGACTGATATATGTTTCCCCGGATCGTTGATCTTCTCAGAGGGGTATAATTTAAATTACTAGGGAAACTAAATAGGGAGGTTATTCCCAACCCATCCCGTATTCATTCCTTTGGGGAACATCTGTTACCTCAATTGTGCAAAGTCGCAAATATTTAAAAATCCCACTTGAACTAAAATATTCATACAAAAAATCAATAATATATGAATTCAATGTATCTTTCAAATCTTAAAATTGTACACTTCATTTACGAACATAATAATCAGTAAAACTCCTATTGTCAAAATAGTGCGATATTTGCACAAATGTACATGATTTCCCTTTTATGCGCCTTATTTCTTACTAGAGGGGCTTTCATGCCTCCGTTGCAATTCTACTTTGGTTACTGGAATGCCCCCATAGACCCACCAATCAATCCTTAGATCGGTTAGATTTACTAACTGCTTCAGGTCTACAATACTAATTTAAAGTGGTGACCAATCACCACTTCTTTAGCCCAGGTCCATATCTTTACTAAAAATAAGGATTCCTCGAACCCACTCGTGTGCGGACTATAATCTTTGCCCCTTCTTTTTTCTGATAAAATTTATGGCCAATAGAAAACGACTAACACCAAATACTGTTAGATGTTAATCTAGACCGCTCCACCAAAAGTAGAGCTATGGTACATAATAAGACACAATCCTTGATAAAAAAACCTCAATAAAGGAATTAGGTTGGTGCGATATCTGGAGACAGAGAAAAGGTGCCTTAAAGAGCTTCACCTTTAATAATAAAAAATATGGGCATCAATCAAGAATAGATCTATTCCTAATTAGTCAAAACATAAAGGATCAGGGTAGAGATGTTAGTCACGTGGGATCGCACCTGTCAGACCACTCGGCCACTACCTTAGCTTTGGCCCCCTTAAGTATTGCAGTGCAAAGGAGATGGACTATTGATCGCACTATATTACTTGATGAGGATATTATAGAGAAACTTGGGCTGGAATCTCAAGAGTTCTTCGAGGATAATATGGATAGCGCACCAATAGGAATGGTTTGGGATGCCTACAAAGCCTTTTATAGGGGGAAAATAATGTCTATCCAATCTTATAAGAGTAAGCAACGTAGGGCAGAGATAGCGAATATTGAAAACAAGAACAGCAGCTACAAGGAAGTAGGGCAGAACAAGGGTCACAGCAAACTTCTATCCAGGCTCTTAGAATGGACCTTGCGGGTTAGTGGAAGAAAGACTACAAGAAAGATGGCGAGCTAGTAAAATGGCCCATTTTAATTATGGAGAAGGCTGCGGTAAGCTACTTGCATGGAAAGTGAAAAACGACCAGGCAAAATGCTTTACAAAAGAAGTAAGATGTGGGGCTACGGGAAACCCTACTCTGACAAGGGACGGCATAGAGGAGGCTTTTCTAAGCCACTTTGGGAAAGTATACTCGGAGGATTTAATAACGACGGGAGGAGAGGTGGAAGAATGGTTGGGTCAAGAAGTTCCCCGTACAGTTTCTGAAGCCCAAAGGGAAGCAATCAATAGCCCTATGACAGAAGGTGAAATTAGGACCTCCATCAGAGCAGGGAAATCAAGTAAAGTGCCAGGTCCAGATGGCCTCCCTGTTGAGATATATAAAAAGTTAGGGGAATAACTTGCCCCGGTTATGGCTAGGCTGTTTTCAGCTATCTTCGAAAGTGGCAGGGAGATTCCCCCCTCCTGGGATGAAGCCATTGTTACTCTGATACTTAAACCAGATAAACCACCAAACTGTTGCGATTCTTATAGGCCTATTTCGCTACTTAACTCCAATTATAAAATCTTTAGAAAAATACTGGCAGATAGGCTTATTGGGGTGGTGGGGGAGCTCCTTCACGAGGATCAGAAGAGCTTTGTGCGAGGTAGGGGAATTAAAGATCTTACCTATAACTTAATTGGAGCTATAGACAGCATCCGCGCATAAAGTACAATTGGCAGTCATCACCTTGGATGCGACCAAGGCCTTCGATAGGGTAAACTGGCCCTATCTGCAAAAAATCTTGAGGCTATCTAACTGGGGGGAGAACGTTTGTAGGGCAATAGAGTCACTTTATAAAAATCCTACAGCCAAAGTTTTGGTAAATGGAAACCTCTCAAAGTCCTTCAATATCTCTAGGGGGACCAGGCAAGGGTGTCTGCTATCTCCCCTCCTATTCAATTTATATATCGAACCCTTAGCGGTGAAGATAAGAAATCACAATAGTATACCTTCTTTTAAGTTTCGGGGTTGGGAGAAAAAAGTGGGGCTGTATGCCGACTACCTAGTTGTATATACTTCCGAGCTTAGTACTTCACTACCTGTAGTGTATGAACTGTCATCACGGTTTGGGCGTATCTCAGGCTATGAGATAAACGGTCGTAATGACCTCGAACATCAATTCGCAATTGGATTGTATTAAGGAGAAAATGAGATACCTAGGCATTAAAATTGTTCAGAAAATAGAACAAATCCCAGAAACTAACTTTCAAAAGATCAGTAAGGAAGTGGGGAGACTTTTGCGGAGCTGGTCCCATCTTCCCTTGACAATTTATGGCAGGGTCAATCTTGTGAAGATGACAATTCTCCCTAAGCTTACTTTCCTCTTTCAGAATATCCCCATGGCCTTTAAGGAAGAATGGCTTAAAAGAGTCCAGTCAAAAATAACTAGTTTTATTTGGGCCTCAAAAGGGGTTCGAATTGCGTGGAAGAAGCTTAGACGGCAGTATGATAAAGGGGGCCTACAATTGCCGTATCTATCCTATTATGCCTGGGTCTTTCTTTTAAAAGGAGGGAAGATGCTATTCAGTACAACGGATGGCTCCGATACCGGAAAAATGTTCAGGGCAACGCTCTATGATGTGAAGGGGGGCGAGCTAGGTTTTATACATAAATTCGAGGACCCCCGATTCTTTAAAAAAGTGTGACTTAAGACCTTGCAGTGCTTTGCAGTCACATGGCATAAAATCAGGAGAGAATTAAAACTCAACTACTACAGTGGAATGGCACCTATCTGGGACTCTCCTGGGTCTCCAGAGTGTCCAAGGACAGCCTGGCTCTTCCATTAAGAGAAGCAGGAATAATAACATGGGGTCAATTGGTAGAGGACGGAGTCCTGATCTCTTGGAATAAGGGGCAAGAGATAGCTAACAACCGGCTGTCAAGATTTAAATATCTTCAAATCAAGAGATGGAGTCGCTCTGCTTGTTTCGGTATGGGACTGTCAAATGAACTAGAATCTCGGATGATGAGCAATGTTACCCGGAAAAAAGAAGTGGCGAACAGGTACTGGCTCTTAGTGGATTTATCGGATGGAGACTTCAACTTGCCAACGACATTGTGGGAGAAGAGCTTGCCGGGGATGCAGATGGGAGACTTATGGCAAGTATCTTGTGACATTTTATACTCCACGGTGCGTGCTGCAAATTTAAGGCGGAACCACCTTTTCTGTCTCCACAGGGTCTATTGGACTCCGCACAAATTATCTAAACTGGGTAGATGTGCTACGCCGAGATGTCCAAAGTGCGGCAAGGAAAAGGGAGATGACATACATATGTTTCTGAAATGTCCTGAGGTCCAAGGGTTCTGGTTGGATGTGAGTAATACTATATCCATAATACTTGGAGACACTCTCCAGGTAAGCAAAACTCTTGTTTTCTTTGGGATTCCGGAATATCATGAATCTTTGTTAAATAATACTAAAAAATTGATATTCTACATGATACTGCTTGCCCGTAGAGAAATATGTAAGAACTGGATAAAATCCACCCCACCAAATAAAACAGAATGGATGATTTCAATAAAATACATTATCCGGTTAGATAGGGCATCCGAAAGTAAGCGGAATGAGTTTTGGCTCCCCTATTAGAACTGGGAGAAATCCTTCACCCATATACAGTCCAATGATTAGGCCTTTATACCATATTGCTGTTTTATTATGGTGGTAGCTCCACAGATGGTTGTGTGAAACTGAGTTATCTATGGTTGGAGAATTGGAAGCAAGGTGTAAAATGATCCATCCTTGGTCTAGAACAAAGATCTCTGGCCGGTGCTACACCAAGGGAGACCCCGGAGTACGGATTATCTTTTGTTAACCAAGGCGAATGAGGACAATAAAAATAAAAAACTTTATCTAAACCAACAAGACCAAATAAGACAAAAATCCAACATACAATACTGTAAAAATAGTTACTTTGCAACATAACCTTTAAATTGCAGAAATATCTCAAAAACACAGTTCTTCTGAGTCTGTAGCTCCGTCCGGGCTACAGCGATGCTGAAAATGATAGAGTCTAACAGTTCTAGCTGACCGCGTCGGTACGGGCCAGCTAAAGCGTTGACAGACTCGTAGGCAGTACCTTTCTTGTTGCTGCTGATTCCATTGGTAATAAGGCAGTCGGGGCAACCGTCGCGGTTGCGATGTGAAGTAAAAGCGGTGCAGCGTGCGGTGCCCTCACGGCGCGGTGCAGGCAGCGGCTCAGTGATGGTCGTCCAACGGCGTCGGTGAAACCAAGGCTTACGATGCGGAGTGAGGTGGTCCTCGATGCGGTGCTGGCAGGTCACGGTGCAGGCGAAGGAGCCGGTCGATGTTCGGGTCGGGCAGCGATGGTGTCGGTGACGTCCGGGCAAAGTGAAGCGAGGCGGTACGGAGTGTGGTGCCCACAGGACGCAGTGGAAGAAACGGCTCGGTGACAGTCGCCCAGCGGCATCAGTGAGACCAAGGATGCGGTGCGAAGTGCAGCGGTGCGAAGTGCAGCGGTGCGAAGTGCAGCGGTGCCTTCTGCTGTGCCTTCAGGACACAGAACCAGCAACGGACTCTGTGACAGAGTCGGCTGCTCTTTTCTTCTGCGGCGACTGAAACCAGCGGTTCCAGAGACGGTGCCCAGAAGGATGGTGAAGTCTTTGCTGTTCCTGAGACTTCTTGAACAGGGGGCAAGCTCTACCTCAAGCCCTTGGAGATACTTTGTCAAGCAGGATACACACACAGTTCTCTCCTTGGCAGAAACAGCTACTGCAGGCCAACCCCAGACAGCACACAGCAAAGGAGCAGTACTCCTCCTCCAGCTTCTTCCAACTCTTCTTCTTGTCAGAGGTTCCTCTTTTTTTTTACGAAGTTTTATATAGCGCCAACTTGACCCAAATGTATCGGTATCAGAGCGCTTTACATAGCACCAGTTGCATTACATGAGGACACATTCATTTTTTGTTAGGCACGGGGCGATTAAGTGATTTGCCCAGAATCACAGGATGTTCAGCGTCATTGCAAAGACTCGAACCCGGTTCCCCAGATTGGAGGTCGACCGCCCTAGCCGTTAGGCCAACTCCTCTCCCTCTTGAAGTACCAAAGTGATCTAAAAGTCTGGGGTCTGAGCCCCACTTTTTATAGCACACGTTCCTTTGTTCTCTGGTGGCAGAGAAGCCCTTTGTCCAGCCAAAACCAGTTCTGTCCTCTCTGGTGCAGCTGCCCGGCAGGAGGTGGAGACAACATTGTCCAAGGAAGACCAGGCCGTTTCAGGTGTGAAAGAAATCTCCTCCCCCTACTCTGAATGCAGCCCAGGTCTATTCAGCCCAGGCCTGACTCACCATGGAAAGGCAGGACACACCTCATCCCCACCAAGTGGCTGTCTGAACAGAATGCACATCCCCAGCCCCTGTCACTCCAAAGCCAGACAGTCAATACACAAACCAAGCAGAGACACACTGGATGGCTAAGCAAGAAAATACCCACTTTCTAAAAGTGGTATTTTCAAACCCAGAATATAAAAATCATCCTTACTAAAAGATGCATCTTTATATTCTGAGTTCAGGCATACTAAACTCCATTTTCCCATCTTGTTCCCATGGGCAGTTATACTTATAAGATGTTATAAGTAAACTCCCTATTCTATCCTATGGGACAGATAGCCTTTCAATAGTGAAAAAGGCAATTGGCAGTATTTCACTATCAGGACATAGCCTTTCAATAGTGAAAAAGGCAATTGGCAGGATTTCACTATCAGGACATGCCACACACATCAGGGCATACACTGCACCCTGCCCACAGGGGTACCTTGGGCCTACCTTAGGGGTGACTCACATGTAAGAAAAGGGAAGGTTAGGGCCTGGCAAGTGGGTGAACTTAAATTAAACTCACACTATGTACTGGGTGGAAAAGGAGGGACTGAAAAAGCAGTACTATGTTAAGACTAGAACCCTCACTCACCCAAGGGTGACATGCTTCATCATGGGGTCCCCTCTTTACACTGGGACCGCAAGGATCCCAGTGTGGGCTACAACTCTCCCGCTGGAGAAGAGCGGGGGGGTATCACAAGCACTGTAAGTACTACTTCCTATGTGGGGAGGGAGGGGCAGAGTGCAGAGCTACCTAGGGGTAAGGTGAATAAAACTATCTCCTGATGGGCAAAAAGCTTTATTCTGGTGCCCCCAGTGGATAGGATTAAAAAGAGCTCAGTGATTAGGGGTTAATGATATTACTCTATTATGTGGTCAACATGTTTCTGCCGTGTTAGACTAAAGGTTCATGGCATGCTTCAGGACAAAGTATATATGTCACTTCGAAATATAAAATAACCAACAAACCATACAGTCACGGTATTGGTTATTCTCGTGGCACCAACAGCTGGTAAAGTCCACTAGATGCTGTAAATAAAACCCAACATGTGAAAACAGTCCTCTTGTAGATATTACACCAGTGTCAATCACTAGCACTGCAAAACTGATGTGAAGTGGGGCTGTGATACCAGTGAAAAACTATAAATGACCTTACCATCACATGTATGTAAAGGTCTGCTCTTCCGTCATCGGTCCCTTCAAAGTGGTTCAGAGCTATGTGTGTATACAGAATAATAATACTCAAAAAATGTTGGGGAAAGAATTATAAAAAGAGAGAACATAGTAAGGTAGCCTTTAAAACAAGCTATTACTGAGAGTACGTAGTATATCTATACTCTTGTGGGGGCCCTTATTGTATAAGGTGTACAGGTGAAATGCTGTTGTGCAAGACCTAGACTGTTTACAAGCCCATAACAATGTCGCCATGCCCACTCTCTAAAGGAGCTACTAAAAAGTAAAACTGCCCACCTTTTGAATCTCGGGAGAGGACAAAACTAAGGGACACAAATGTACTTTATAATTACGATTTAAAGGACAGGCGACAGAAACATACTGTAGAGGACGGGCCACGTTATGTCTAAAAACTCAGTCGGTCGGAAGGCAACTGGCGAAAGTACCTAGTCCGAGAGTGACCGCTACGGGGCCGAACTAGACCGTAACAGAAGGTATGTATAATGGGGGCAAACAAGTAGAGCTGACATACCTACAGAGTCTTGATGAGCCGCGTCTCGCGAAGGGCCGGTGGGAAGGAGACTCAGAGGAAACGTGTCCATTTAACTTCCGTGTAACATCCCGAATGTGCAACCCGAGTGTTCACGGAACAACCGGAAGTACATCCCGAGTATTCACGGGAAATGTAGTTCCTAGTATAGTCATGTGATTCTCAATGCATGATTAATCGGTCTTAGTCCAAAACATACACAAGGTTGCTCATCTAACGTTCAGGGCGTTTAATTGAGGGACCAACTAATTGTCATATCTAGTGACACAAGGACAAATGCTGAATGTTGTTATATCCTACAAATATATACCGGCAGAAAACGAATGTTATATTGGGGCCATGTCAAATCAAGGACAGATATTGCACAGCTTGTGTATACCAATTGGGCCCACTTGCCAGGTCGACATGGTAGTACCAAACTGAGCACAGACACTGCAGTGGCAGGCCTGAGACCCTTTTGCATGGCTGCTTGTGTGGGTGGCACAATCAGTGCTGCAAGCCCGCTAGCAGCATTTGGTTTACAGGCCCTGGGCACACAGTGCACTGTAATAAGAACTTAACATTAAACCAAATAAGGCAATTATGGAAACACTAATCCATGACAACCATTTACAGAGGGAGCACTTGCACTTTGGCACTGAACAGCAGTGGCAAAGTGCCCAAAGCATCTAGACCAGCAAAAACGAGGTCCAACACACAGTAAAAACACAGGAGGCAAAGGCAAAAATACAGGGGAAACCCAAGCCAAGGATGCCAGGTTTAAAACACTGCATTTACTGACTTTTTAAAAATGTGTTAATAGCTGAGTGACAGAAGGGAAAGAAGTGGCAGACAGACAGGAGGGAAAGGTGAATGGATCTATGCCATAGGTACAGTAGAAAGGAGAGATTTCCATGGAGGCATAAATTAATTTTTGTAAGCAAATTCTTCCATGGGAATCCATGTAAACCAGTTTGACAAATCAATTGAAAAGCATTGGTGGTATTGTTCAATGGCTTGGTTCAACCGTTCCGTATATTCATCAGTCTGTGCATGATAGGAAAGTGTTTACTTCTGCTATTCTCAGGAGTTCCTTCCAAAAATGTGTGATAAACTGTGACCCTCTGCTGGTAAGGATAACATTTGGATGACTATAGAGTCTAAGTATATGCTAGAGAAACACCTGAGCCAATTGTACTGCTGTGGGGAGACCCTTTAAAGGAACAAAATGTGCCAACTTGGAGAAATAGTCAAGCATTACCAGCAGCATATCAAATTCTTTTGAGGGTGGCGGTGCAACTATACAGTCCACAGATATCACAGACTATGACAAGAGTGAATACTGGTAGTGCTTGTGACAATCCTGCAGACCATGAAGTGGCTGTCTTTGCTTGTGCACAAATCAAACATTGGTTAATGAAGTCCTTCGCTGAAGCACACATATTGGACCATCAAAAATGTCTCAATCTTAGCTTGCATTTTTCGCACTCCAAGATGCCCAAGAATGGGTGAATCATGGCATCATTCCATAACCTGTAATTGGAATTCCTCATGGGGCAAGTATAATGCTTTGTTCCAACATGGCAGATGGCCTCCCTTTCTTCTAGTGTCTGGTTCCTTCTGAAGTCCATGCACTTCATTGATCTGCCCTTGTCTGAAACAAGCTTGATCTATGAATTTGTTGATTGTTTCTGCAGCAGAGAACATATCAGACAGGAGGTTCAGAGCTCTCCTCGGTTCTTCCTTTTTTTCCAATAGTTGCAAAAAGGCATCCACCTTCCCATGACTATTTCCAGGTCTATCAGTTAAACCATACAGAAATCTGGAGGCGAATAAAGACCACCTACAATGTTAAGCATTCAGACACTTCAGGGAGCATAAACAAAAAAGATTTTTATGATCTGTCCAGATGTTGAGTGGCTGAATTGCTCCTTTTATGTAGCGTCTCCATTGAGTGAATGATTCCTTGATGGGTAAAGGAGATAGCAACATGTAGAGGCATTGGTCTCTACAATAAGCATGAGTTGCATATTGGCATGTTTCATAATCAGTGCTGTTATGAAAGCTGTTTTGAGGTCTTAAATGCAGTCTTATTCTGGCACCCAATTGGAAGGCTTTCTTTTCTTAGTTTCAAAATAGGCCATACAATTGTTGCAAAATCCTGAATAAAATACCTCAGGATCATATGATCATCCAGATATGGGATCATAAAGGTATCTAAAGGGTCTATAAATATATAATTGACAAAGTGCTGGAATGCTGCAGGAGTACTGCATAAGCCAAACAGCATGACAAGATATTTGCAATGACCATAGCGAATGTTGAATGCGGTCTTCAATTAATCCCCCTCATGAAATGTGACCGGATTACAGGCTCCCTGAAGATCTAATAGAAGAACATGATAGCCTCCTTAATCTGGTCCAGCAACACCAATAGAGAGAGCGTAAGGATACCTTTTTCTGATGGTGTTCCGTTCTCCTTAGTCTAGGCACGGCCTTTATAAACAATTCAGTTTGGGGATGAAGTACATTGAAGCTCTTGCAGCGGATGTAGAATGAAGGCTTGGTCTAAGCTTTCTTGAAGATACTGTTTTAGAGCCTCCACTTAAACAGCCGTGGATACATTCTTCAGTGAGGAACAGGAGCACTCGGATTCAGATCAATAACACAATAAAGAAGATGCGGTTGAAGGGTTTAATTTCTCTTCCAAATAAAAAAGTTCCTAAAATCTTTACAGGTTTCTGGAATCTAGATCTTTTTGGAAGGTTCCGTGTTAGAAAGCTTACACATCTGTTTCTGTATCACCAGACAAGTTTTGAATTGTGGCTATTTCTTTGCAATGGAAAAGAGTATTAAATCAATACTAAGACAAGGGGGTTGTGTTTACAGAGCCAAGGTTCTTAAATTAACCAAAAATCATGGAGGATCAATAAAATTAAAAACGATTTCTTTAACATGCCTGGAATGAGTTGCCATTCCCATAGTGGTCTCCTTGCACACTGCTCCTGAAGTCAAAGCGGTGCCATCAATGCCCTGAATTTCTTCGGGGTGTCTCTTTATTTTGCATTGGAATTTAGTTTTGATTTTTTGTTGAAAACGGACGCCCATAAAGCATTCAGATGCACCAGAGTGGATTAAAGTATGTAGGTGTAACGGCCCTTTATTACTAGAGAACCATTTCCGCATAGAAATGTGCTTTCATATGGACAGACTAATTGGAAATATGTAAGTCTGATCTCTGTTCATCCTCCAGGGGCAGGCTTACTCATTTTCCGACAAGTAAGGGCAATTATTTATAAAATGTCCTAGGTTCTCACAACCCAAACACACCCTTCCAACATCTCCTCTTTGTTTTGCCTAATTGCATAGGTTCAGCTTTGGGTTGAGAATTATCAGACTCTAGTATATAAATTTATTTATTTTAAATCCTCTGTTTTAGTTCCCAAGATCTTTTACTTCTGTCTTTCTTATGACTGGCCTGTTGTGTATTAATTTTTAAAGTTAAGGCAGTAAACGGAGCTGTGTTATCAGGTTGGCTCATAACCAAAGTTGAAGTGACGTTCAATTTTTCCTTTAACCCTTGGTACAATGCTCTTGCGGCTGCCTCATCCGTTCACAGAGCTGCTGCAGACAGATTTGGAAGCAACTTACATGAGTAGTTAGATTTTGTTGAAGGATTAATTCGGTCCTGGTTTGAGTATTCATAGTTCCCCGAAGATCATAGCCGACAGTCACAAGTGTCTGAAGTACAGATTCTTAATACTACAATTAAAAATGCGGGAAAAATGGGGAGGGGATAAGATACTGGAGACACTAGTTGGGGAAATGGTGCCCGCAGCAGCCAAGATTGTCTCAGAACCACAGCTCGATAATCTTGACAAAAAACATAAGCATAAACTATAAATCTGGCAATCAAATTAACATAAAGGTGTAATGAGACTTAACTCCCTCTCGGCAGAGGAGTGCTGTGATTAGGCCAATTCCTACTAGAATATCAATGACCTAATCACAGCACATAGGGTCATGGCACCCCCCTTAGCCCTCATAAAGAGGTCCTCCAATTCCAAGTCAATATAATACTGAAGAGGCGCCAGGTCACTAAACATTTCAGATGCAGTGTTCCTGTCAACTCAGGATGAAGTCCTGGCTCCTGGAAACCCAGCTCAACCACGATACAGCCGTCATCTCCCGCAGAAGTACTACTAGACAATGGTGGGTTCAAAGCCTGAAGGTGCCTACATTAGTTCCCCAGCTTAAAGAAGGATTTGCATGTCAAAGCACAGCACCCTGAGAGTCACCACCAGCGGCCAGCCCAAATCACCAGTTTGTGTGAAGGGTGTTTACCTGCAGCAGCCCATACAGTACTCACCTCAGAAACAGCAAGTAGATATGTCAATCTGTCACTTTCAGAAGAGTGCTGAAAAGAGATGGGCAGCTGGAGCACAGCACTGTGCTCAGTCACTCTGTACCAGAAGGCTCAGTAATGTATGTGTACACTGGGAGGAAAGTAAGGGGGGGTGTTGGGGGCAACGGGACCTCATCGTATCCTTCTCATCACTGGGGAGCCCTCGTGGTTAATGCTTAAAAGTAGAACCTTGCCAAGAAAAAGGTCATGTGCGCCACTCTGCATCCTCACACCAGTACATCACAGTGAGACAACTAAGCCAAGTTAGGCCTGCTCAAGTAGGTATCCAGGCAGACTGGTCTATTCTAGCAGGGACCAGCAAGGGTATTTACATAGGCTCTAAGACTGCAGGCAGGTTGATCACAATGCTCAACTAATTAGATATTCCTCGCAGGAATTATACTCTCTGGCCTTTAAAGCTAACCAGAGAATTGAACCTCACATCAGACATAAGTTGGAACATCATGGACTATTGATTCTTGACCCTATTGCCCCATTGCCCATCCCAGCATTTGAATCCCCGCCCCCAAATCAGAATGAGCACGTCACTACCAGGATAAAGACCTATGATCTGAAAGAGCTAAATTTAATTTATCTCAATACTCGTTCCTTGGTTAAGCACCAATTGGAAATATTTAACCTCTTAGAAACAGAAGCACCAGATCTGTTATTAGTCACAGAAACTTGGCTTACGCTGGAATCTATGCCTGACATCCTAGCGGCTCTCCCTAGCAATTATTACTTGATGCAGGCAAATAGACTTCCAGGGAAAAGAGGAGGAGGAGTAGCAGCAATCATTAAAAAAGATCTCTTGGCCACTTCCATTGCCTCATTTGAATTTGCCTCAGTGGATAGTCTCACACTAAAATTAATATTTCCTAAATCGACATTAGTGTGCATATTGATTTATAGACCCCCTACTGCAATAGGAGATTTTGTCACTGAATTAGCTAATTATCTGACCCCACTTACTATAGACTTTGCAAAAATTGTTTTAATTGGAGACCTGAATTGTTGGTCTACAGAGGAAGGGGGGAGCCGGGGTTCCAAAGAGCTTACAGACCTACTGAATAATTTGAATTTAGAAGGGCATATAATGGAATCCACCCACATTAAAGGGCATGCTTTAGACCAATTATGGACCTCTAATCTTTTGGTCCGTAACTTAATGGTCAAGCCATGTGTGTGGTCAGATCACCACCTGATACACTTTGCTATAAATGGCCTATCTTTATGTAAATCGATGAATGACACGAAATTATTGACTAGAAATTGGAATCGTGTCCACCTACCAGGGTTCCTCAATACATTGAAATCTACTCTCCCGCTTATAACAGATAATGTTAATGAGATGGAAAGAGCTATTTTCAACTGGCAACTATGGGCTTGTGAGATACATGCCCCATTACAATGGAAAGAGAGGGTCTCGCGGCGGCATGAAACCTCTTATTGGTTTACTACAGAGTTAAAACTAGTAAAACTTAAAACCCGACAGGCGGAACGGAAATGGAGGAGAAGCTACTCACCAACTGATAGGAAAAGGTATGAAAAAGCATTAACTGAGTATAAAGTTGCCATTGTGGAGGCTAAAAAGGCCTTTTACACAAATAGGGTGCTTAGCTCTGAAAATAAATCCAAAGATATTTTCAAAATAGTTAGAGAACTCTCTAGTGCTGATCGCATCACATTGGCCATTACTCCTTCACAAGTTTTATGCGACAACTTGAATACTTTCTTTGTTGACAAAATTAAGGTCATCCAGGAATCTATCTCCTCTAACTCTCAAGACTGGAAATTACATAAGCGATATACTAATCCCATAACTTTGTCTACTTTCCTTAATGTTACCTTAGATCGGCTAGTAGAACTTAGAAATAAGATACAATCTGGCTCCCCTAATGACCCCTGCCCTGCTAGGATTCAAAAAGATCTTTTCACACAATTTCCGGACAATTTTCTCTCTCTTCTTAACATCTCTTTGGAGCAGGGGGTGGTCCCTCGTGCTTTCAAAGAGGCAGTGCTGGTTCCGCTGCAAAAGAAAGCTGGAGTAGATCTTAGCTTAATGACTAATTATAGACCGATATCACTCCTCCCATACCCGGCGAAGATACTGGAGGCACATGTTGCAAATCTCCTTTCTACCTTCATTGAAGAGACTAACTTCCTGGATTCCCATCAGGCAGGCTTTAGGCCTTCACACTCTACTGAATCAGTTATCTTGAGTGTAGTGGATGATCTGAAAGAGGGTGCAGACAGGCCCTGGTTTTATTAGACCTATCCGCCGCTTTCGACACCGTGGATCACACCATATTAGCGGATAGAGTGGAAGCGGCGGGCCTGAGGGAGAGGCGCTGGACTGGATGCTCTCTTTTTAAAGGAACGCACTCAATCTGTCAGGCTGGCACCCTTTAAATCAGCCTGGGTCAACACCACATGCGGTGTACCGCAAGGCTCATCTCTCTCACCGCACCTGTTTAACATCTATATCTGTCCTCTGATTCATGCTCTTCAAACCAGGGGAGTGAAGGTATATAATTATGCAGACGACATGCAGCTGATTTTCCCGATTGATGAGACGGAGGAATCTAAGGATTTCTTCCAATATACTATGCTATTCATCAAAGATTGGATGAGTCATAACTATCTCAAATTAAACTCAGACAAAACTGAGATAGTCATCTCCAATAACAGACTCAATCAGTGGACGCCAGTACACTGGCCAGCTGCTTTGGGCACTCCACCTATTCCAAAAAATTCAGTTAAAAGTCTGGGGATTAAAATCGATGCTAAGCTATCCATGCATGAACAGCTCAACCTGGTTACTTCCTCTTGTGTTTACCATCTGAGGACCTTCAGGAAAATCAGGAAATTCTTCACCAGGGAAGCAAGCATGGTTATCATGCTTGCTCTGATCATGTCCAGGATGGATTATGCCAATGCCATCTATTTAGGGCTTCCTGCTAATCAGACCCATAGGCTGCAATTGATTCAAAATCAAGCAGCTAGGCTGGTCTTTCAGCAACCGAGACACTGCCATACTAAACCTCTTCTGAAGCAGTTACACTGGCTCCCGGTGACCCAGCGATTCATGTTCAAGACAGGCTGCATGGTATTCAATGCACTTCACGAAAAGGGCCCCAAATTCATATCTGCAAAGATCTCAAGGTACTTACCCAAACGAAATCTCAGATCCGCCACAATGTCTATGTTGACTATTCCTAGATTTAAGCGCAAGAGAACAGGCGGCTCCTGTTTTTCTGTTCTTGGCCCTACACTTTGGAATTCTTTTCCGATAGACATCAGACTTTCATCTGAGTACACCATTTTCAGAAAAAAACTGAAAACTTGGTTGTTCACTTTAGCCTATTGTTAGTATTCCTCAGGAAGGTTCTCCCTCCCCTCATAGCGCCAAGAGACCTTTGGTATACGTGCGCTTAATAAATTCCCTAACAAACATAAACATCACAAAAGGCTCCAGGTCTGCTCTGCCCCTTATTATGGGCAGCACCAACTTGCTTGCACATACTAGCTCTTGGGAAAGGTCGGGAAGGAAAACAGTCCTACGCATAGCAACCAAGTTGATAGAAATTTACAAAGCAGCCAGCCACCTACTAGCTTGGCTTCCTAGATTTGATAGGCAGTATGGAAACTGATGTAGGTTGTTTTTTGCATTGTTGCTTGAGGGTTTAGTAGCTCACAGGGGTCATTTTGAGAGCCCACATGGCACAGCTCCTCCTACCATCTAAACAATGACACCTTACAGGTAGCTCTGCATTAACATGTGCAGGGTTGTGCAAGGACATCACGCTGATCTGCTCTATGCTTACCCATCCACGCCTTGAAAGAGGTACAGAAGACCTCCAGATCACCAGAATACTCACAAAGATGACCTTATTAGGACTCCATGTCAGTGCTGCAGTTACTTATGCAGCACCACCGAAATTCTAGGTCAGGACCAGAGACGAGGATCATCTTTTATCTTTCTCCACTTTATTGAATAGCAGCCATTTTTTATTCAGTAAACAAACTACATTTCCCATGGAACACTGGGAATAGTAAAAACAAATGATGTCCAACAGTCCCACAATGCAGTAGGTGTCCAATTAGAGGCCAGTATTCCCCAACCTAGTCCTTCGCCTCTGTCACCAACTCCTCTTTCTTCACTGCTTGCAGCCCAGATAAATGTTTTCTCATCTTCTCTCTGCATTTTATGTGTTTTTTTTCTTATTGCTGTACTACTGTGCATGTTTTATTACCATCACGGGAACGCTTTGCGCTCCTACGTGACCATACCATATACTCTTGACATTGGTAGAGTGCAATGGGGTCCTCCCTCCCACCGCGGGGGGGGCTGTGGGAGTGCCGTTTCTATGGTCCACAGCTCGATTTTTGGAATTGCTGTCACTGGGAACCCAGAATCGCTCCGTTTGCCTCAGCCTCTACCTGCCCCTGGAGAGAGACGCCGCTACCTGGGGTCCGTACAGGCTTGCAAGCCTGAATTGTGTATTTACCAGATGCCCTGAAGGGTCAGTAGTAAGTGCCTTCTTGACGCCACACTGGGGTCTGTATGCTTCACAGGCTGAGGAACCTGTAGGGGACACGCTCCCAGGTGGCTTCAGCACCCCTGTCTTAAAATTAAGTGCCAGGAGGGTGGTGTTCCTGGGGCATGGACCCCTCTGAATGAGAGCCTCTGCTCCCCATTGGCTCACTGGACTCCAGCACCCAAATTGGTAGCACCTTGCGCTTAGCCTATATTGGTTAAGGCGCTTATATAGCGCTGAGCTTGGGTTTCCATTGCGAGCCCAGCCCTAGGCTGGTTGTATAGGTTTGCACTGCGCTGTGCCCAGGGAAACCTAGGGGCTCCGGATAGAGATATACTTCTCCGAGTCTAGTGGAAAACCCGCTATCACTGTACCTCTGTACTGTGCCCCACTAATCACTGGCCGTGGAACAAGAGGGTGACGCTCTTTATGAAGAGGATCCTTTAGCTGCCCTCCCATGGGATGACAAATTTTACGATGTTGTAGAGGCATCCATTTACCACGCTGTAGAATAAGGAATGGTACCCAAGGAACAGCGCTTGTCCCAGCACATTGCGCTGGAATGAGCAAAGCTGGACCAGAGTCAAGGCACCATAGCCTCGCCCCCCCCTCCTTCCCAGCCCACTGATGGGGATCCCATACCACCTAAACGCCCCCGGGAGGAAAGGGTGGATCATGATGCCTTTGCGCACCTCAGGGAGGCATTCCTGAAGCAAGCCCCACCGGCCTCTGTGGCTGGAGAGTCCACACGTGGGTTAGTAGACTCTACAACTTCTCTGCCCCAGATGACTAGGCCCACAAGGACACAGACGAGGAGCCGGGACCTTCACGCCCACGGCACCCCTTCCCTATGCCCCCAGCCATGAAACCTCCCTCTCAGGACGAAGGGTCCGATATGTTAGACCCCAAAGACCTTATACATCCCCGGTCTGCAGAATGGACACCCTCCTCTAAGGTGGCAACTTATGTGGCAGGGCAGATCAAATTCCCGCTGGGGAAGGACGCCCGCAATTGCCTTAAAGCAGAATGCCCTCGGCCATCCTTAGAGGGCAAAGTAGCCCTAACCTCTGATCTAGACCGGAGCATGGCCACATTTCTACCAAAATTCATTAAAGACCCCAGGAAGGGCCTTGACAGGACCTGGCGGGCGTGCCAGGATAAACTCCTGGACGCCCTAGGCCCGCTCACCAGGATCCTGGACATGGCAGAAGATGCCAAGGTTTCAAGGAATCTTTTATCCCTGCAGGTTCTCTTCGGGTGGGCGCAACGGGCGTTGGTCGTCATGGACAATGCCAATTGCGCTCTGTCCACAGAGCGGAGGCGCTCCCTTCTCATTAAAGTGGATTAAAGTGGACCCAAAGTTAGAAGACTTGGCAGATTCAGATGCTGGGACAGTGGTACAGGGAGGTCTTTTTGGTGAACCATTTATCAAGGAGCTGGGAAAAATTTGTCAGTACCTATACTTCCCTTGACAAGGACCAATCCTCCATCAAGAGGGTCTTTCCCTCACAGGTTTTCCGTGGGGCCGGCCAAAGCAAGGGCTGCTCGTCCAGCCACTACTCCTTCCAAAATGCCCCTAGAGGGCAAGGCTCCAGACACGGAAAGTATCAAGACCAAGCCCGCTTTGGCACCTTTTACTAGACCCACAGACAACGCTTCAGGGGCCAAGTATACAAAGGCTACGAAGCTGCCTTTAATGCCGATGAGGAGTCCAACCTTCTTCCCTAGTGCGAGTACGGGGTTGCTAGGCATCCTTTTTACACAATCAGCAATCCATTACAAACGATGCATGGGTCTTGCAAACAATTCAGGGGTTTCACATAGAATTTTGCGGTTCCCCCATCAGGGTACATGACCCAGGCCTCTGCAGTTTTCGTGCCACGAGGCCGAGTTGGTGGATGCAGCAGGGCAATCTTAAGAATTTTTGGGGCCCTGGGCCAAGCGTATTTTGGGGGCCACTATTCGGAACAGTTATAGAGCCTGGGCCCACTTGCTCAGTAACACTTACTCAACTGTCTTATTGTGCGACTTGAGGGGTGAGGAGGAAAACATTTTAATCCAATATCCAAATACAGTGTAGCCCACTGATACTCAAAGTACAGCCCGGGGGGAGGGGGCTCATTGCAGCCCTCCTGACCTTTACATACGGCCCCCTGGTTAACAGCAGCACTGGGCTGCTGTTTACTCGACTCAGCATTAACATTAAAAAGATGTTAAATAAACAGGCAAGGAGACGAGCAGACGGGGGTTAGGTTCCTGGGTTAATTAATGAAGAGGGCAGCAGAAATTAGACAGAGGCGGAAATAGCAGAAGAGTTCGCCAAATACTACGAGGGGATCTACACATCCAAGTCGACCCATACTGAGGAGGAATGTAGGGAGTTCCTACTCGACATCACCCTGCCAAAACTCAAAGAGGAGGATAGAGAGATATTAGAGGGCGACCTAACAGTGGAGGAAATTAAACTAGCACCTCGTGTCCTACAATCTGGGAAAGAGGCGGGCCGAATGGCCTCCCAGTCGAGAGGTACAAAAACATGTTGGACGTAACCGCAGAACACCTAACAAATATGTTTGAGCAGGCACAGCAGGACGGGGTACTTCCCGCCGACCAAAGAGTGGCTGTAATCGCGGTAATCCCGAAAGCAGACAAGCCACCAACGGAGTGCGGGTCTTATAGACCGATCTCACCACTCAACAACGAGGTCAAGGTATTGGCCAAACATTTGTTGATGCGCCTTGCAGGGGTTATCAGCACTCTCATACACCCGGATCAATCCAGGTTCATGCCCCACCGGGGTACAAGACTAAACCTCCGCAGATTGTTTGGCATACTGCATCTAACAGGCAAAGGCTCAACAGAGCAATCGGCACTCCTGTCCTTGGATGCCAAAATGGCATTCGACAGTGTAGAGTGGAACTTCCTCTTTGCCGTCTTGGAAAAACTGGGCATGGGCCCTCAACTTATCAAATGGGTGAGACTCTTATACGAGCAGCCTTTGGCCAGGGTGTGGGTGAACGCCAAAGTGTCTCGAGTTTTCACCCTTCAGCGGGGAACCAGACAGGGCTGCCCGCTATCCCCAATCCTGTTTGCGCTAGCCCTAGAACCGCTCGCGGCTTGGGTCCAAGAGACACCAAAGAATTTTATCAAAAAAACCTGGGCCGACAACTAGACAGGCTCGTCACGGATAGTAGACACTGGCGGGTCCTACCTCTGACCATGATGGGAATATTTTTCGAAATCCTGTCCAGCCAATATACATGGAATGGTTGAAGTAGCAAGTACTTATGAATAACTTTGGAGCAGTTTGTATGTAGTGTTCTTACACTTTTTTTCTCTTATTCTCCAATTCCCTATGTCCCTGTATATACCGTTGAGGAGTTTTTATATGTTATTTTTAACTGTCATATGTGTATATGTTGTATTGCTCGGTTTTTATACATGTATTTGTATGTTTTACAGCCCTGAGGAAGTCCACATGGGTCCACAGCACTAGTTCTTGACAACTGGCAATGGAGTGATCTCATACTTCTATACCCTGCCAAAAACCCATAAGAACAGGACACCTCCACCTGGACGTCTCATCGTCTCGGGCATTGGCTCACTATTGGAGCCTTTGTCACGTTACTGTGATTTTTTCTTGAAACCACTTATACAAAAGACCTCCACTTACCTCAAAGATACCAAAAGCCTCCTTGCCCTCCTACAAGATCTTACAGTGGACAATGACTCCACCATCCTAGTCTCGCTTGATATTGAGAGACTTTATACCAGCATTCCCCAGGATGATACTATCCGGGTCCTTAGTGAGGCATTGAATGAGGCAACCTGGGATTATCAGACACCCAGACAGTTTGTCATCGAGTGCGCTACTTTGGCACTCAAAAAAATTTCTTCGAATACAAAGAGGATTTGTTCCTACAGACCACAGGGACTTCTATAGGCAGTACATTCGCCCCGAGCGTAGCCGGACTCTACGTGCATGATTTTGAGCGCAGACACGTCCTGACAACAGACAACCCCTACGCGTCCTATTTATCTTTCTGGAAAAGATATATTGATGACGTGTTTGTCATATGGCAAGGACCTGAAAGTTCACTGATGGAATTCTTTGTTTGGATTAACACCCGTGATGCCATCCTAAGGTTCACATATTCCTTCCATAAAGAAGAAATGATCTTCTTGGATGTTGTTATCTCAAAGACAGAAGGGCGATTTTCCTCAAAAACCTACTATAAGCCCACATCTAAAAACAACCTGTTGGCTTTCTCCAGCTTCCACCCGAGACCCTTGCGGGAAAATCTCCCTTATGGACAATATCTAAGAATAAGGCGTAACTGCAGCAAGGTGGAGGATTACCGCTCTCAGTCTGCTGAACTCACAAAAAAAGTCCGGAAGCGGGGTTACCCTGAGAGGATCTTAAAAAGGAGCTGCAAAAGGGCCAGAAATCAACCTAGGGAGGCACTCCTTGAAGACATCACCAAGCACACTAAAGATGTTCCACTTACTTGTGTAACTACTTACAGTGTTGCATCTAACGCCATTACCAAATCTATAAGGAAACACTGGCGTATTCTTGAAAGTAACAACAGAAGGTGGGAAAAACGTTATTTTCTTTCAAAAAGGCTAGAAGTATCAGGGACACTTTAGTACAAACGCGCCCCAGAAAAACCAATGACGAAGATCCCTCTGTACTTAATGCTTGGGGCTTGCCCAGAGTCACTGGTCATTTCCCTTGTCGTTCGTGCAGTGTTTGCCACTTAACCACAGCTACAAAAACATTAGATCTGGAGAGTGGCAAGACATGGACACAACGCTCGCACACAAATTGCAATTCGACCAATGTGGTCTACCTTATCACATGCCGATGCGGATTACGGTATGTGGGCATGACCACACGCAAAATATAGCAACGGGTGTGTGAACACCGTAGCAACATCCGGTGTAGAAAGAACACTACAAAGCTGACCGAACATTTCCTCAAGTCAAATCATACCACCAACGATTTGCATTGGACAGTCATCGAACAAATCAAACCAGGGAACAAGTCATCTCAAGTACTGTTCGAGAAAGAACAGCGGTGGGTCTATCGCCTTACCACATACGCACATGGACTCAACGATAATATCCTTTGGGGTTCAGTGATGCGACGCTGAAGTCTTAAGGACATAACCTCTGTCCCCACGAAATCATGAGTCTTGTATTTAGACCTATTAGTATCACACTGCACCATATTATCAAGTTCTCTGTGTGTGCCTCTAACTTCCCAAGGTCTACATCGTAACGGTGCACATGCCCGCTTATGATTTATTCTTAATATCGTGCTTTTTAAGAGACTGGTCATTAAACTTTTCATAATCATTTCCTGTTAACTTGACAACTAATAAAGTTTTCCCTGTCATAATAGCGCCTATTGCCTCCAAAAGGTTAGCGTTCCAGCCGTTTAAGACGCCCGACTGGTAACGTATGCATAGACGTCCGTATGTCACGTGACGTGGGCCAGTGAAGCACGCCACAGATTCTTGATTCTCGACCGGATACTCACTTTAAAAACTCCTCGACCCGACCCCATGGTATCATCGGGGTCCTCGGGAAGGGAGTATGTAGGTGCCATACGGGCGCATGGCTTTGACGAAGTGAGTAGCGGTACAGGTTCTCCAACTACTTGAGGTAAAATAATGGCCCTGTTGAGTTTGACAATGTATTACTTGTGTCTTTAACCTTACAGCGTGTGACTACAAGCCACCGCCCCCCACCGGGACCCATGCTGTGAGGTTATTATATACCTTATGTAAGCTCTGTCTCTCCTATGCTCCTAAGTCTGCCTTCTTCACCGGTGCCACGATTCTTACAACTTCTCGTGCCCCGGATTTTTAGTCACGTTCAATGTTTTTAATGATCTTCTTACCGGTAATGCCCGAGTAGGCGTGTTGAAAATTAAGCGTGCCCATTATTTTTAATGATCTGGTGTCAAACAAACCAATAGCCTGGCATGTCATCAGGTCACATGAATAGCACAACGTGTTAGTGCTAATTGTTCACGCATCACTGTCACTGATACAGCACCACTGCCTGCTAGCGATAAAGCCTATTGCTGCACTCTGAAGAGCACTGAGCAGCGGCATGAGCTGTGTCACTCCTGGACATTTCCAAGCACTGTAGCAATTATGTATTCTTTGTTATGTGACTTGTGTTGTCTTTCTGTATGTCTCTTTGTTTCCACAGATGCATACGGTTCTCAGAAATTCTGAAGGCACAACTACAACCGTGAGTTAATTCGGTCTTTTACCACCACAGCTTAGGGTGCGCCTTAGCGTGCGCATACCGCAGTGGTGTGCTGGTCCTGACGAATGCCTCGCCAAGAGCATAAGGAGGCAGAAACATGTTGACCATTCTTTTTTCACATTAGGATGTATATGGTCAATCTAACCAGTTGCTAAACATCCTCCACACTTGTTTTTACTTATGCCTAGTTTTCCACCCAAAAAACTTTTTGGATAAAACCAAAGCATTTTTAATCACTTTTTGCACTCACCTTTTTGCACATTCACGCCACACAAAAATCCTGCTCCGCTGTAGACAGGCGTCGTAGCACACCAGGGAGGCACTCGGCCTCTCTGGTGGGAACCCAATGATGAAGCATGTCACCAACTAGGTTGGTGAGTGAGTGTTCTTTTAAAAAACCAGAGTGACTTCTCTTGCTGGCTCTTCTTTTGTTGGCCGCACTCTTTTGTTGTTTATTTGATATTGCTCAGGTGGACCAAGAGTGGCTTTATCTACCCTCTCTCTCTTGTTGTTTAACTATATAAGTATATTTCATCATCTGTCAGAGTACGGAAGCTGGTGGGAAAATAATCGCCAGTTACCACTACACATTGATCCATTAGGGCCTACTTGCGTAACAGGTTCTCCTCCCTATGACCGGAATCCAGTGGATGCACAGGCCTTAAGATTGTACTTTATCCTGGGATCGAGAGGTTCTCTGGCTCACATGACCAAGGTAGCGCGCTCCTAGCATATTACAATGCTTCACATTTTGCACAGCACAAGCACTTTATCATTCATTTTATTATATCATGCACAGTATTCTACCTATGTCGTAATATTAGTACATCGTTTTTTTTGTTGTTTTTTAAAAAATCTAAGTTGTTGATTATATTTGTTGCTTTCTGGCAAGATTAGCGGACTTTCTAAACATATCTCAGAGCTAGCGAGTGCTGAAAATAACCTACACTGTAATACCCCATCGGCATTTTATTGTATACATCAACATACCAAGTGACTGCTTTCATTGTATTGAACAATCTTTTAATATGTAACGTTAAGAACTCTGTCACTTTTCTTTTTTTTGTCAAAATGTATTTATTGAAATTTTGTAACAAAGTACAAACAGTGTATAGCGCATACAGCACACAATACGTTTCGTGGAGATCAGTGAGCATGAATGCCGGTCTTCAAGTAGCTAAGATAAAAGGCACAGTTTCTGTTGATCTTGGCAGTGTTGCCCCTTAGCATGCTATCTCAGAGGGTGACACATCATAAGTAAAAATAGGAGAGTATACTCAGTAGGTCCCCGGAGCCACCAAGTCCAATCCGCCATATAGCGCCTGTTTACGTAAACAACTACGTGCGATGCACGACTGGCATCTAGTAGACCCATAATGAAGATCGTCTGTCAGCAGTGCCTAGATTACTCCAGGGTATGTAATGTAGGTCTAGAAGAGCAGCGAAAAACCAAAGAAAAAGAAACAAAGGTAGCTAAACAAGAAGGTAGAAAAAATATAACATTTTAACTATGGTGGTACCCAGGGAGGCAGTGGAGCTGTATTGGTGGCTGTAGAGGGAGGAGGAGGCCAGGCCAAGGCTGGAGCGCCCTACGACCAGCGCAGGATGCCATATCGCCGAGGCCATCGCGTCTGTGATGTTTGTCTTTGGGTGGATAGAGGAAGCCTAAATCAGGAAGAGATGGAGAGCTCTCAACCTGGGGCTACATGCAAACAAGGGGAGACCCTCTGAGAGGTAGCTAACCAGGGGAGTCCAGATGTAATCGAAGCCCTTTCGTGACTCTTCAGCTATATCCGCCAGTCGCTCCATTGCTAGGGCCTTCCATAATCGAGCGTGCCATTGGGTGAGCGAGGGGGCCTCCGGTTTCTTCCATGCCCCCGCTATGGCCATCTTCGCGGCTCCCAAGCAGAGCCAGAGAATAGATCTATCTGCATGTGTTTGGTATTTGAGCAGGGGGTCGCGGAGCCCCAGCAGCACATGGTCTATGGAATCCCCGATTGGGTAGCCTAGAATCACTTTAATTTGAGAGAGGATTTCCTTCCAAAAGGTTTTAATAACCGGGCAGACCCACCAGATAGGTTTAAAATCTCCCAGCAGACCGCAGCCCCGCCAGCACCGATCAGAAGTGCCCGGGAAGATAATGTGGAGTTTGTGTGGGTGGAGGTACCAGTCATAAAGCGTTTTGTAGTGGGCTTCTCTGAGGTGCATGGATCTGTTAAATTTCGCTATGTCTCTATACAGGGATTCCCATTGCTTGTCTGAAGGTGGTGTCTGGAGCATATCTCCCCAGACTTCCCTATGTCGTTGGTTACGGTGCGGTGCTAGTGTGAGCAGGAGATTATAGAGAAAGGAGATACAACCTTTGCCCGTAGTGCCCGTTTGTACAAATTTCTCTATCGGAAGGTATGCTCTGGTGGCGGCTTGCCGGATCCGCGGCTGCTGGATCCAGTGGATTAGTTGAGTGTAATGGGATCGCTCAGTGGGTGGGAGGTGGAAATGGTTCATGCAGTCGTGAAAGGAGCGTAGTTTAGTGTCCTGAAAGAGGTCCGAGATCATGAGATAACCCCCTTTGTACCATAAGTCAAAAGGTCCCTCTTGAAGGGCTGGTGGAAAGTCCTGAGAGAAGTGTATGGGGGTATAGGGGGAAGGGAAGGTAGTCAGCGGTAGAGTTTTAGTTACTGTGTCCCACACTTGGAGGGTGGTGGATGTGGGGACGCTTAGATAAGCGTTGAGAGGTCTATCAGCTTTGCGGCGCCATGCTAGGTCCCAGATCGTCCTACCCGTCACCTGTCTGTCAATGTGGAGCCACAACTTGTCTGATTCACGTAGGGACCATTCGCTCAGAACCCTTAGTTGGGCCGCCCTGTAGTAGGTGAGGAAGTCCGGTAGGGCTAGGCCCCCCTTCAGACGTGGTCTGGTTAATAGGTGATAGGGGAGTCGTGCGCGCTTACCTTGCCAAATGAATTTGAGCATCAAGGTTTTCAATTCAGGGAAGAGGGCTTTGTCCGGCGGGATGGGGAGGCCCTGGAAGAGGTATAGGAGACGTGGCAGGACATTCATTTTAATTGCGTTGATCCTGCCGATCCATGAGATGTAGGCTGTACTCCATTTTTTACAGTCAGCTCTTAAGCGTTGCAAAAGGGGAGGGAAATTGGCCTTGTAGAGGTCAGTGAGCTTGGGAGTAATTTGAATCCCTAGATAAGTGATGGCTTTACCTGCCCATCGGAAGGGAGATGTTTCCTCCAGAGTCTTTTGCGTGGCGGGAGGCAGGGTGAGATTCAGGATATGTGATTTAGTTAAATTGACTTTGAAGCCGGATACCGTTTCAAATTGTTCTAGTTCCTGGTTAATAGCAGGGAGGGAGGTGGCAGGGTTAGTAAGTGGTAAAAGAATGTCATCTGCAAATAAGGCGATCTTATGGTCGTCCGTCCCAAAACGGATTCCCGTGATTGTTTGATTAGCACGAATCCGGGCTGCTAGGGCTTCAATACTTAGGGCGAAGAGGAGCGGGGAAAGGGGGCATCCCTGTCTAGTTCCTCTCGCTAAGTTAAAAAAGTTTGAGGCTACCGCATTTACCACTACTCGAGACCTAGGGGCACTATAGTTGGCATGGACCATTGCAATAAAGGCGTCACAGAAACCGAATCGCCATAGAGAGAGCTCCAGGAAGTTCCAGTCAACGCGATCAAAAGCTTTCTCTGCGTCGAGCGCTAGTAGGACGGCAGGAATCTTCTTCCTTTGGGATTTGTCAATTAGATGAAAAATGCGTCTAAGATTGTCATGTGTCTGCCGCCCCTTGATGAACCCTGATTGGTCTGGATGGATAAGGTCAGGTAGATACATCTCGAGCCAAGTAGCTAGAATCTTGGAGTACAGTTTGGCGTCTAGGTTAAGCAGGGCAATGGGGCGATAGGATGAACACCGCTGGGGGTCCTTTCCGGGTTTCGGGATGATAGAAATTTGAGCTTCGCCCATAGACGAAGTCACGGCCTGCTGGCTTGCGATGTCATTGTAGAGGGTGATCAGGTGAGGGCCCAGGTCTGCCGCGAAAGTACGATAGAATTGGGCGGTGAAGCCGTCAGGCCCTGGTGCTTTGTGGCGTTTTAAGGAGTCTATGGCTGCCTGCACCTCCTCCAGGGTAATACGACCACCAAGCTTTTCAGTGGCGGAGTCAGGGAGCTGGGGCAGGGTAAGGGGAGCTAAGTATTGCGATTGCCTGGATTCGCTATGGGCGTAAGCTCGATATAGTTGTTGATAAAAGTCGTGGAATGCTTGAGCCTTCTCTTCATCATTAGTGTGGGTTATGTCATGGTCGTCTAGGATCTGTTTTACGTATCCTTTCTCTTGTTTGACCCGTAATTGTTTGGCTAGTAGGGAGCCCACTTTATCTTTCCCTTCATAACCTCTGGCCTGGAGCCGCAGGATTGTTTTTTCTGCCCTGTTCGTGTAGATTGAATTAAGTTTCCCTTTGGCGGCGGTGACCTTCCTCAGGGAAGGGGCTGAGGGAGAGATCTTGTGTTGCCCCTCTGCCACCACCAACTCTTTTTCCAGGTCTAAGCGGTCTTTGGTTTGGAGTTTCTTGAGAGAGGAGGCAAGAGAGATGCAGTGTCCCCTAACATGCGCTTTAAACGCATCCCAGTTATTCGCTAAGGATGTATCGGTTGGATCATTAAGGAGAAAGAAGTCTTTAATCGCTTTACGAAGGTCATCTCGGTGGAGACGATCTCTGCATAAGAACTCTGGGAAGTACCATCTCGTGAGTTTAGAGCGCGGGGCTGGCCAATTTAAAAGGCAGGTCAGAGGGCGTGATCGGAGATAGCGATAGGGAGGATGGCAGGAAGCCGTGACCGCATGAGTGAGCGATTGGCTGATAAAAATGTGGTCAATGCGGGAATATGTTTTGTGGACATGAGAGAAGAAGGAGAAGTCCTTCTTGGTCGGATGCAGGTGGCGTCAGATGTCTGTCAGCCCTGATTGTTGCAGTGTTTGTTTGAGTGGAGTGGGAAATGTGCCTCCCCCGGAGCGTTGTGTATGGGAGGAGTCCAGAAGGGGGTCCCAGATGAGGTTGAAGTCCCCCATGAGGATGAGGTCCCCTACTGCAAAACCTAGTAAGGTATTTAAAAAGGAGGTGAGAAAGTCAGCTTGCCCCGTATTGGGCGCATATACAGAAGCTATTGTGCAAGGCCTGCCCATCAGCGACCCCTTAACCATGATAAATCTGCCCTCTTTGTCCGTCTGTGTGGCCTCGTGGACAAAATGAGCGGAGGAGTGGAATATTAGGGCGGCCCCATTCTGTTTCTTAGTATTGGTGGTTTGGTAGATCGGGGTAGCGCTTATGCCTAAGTCTGCATTCTTCCCCCCGCTTTATGTGGGTCTCCTGAATGGCCACAACCCACGGTCCCTGATCTCCTATATATTTCCAGAACTTGTGTCGTTTGTTAGGGAGTTGAGGCCCCTAACGTTCCAAGATAAGAGCTTAATCCCATCCTCCCAGTGAGAGACAGTCCTGCTGATATCGGAGCCTCCCTCATCTCCCCCACCCCCGGTACATCCCTCCCTGGGTAGAACACCTAAAAGAAAAAAAACAGAATCAATACAAAAAAGAGAACGAACAACAGTCTTCGTAATCTTCGAAGTCAGCATTGTCGAAGGTCCTCAGGGGTAGGACCAGTCCTGCACCAAGCAGTCCGCCAAGTATAGTAGATGACCCTCTGATCGGTATCGTGTAAGCTGGGAAAAGTTCGAGGGGTCGCCAGTGGTCCATTGTGCGGCCTGGTATGAGTCCTGCAGTAGGCCTCCTGTTGAGGAGGTGTGAGAGTCCATTCCGCCTTTGGGGGACGGGGTGCCTTCGGCCAGTGTAGTAGGGCAGAATGCAGAGGGTGGTCATGGAGTCTTTTTGCCAGTGGTCGGAACCGTCTGCCAGACCTCATTGGACTCCTTGCTTCTCGTTCGTCCCCCGGCGGTGCCAGGAGGGGTCGGGCCCCCCCAGGGTGAAGTGTTGGCGAGGCCAAGCAGTCTCGCGGCGCCCTCCACCTCAGTGAAGTGGTATTGTTTATCATCGAGAGTAAAGGCGATTCCAAAGGGGTACGTTCACCTATATCAAATCTGTTTGTCTCGCAGAGCGGTGGTGACAAGACGAAACTGCTGGCGGCGCAGCAGCGTAGCCAGGGCGAGATCCTGAAACAAGGTGCATGATCCTCCCTGGTAGTCAATGGTGTCCCGCCCTCGGGCTTTGCGGAGCACCAACTCTTTTGTTTTGAAGGAGGCAAATTTGGCTAGGATGTCTCGGGGACGTTGATGTTTCCCTCGCGGGGTCGGGCCCACTCTGTGAACACGGTCCAGTTGAATCGGCGGGCCATCGCTGCCTATAATGGCGGTGAAGAGGGCAATGATATATTGCTCCAGGTCAATTCCTTCTCGTCCTCCCTCCAGGCCGCGCACTCTAATGTTCTCCTGCCGGGAGCGGTTCTCTAGGTCCTCGCATTTGAGGAGTGCAGACTTCAATTGTGCTGTGAGGGCTTCGGCGCCGTCTTCAAGCGGTTGGAGTCGATCCTCGAGAGTCTGACATTTGGCTTCCAAGTCTAGGGTACGGGTCCCCACGGAGTCCACGTCAGCACGGAGATCGCAGATTTTTGAGGCCATATCAGACTTGAAGGCGTCGAGAGAGGCATTGATGTCGGCTTTAATATCGTATCGGAGTTCATTTTTGAAGTCCCTGAGCGTGGCCAGGAGTTCATCGCGGGATAGCGCCATCGTCCCCTCTGTCTGGGTGTGCTCACTGTTCGGTCCGTTACCCCTGCCAGAGTTGTCAAAGTAACCCGAGACCTTGTTGGACTGTGTCCTCTTGGGCGGCATATGGGCGATTCATAGGGCCGTGCCACCCTTTGGCGTGTCAGCACACTCCCTGCACCCACGGTCGTGATGTCCGGGCTCGTGGTGCGGCGAGTAAGTCACGGGATCTAAGGGTCCTCTCCGCAGTCAGGTGGGCCCCCCGCTGCTCCCAGGAGGCGTCTCGCATGAACTCGTGGGCTACTACGAGGCCCCAAGTAGCCTCAGAAGCATGGAGTGTAAGGGCTCAGGCGGCCATCTTAGGGTCAGGCAGGGAGGACAGGCAGGCTTGATTTCTAGTGTCACTCATGATTGCAAGGTCTCAGCCAGTAATCCTGTTGTGCAAGGGTCCCCTCTGCGCAGCGCAGTTAGCAGGGAGAGGCTGGAGGCACTTCTAAGCAAACTGGGGTCCCCGGGCCCTCTGGGAGTCGGTACGCTCTCTCACCTCAAGGTACCGTGGTTGTCGAGTCGGCATGGAGGGACGTCGTCGCCGGATGCGAGGTGCTGACAGGGGGCCGTGTGCAGGGCCCCGCCGGCGCTTGGATCGGTTGAGGTGCGGTGTCCGTTTCAGTGGGCTCTAGGGGCAGGGGTTCCTGCGTCACGTCACCTGCCATGTGGAAGCCACTGCCATGCACCGTTGGTATCACCGCTCGTTGTTAATGCAGGACCCCCAGCCGATGGTCAGTCGTCCCAGCCGCAGTCCGTGAGGCCCGGGGAGTGCTCTCCCGCTGCCGGACTCACCCCGGTGCTGAGAAATAGCCAGTTGCGCCGGGAACTCTCTATCGGCAGGGCCCGGCCGCCATATTGCGCTATTGGCCGCGCTCCGCCGCAGTAGGGAACGCGGGGCTAGATCTCCTCATGGTCACCACCAGGCCTTGAAAACAGTGGCTGAGTGGTCACCCGTCATTCCTGGCGTCGTTGCGGTATCGTAGGTGGGCTGGTTACGCCGATGGAGGTCTCAACGCGGACGCCGGTGCAGGAGCCGAGCAGGATCACGTCCTCGCGGCCATGACGGCTGGCCACGCCTCCACTTTTCTTTTAGAGGTATTTTGATTATGTTTTATGATGTTATCATGTATTACGTGCTTTTATGATTTATTTTAAATAGAATAAAGTTTGTCTACACAGAGTTCTGCAAGGTGCCACACCAATGCCCTGACGTCAGTTAATTTTTTTACGACGCCTGTGACAGGGATCAAGAATTGCTGTCGTAGAAATTTTACTTTAAAAATTAAGTGCAGGTTTTTGTTTAGGATGTCGACATCAGAGTTGTCAGGCTTCAAATAATGCTACTTTTGTTTCTGTCTGACCTACATGATGTTTATTTGAGGTGTCATATGCCGTGGCATGACCCATGTCAAGCAAAAAATACGGTTGGAGACATGCCATGGCCGTCAAGAAAAAAAAAAGCGAACGTTTTTATGTCTTGGAATGAGCAGTGAGCTAAGCGATATCAACCCGCTTCTAGGTGCTGTGCCATGTCCCGTTCTGGCTTACATTCAACTGGTAATTACTCCAAGAAGGCCTCGTCCACAAAGAAGGACTAAAGGAGGTCACACAAATGGATTAGAAGGGACCCTTCTGATCAATGTGTTGGCCCTATTCTAGGGGTAGTTCATGTATTCCGTTGGTCCCTCTTTTCGATACCAGCATTGGTGTCGTCCTTGGAGCCAGATGTAGTGGAATTAATCTGACACAGGATACAGGCCTGTCATTTACAGTGTATCAAGAGCTTAAGAAGGTGCTTATGGTCTTTCTGACTCGTGGTGCTGACCCCTCACAAGTCATGGCAATCACCCAGGCAATGCTAGTGTTATTCAGCAAGAACTCCTCTGCTCTCTCCAGTGTGCCTGCAGACAACAAGAAGCTTTCAGGACCTGCACCCTAGACTCTGCCTGCAGTTCCTACCCTGGTGCCAGGTGGCCCTGCTCCCAACCACCCCGACACTGCTTTACGTGCTAGCTGTACCAACCACTTTCTTGGTCCTTCAGTGGTGCCAACCCCGAGCCACTGTGCCGTTTTCAGATTAGTCTCACAATATGATACATTTTCTGAAGACTAAAGCCATTCTGGTCAGGTCTAGACACAAGGTGCAACAAATGGTGGAAGGAGTCTCTTACAGCCTATGTCTTGTAACAGGTGGTATGGTGGATTAGATTATATTTTTGGTGCCGACTCGGATCCTACTGAGATGCCTGATATTGCCTATCATGAAGATGGCAACAGTAAAAAGGCGGGCCATGCATTCCTCCTAAGAGTGCTTAGGCATGTAATTCTCTCGCCCTCTATAATTCCAGTTGCATAGGCAACTCTCTGGACATGATGTTGGACTGTGCTGTGGGGCCTCCGAAAGAGTAAATAGCCTTATTTATGTAGATTCTGAATAAGGAGCTGGGAGTCCTCGAATTGCGGTTGCATGTGGAGGAGAATAAGGCTAATCTCCTCAAAGACCTTCTCGAGCCAACCTCAGCTGTGACTTAAATTACTTCCTTTTTGTGAATTAGGTTTGCTGGACCATAAATTTGGTTGAATGGGACGAGCCAGCTTCTTTGGCTGCTGTGAACCTCCGTGAATTTCTGATGGCTCATCCGTCTCCGATAGTCTTGTGATCCAAGACTGTTCTTCCACAAAACAGAAATCCAACACTTTCCCCTGCACTCTTCCAGGTAGGTTGTGTATGAAAGTTACACCTATGAGGGTAGAAAGTTTTCTTCACTGGGAGCCTTGTCCTGCAGTCCACCAATTAAACTTACCTGTTACACTCATTCATTGTGGGAGATGGTGCACTTGGTCATTCTGAACCTTCCTGACTACCACTGTAATATTTTCGTGGAGGTTTGCACAATGGGCAAGATGCGGTCAAACTAATTATTTGCTCTGACCTTGGCACCATGGACTGGGTGGCTCAATCGGTTATGTTCAAGCATCTCTGTTGGACCTGGCCTTTGATGAAAAAGTTAATTTGGTTCAGTAATTGTTTACACACAGGAGGAACATTTCACAGTGATTGTGCTCGTTCTCCCTGACACACCAATATTATTAGTAGTACCACAAGGTTACTTACGGGGTTTACCCTTTCCAAGCCACCAGCCCTCTGAGCCTGTGCAGCAGCCCAACAGGTTCTTTCTGTAACACAGAGGGTTTGGTTGTTCAGATGTGCTAGAGGATAGTAGCAGCAATCTTTCTCCTAGTGGTCCCCAACACCCCCAACTAAGCGGCTTTAACCCATCCTTGAAGGAGCGCATGCGGCCTCAGCAGGAGGGTGTAATATCAGGTAATTGGGTCCTCCAAAATGTTTGGCAAGGTTATGTACTACAGTTTCTGGAATCGCCTCCCCAAATCCCTCCTGTTGCATCACTTACCTCTAACAACTATGTTCACATATTTCAGATGGAGGTTCTTAGCTGTTGAGCAAGGGGTCTGTGAAACTGGTGCTGGGAGGAGAGAAGGCAGGAATGCTGCTCTGTATTTTATTGTTCCCAAGAAAAACGGTTGCCTCTAACCCATTCTGAACCTCTGTGTTCTCAACTCTTTCATCCACAAGGTGAAGTTCAAAGGATGTCTCTGGCACAGGGTCTGCTGGCAGTGGAGCTAGGTGATTTGATGGTCTCCTTCAACTTAAAGGACATGTATTTTGATATATATCCTGAAGTTGCAAAAAAAAAAAAAAGTGTGTGTGTGTGTGTGTGTGTGTGTGTGTGTGTGTATATATATATATATATATATATATATATATATATATATATATATATACACCCCCCCCCAAAAGAGCCCTTTCCCATTTTAATACCCATAGGACTCTTTGACACAGAAAATGGCTGAACTGGTTACACCAAATTTGGCAAGAAGGTAGAACTTTAGTCAAGAACTGTGCTTTTCTTGGTCAGGTCTAAAACCCAGCAGCAGATTTTATTAAATGAGCAATTAAGAAGGTGCTCATATTGGGCATAAAGAGGTCAAATTTACAGATACCTGGACCATAAAGGATCTCATTGGCCAAGGTAGCTGTTTCTACTGTGTGCCATATCAGTAAATCGTATCTGAATACAGAGCTGCAGTATGAGGACAATCAGATCGTCTGCCTGAAACATTTAGAAAAAATGTTACAACTGCCAATATAGGATGCAGGAACTCCGTTCCCGAGTCCTAAAAGTAAAAACAAAAAAGGACACTTAAGGGGGCAGTAAGAGCACACCGTGACACCTCAGCCTGTGTGGGCGGACCCATATAGCCCCTCACCCCCCTTGTTACTAAATTGGAAAAGAAATTGCAGATTGTTTTCTTGGAATTCATGGATCCTCAGCAGCTCCCATCGCTACTGCCTAGATGCCATAGAATCCAGCTCCAGAGCCAGGATCCTGTATGGGTCCTTGAAGCTTGCCCACGTTTTTTAGTTAGATTGTATGCACAGAACAAGGACGTACTGTTGATAAATCGCCAAGGCACATAACCCAAACGCAATGATTGTAGGGTCCAGCTTACCAACATAATAGAACGTACCTGAGACTGTCCGTGCTGTAGTATGGACAAATCCTGTTCTAGTACATCTATAGTAGAAGATACAATGTTGCCCAGTGAATAAACGCTGGATTGTAATGTAGTCATACCATTGTCAACTACAGCTAACGCCTTTTCTAGGTTAATTCTATCTATTTCACGAAGTCTCTCCGCAGCTTCTTGTTGAGAGATTTTCCAGATTTTATTATTGACAGCGTATAAGAAACGTTTCTGATGTGTCTTTCAGGGACCTAATAAAAAATCCCTTAAATCCACCTCATCTGATAGTAAGGATAAGTACTGTTTCACCTGGGACAGTGGCAAGGTTTTTAGCCAATCGAGGCATAACTTCCCAACACTGTATAGTTGTCACCACCCCCGGATGTTCTCTTTGTACATAGCGTTGGTCCGGCCTATGGGTACTAAACCCTTCGGTGGTACCCCGGAATCTTGTTTGACATCCGTTTGTGTCTGTGGGCCAAACTAACCATCCCTTCCAATTGCGGTCTGATGAATTGTATTGTATGATGTCATCTACTGTATCCACTCCACGTGATGTAAAGTTTTGCCACCCCTCAAAGTGTGATGGTGAGGGAGTCCGAGGTGTATTCAAATACTTGCTCCTGGCTAGTCCAAGACAGGAAGTCTGTTGCACAGTGTCATTCAGAAATATTGTCTGCTGTGAAATGAGGCATGCTCTAAATAGTGCTTCTGTTCCCTGAACTTGACATTCCTTGAACCACAGACTGATTTTATGTCTATAGTGTCTTTCCATAAGTCGAAACCATGTTCAGACAGTTGGGAATAAAGGATGCAGAATAAATTTGTTTGGTGTTAGTTAGCATATTTTTCTGTGCAGTTGTAGGTGCAACCTTATAGTAATATGAGATCGGGTCAGGAGTGTTAAACCCTGAAAAACAAGAACATTTCTGTGCAAACGTCCTCAAACTACTTTTCAGCAGTGTCAGGCAATGTTCCATTGGTGGTATGTAAAAACATTTCGTGGGATACTGGATTTATGTAAGAAGTGATGACCATAATGTTGTTAACAATACATTGTGTCATAATCAGATGTGTCCTCTAACATTTCAATGCTTGAAAATGCAGCGGATTGTTCTAAATCAGACAACATATTATTTACAGTTTCAAAATCCCAATTGTCAGAAAATGTACTGGAGGTAATGATATCATTTAGAGACATTTTAAATACATGTGTTATTTTCAAGTCAAAAGAACTTTATTCGGTTTGTGCAACAACCATAAAAGCAAAAAAAAGGTTTAAAACACACATATATAAAACATTCATTACATATAACAGTCCAATTAATTCTATTACAAAATACATTCCCTAGCAGCAAATTGGTTAAAATGTTCAATACGTAGAACAGTCCGGTTAATTGTCAAAAGTGATAGACTTCCTCGCAGCTATTGATTTTAAGATAAAGGAAGCCACATGGAAACATAAACCGGGATCGTTAAGAGTGACCAATATATTCATAGCAGCATGAAATCTTCTCACATTAAGGTTTAAAAGAATAGGTTTCAGATAAAATTATCTTAAAAAAAAAAGAGTAAAACTTACAAAATAGCAGGAAGTGGCTAGTGCTCTGTTTTGATATCCCATCGCAGGGGCATAAAGTCAACGGACACATTTTCATGGTGGGGAACGCAACCAAGTGATGTACTATACCTAGTCTCAAACGGGTCAGAACAAAGCGATGTGATGCCCTAGTCACTACTGTCAGATAATCTTGAAAGCCTCTTCTGACCTCCAACTGTTGGTAAAATACAAAAGTTGGTTGCCTTCCAGTCACTCTCCCGTGAACCTCTTTTTGGTGGGCTAAAGGGTATTTTTAATCTCGTTTGGGTATATTTATCACACAACCTGGATCACCCTGGATTGAAAGATTGACTAAATTATTAAACCAATCCCGAATATTTTTAAGCCAGGGGATACTGAAACTTTTATCCAAGAGTAAACAATCCTTAATAATATTTTGAGTAAATTTAGTTTCCTCTTTAGCCCAGATAGATCTCCATGATATTAGAGGCCGCAGGGCAATGAGATCCGATAAATAATTAATGCCTACTTCACAATGTGTAATTTCGGTGGATGCTGATAAGCACAGTAGGCGTTTTAAGAAAGAGTTTTCTTCAAGTTGTAGTAACTGGGGTTGATTATGACCCCAGACCCCTGCACCATAAAGGGCTATGGCGACAACCATGTCCTTAATACGTCGATTGCCTAACTTAGCTGCAAAACGAAAAATCCCATGGGCACTCTTAGCCATCTTAGAGCGTACATTAACAAATTCGTTTGACCATTTCCCGTTTCCTGAGAAAGTTACACCCAGGTAACAGAAAGTATTAACCAGATCCACAGGAGAATTCTCTATATAGAAATTTTTACTTTTCCTGGCTTTCTGGCCGCAGGCCATAATGAAGGTTTTTGTTTTGTTAATTAGCAATTTCCTGTTCTTTATAAAAAGGCTAAAACTATCCATTAGTCGTTGCAGGCCAACTGGGGTTCTAGACAACAACACCGCATCGTCAGCATAAAGTAGGATAGGTACAGGGTTGCCAGCTATTTGTGGTGCATCTGCCTGCACCATTCACCACCTCAACACCTATTTGATCCAAGCAGTTTCTACTTTTTGCTTTTCCGGTACCCACTCAATTTGCTCTAGGGCTGCTTCAGACTCAGTGTGTTCCCTTACAGCTTCACTGACCCTCTCCTGTGGCCCTTCAACCACCGTCGGCGTCTCTTCTGGGAGAGGAGCGATTTCATCAAGGAGACACGGGTCCTACGGGTGTGGGAGGCATGCACCCAGTTCGGATGTCCACCAAACTTCACAGCAGTCGTTGTGACCAGGATCACCTGGAATGGGCCATACCAACAAGGCTCAAGACAGATCTTCCTCACATGCTTCTTGACAATAACAGTGCAGTGCTCCTGATGTGGTGGTGCAGTCACTGCTTCAATCTGGTGAGACAGAACAAACTACATCAGTCAATCCTTTACAGTAGTCGAGCACCAAATCATCCAATATATTCACAAACACATTGGCAGGCACAGCAGGCAACCTCAGATCACCCCATGAGGAATTTATGTGGCGAGAGTCCGGTTCTTCTGTCTGGGATACTGCGAAGAGTTATCAACACAAGAGGCAAAGCATCAGGCCAATTCAAGGATGTCAAAGCACATACTTTGGCTAACCTGGCTTTCACAGTACCATTTATCTGTTCAACCATGCCAGAAGCCTCAAACTGATAACTGCAACGTAGTTTCTGTTCCACTTGTAAAGCTGCACATAACAATTTCAAAATCTCATTAATAAAATGAGATCCTCGGTCTGACTCTAAAGTAGTTGGAAATCGGAATCACGAAATAAGTTCCCTCAGTAGTAACTTAGTTACAGTGAGACGGTCACATCTTCTAGAAGGATATGCTTTCACCTGCGAGAAAATATGCACACCACCACCAGGATATTTCTCAGTCCATTACACACAGGCATCTCGACAAAGTCCAACTGCATCCTATTAAATGGTCCTCCTGACCTCCCTATGTGGCTCAAAGTAACAGCAGTCCTCTTTCCCACATTCATTTGCTGACATGTCACATAACATTTGGCACAATGCCTCAGCAATCACTCGGAACTTCAGATTGAACCATGTTTGCCGGAACGATCTCACAGTCGCATCTCTTCCAACATGAGTTGGTCCATGAATGTCTTGCCATCAGGTGTAACAAACTATTAAGCAACATCTGAAACCCAATTATCATAGTCTCTCTGTACACACCCAGCTCTGATCCAATCCGATTGCTCCTACTCGGAAACCTCCTCTAGTAACCTCTTCACTTCATCCCAAGTATCGGCAACTGTGATCAGCAGGTTGAGATTGGTCTCGTCTGTCAGTTCTTTAGAGTACTCCCAGTTGAAAATGAAAAAATTCAATGCGCAGTAACATGCAACTTCAGCAGAATATCTATTCCCAAGAGTAACAATCGTTTCCCTTGCAGTGAGCAGGCCACTTGACAACGGCAATCTCCCGAGGCATCTGTAAGGCCTCCAACAGTTTTCTCACAACCTCTCCGTTGCGGATGGGGGACCATGATGAGGTCATAAAACCCCTCTGAAACCATAACTGTCCGAAATCATGCACCACACCAAAGCCATACGGGCTATCACTAAAGATTGTCACCCTCAGCTGGTCTGAAACACAGCATGCTTGTATTAGGGTCATCAATTCAGCCACGTGTGCGGAGAATACTCCTTGAAGCCAAGCAGCTTTCACCACTCCCGAAACAGTACAAACAGCAGAGGCAGCCCTCAGGTTCCCTTAAACCAGAGCCATCCACGAACTGGATTTGGTCAGACTCCGGTAGTGGCTCGTCCACAATGTCAGGACGTGGCTTGGTGCATAGTTCAGTGACATCATGACAGTCATGCGCTCCTTCATTATCATCCCCATCACAATGAGGTATGGGTAACAAAATAGCAGGATTGAGTATGGAACAGCGCTTTAGTGTAATGTTCTCAGCTGCTACGATTAGTTGTTCATAGCGTGTAAGCCTACTGTTGATCAAGTGTGGGTGCGTGTTCTCATTGACAGCAGTTCCACAGAATGCTGAACGTAAACAGGTAGTGTGTGACCCATCACGATGCCTTCGCATCTTTCCAGTCTGACACTGGTTGCAGCAACAGATGTGAGACATCCGTGCAATGCAGACGCTACTGGATCTAAAGTAGCTGAGAAGTATGCGACTGGTCTACAGGCACTTCCATGGTTCTGAGTCAACATAGAGAGCACAGCTCTCTCTTTCATGGCAAAAGAGCAAAAATGCTTTTTGTAGTTAGGCATTCCCAGCGCAGAACGACAGACTCAACTCCAAGAATAGATTCAAACAATCATTCTCCCAAGGCACCGGATCTGACACATCCTTGTGTGTCAACCCATGCAGAGGCTTGGCCACTAGGGAAAAGCGGAGTATCCACTGGTGACAACAGCCCACCATTTGCAAGAACATCCTGACTTCCTTCTGTGTGCGTGGCGGATTCATTTGCATGATCGCCAATATCTTTTCCTGTGACACCTTTCTGACACCCTTCGCAATCCGATGTCCCAAATATAGGACCTCCTTCATACAGTACTACAACTTACTCGAGGACCCTTTATGTCCATTCTTAGCCAAATGGTTCAACAGAGCAATGGCATCATTTAAGCAAGCATCCTGACTATTCGATGCAACCAGAAGGTCATCGATATACTGCACCAGGACGAATTACAGGACATAACCAAAGACTCCAGGTTCTTTAGAATCTCGTTAAAAATGGACAGACTCCCTGTATACCCTTGTGTGACACACCACAATAACACACGATCTCCCAGCCGAAATGCAAAAAAAATGGACTGTTTTCATGCAAGGTGATTGAAAAGAATGACTGGCAATGATCAAGGACAGTGAACGATAATGGAATTTGAAACAATATTTCAGATGGATTTGGTACCACGAGACAAGGAACCACTACACTGTTTATTGAGCGGCGATCCTGCACTATGCGGTACTTGCCGCTAGGCTTTTATAAGCCCATAATGGGAGAATTACATAGGCTCCCCAGGATCTCCTTCAAAATGCCTTGTTCAATTATTGACTCAATCACAGGCGTGATCCCACTAATCGTCTCAGGCTTCAGATTGTATTGTTGTGTTCTCTGGAATTCAGCATTGGGCTTAATATCTATACAGACTGGCTCAACTCCTTTAATGAGTCCAATGTCTTTTCCAGTAAAATCCCAAACTACATCTGCCACTGTGTCTGAAATCTAGCAGGTACTCCTCAACTGTTAGCAAGGGGAACAATGAAACGGTCAAGTTTTGATTTGCCAATTTAAACGCGATGTCCTCATCATTTGTTTGGAACTCAATGCCCTCCGGTGTACAATAAATAGTGCAATTTAACTTGCACAACAAATCGCGTCCCACTAAACATACAGAACTCGAGTCACACACCAGAAACTAATGGTTATCCTCAAATGTCCCCATCTTCACAGGTATCTCTTTCGTCAAGGGGTTTGACATCCTTATATTTGCAACACCTACAACTTTGATTGTTTTTCCTGAGAGGGGTAGGTTGGGAACCTCTGCTGTTCTCTCAGTAGAGTGGGTAGCATCAGTGTCAATTAAAAAAGGTGACATTGTGGCCATCTACATCGACATATGGTCCACTCTGGTCTACCTCTAAGACTGCACCAAGTGTACAGTCTTCCTCCCCTCTCAGGCACCGTCATAACGACTGGTCGGTGCTGGAGTCATTGAAAGCCTCAAACATAGGATATTGCTGGAATGGAGCATTATAAGATACATTCTGCAAGGCTTGCGGTGGCATCGAAGGCTGTGGCACCTGCATCACAGGACCTCGAGACTCTCCCATATTATGGGACCTCTGTCTAGGCACATTCTGAGGCCGTAAAACATTGCCCTGGGACTGATTAAATCCCCCATTCTGATCTTGATTTGCAGGATTAAGGCGCCATTCACGCTTCCACTGCCCCACCCTATTACAATAGTGACAGGCTAGTGTTCTTTAGGGTAGCGATATCAACTCCAGTCTTTGGATCTACTGGGACATCCCTGCCTCCTCCTTGTCCCTGTATTCCTCCACCTTGTTGCACCTGAACTCCTTACTGGTATGTTCCAGACATGGGGACAGCAGTCCCTGCATAGGGCTGAACCTCACCTCTTTTAGCAGCCTTCATATACACCATCAATTTCTCCTTCATCCTTTTTTGCCTAATCTCATCGCTGCAGTACTTAACGGAACGCAGAATTTCGTCAACAGACTTTTTCTGTCAACAACAAATCAGATGCTGTTGAATCACACTAATTTCAGATCGCAACCCTGTCACAAACCGACACAAACTGTCGCATATCCTTGGGTTCAAGCGTATCTATTCCACTGTATTGCTTGAAAACTTGCAATAACCTCTCATAGTATGCATGAATTGCCTCTAAGTTCTTGGGTTGTCCTATCAATCTCAACCCAGTCAAAATCCTGTGGAGCCACCTCAGTCTTTAACCATGTAATCACCTGGTAGTATTGTTTCATAACTACTGGTGACGGACCATGCGTCACTGGATCTCTCGCAGTGCTCACCTTCAGGCCATTCTGTAGCTATTTTACATGCAGACCACAAATCTTTAGGAACCACAATTTCAAATAGCCTGTTAAGATCAATCCACAGTACCTTCTATATTTTCACAAAAAGATCAACCGGTTTGTACCTCTACAGGTTTTTTTCTCAATCTCGGGAAGTCATTTGTAAAAGCTGCAAGATCACCTTTACTCCAAGGCACATGTACATATCCTCCATTTGGCACTTCCCATAAGGGAAAGGCTTGGCCCACCACTCCCTTGTCTCCTCCAGGAGGAGGTTCTACCAGTATACTTTTAGAAGCCTTTCTCTTAGCCGATCTCTCTAATGTGCTCCAAATTCGAATGCATAATATGAGCTCCCGAATTTGCGTTTTGAGTCCTAGTACTCTCAGGTTCTCTATATGCTGATCACTGAATGAGTCTCTGGGGTTTTTCTGCAACGCCTTAGTTCGCGTCATGTCAACATCATACCTACCAGCCAATTTTTTATGTGCTTGTCTTGCCCTTCTAGTAACATCTTTACTCATTCATGAACAATTCACCTTGTTGATAAGAGTCTATTGGTTAAAGTTCTAAAGTTCCACTTATCATTGCAACCAATTCAGTCTTCAATTTAAGCACATCACTAAATCCATCTTTATAGCAGACTTAATAGTCTTCCTGACTTGGTTCAGTGCTCTGACTCTCTCTAGTATTATGTTCTTTCAACCAGGTTTCGAAGTCCAAAACGTCAAATATGTGATGACTCGGGAGTCTTCTGCATGTTAGCAGTTTCTCGGGGTGTGCTGTTATGTACTCTAGGAAGTGTTTCTCATACAGGCGAATCCAGACCTGCCAATCCAGGAAAAGACCTACAGATCCTTACTCAGTCTTGACTACAAATGCATCTGCGGTCGCTGCACAAAGGGTACTTGCATTCATTGGAGTCAATGGAGCAAACATGGTTTTGGAAATTTATGTTCTTTCCTGTGTCGTCCCTCCCTCTAAGGCTACAGACGGTCTGAGTCTGAATCCCAACAGAATTCGGATTGTAGATGGGGCCAAATGGTGATCGGTTCTGTAAGGGTATCCGGAACCTTTGGAACAGAACTAGGATTGCAATTTTCTGGGGCTTCGGGGGCACACGTTCTCGTGTCCTCTCACAGCGATGTGTATATTCCTTGTTGATATAATTCCCACAACACCTAGGTCAGGAACCATTGGTGCTGAAGCATTTCCAGTACTACTAGTGGTATCTGGTCTCCCCCCTGTTCCCAAGGTCTGACTGGCTATATGGAGGTGGATGTTCCACCAGCAGTCCATCTAACAATCTGGCACTAGCATCACTGTCACGGTCTCCAGGCCCTTCTCCCTTTGTCTTTTCCGCTTCTCTTTCCACCATCTCATTTCCTCCAGTCACCAATGCAGGGTATAATCTTGCTCCCTCAATCATTTCTACTTTCCTTATCTTCTGTGGTACATCCCATCTCGCATCTGTATATGTACGCATTGCTTTTGTCATTTGCCATTTGTATTGGTCTCTCATTTTTACATGCGCTCCCTGTTCCCACGAACTAAGCGCTTCAAACTGTGTGAATCTAGGCAATGGTTTTATCGCAAACAACATTCCCCTCAAATGATCTAGGACTCTCAAATTAAATGTGCCATAGCATGTAAATGTCAATGCACCTTCTTTCTCAGTGACCTTGTGCCAATTTGTAAGCCAAAGGATAGTGTGAAGCCCTACTTTCGTCACCATATAATGAGCTGGTGTGTCCTAAAGTGGCACCTCTTTGCCCATCGTAGTAGGAACATATACATCATCGAATCATATCTCTAATCGCTGTAAAACATCTAATTTTTCCTCTTTCTTTAGGTAAGTGCGATTTAACTTTAAATTAAAATATTTTCCAAGTTCCACAGCGGTACAACCACCAAGAATGCAATTAAACCAACCAATCACAGTGCGGCGTTACACCAACTAACCAATCCCAGCACATCACACTCTGACGTCCCTCTCGCTCCTCGCACAACAATTGTCTGCTCCTCTACAAGAATCGATAAAATTCAATCACTCAAAGAATACACATTCGCAATGAAACCTCGACCAGGGGGGAATCACCTTAATCACTATTCACAATTGTCCCCTTCACACACAGTTCCCTTTCTCAATTGGGCCATCGACAGCTTCTCACAACAAACCCCACAAAACTCAACAGACAAATTCAACACAGTGTCTTCTGCACCTTACTATATATCCTGGAATTTTAAATCGCGACGGACCCGATAACTTCTTCAACAACTTCTCACCACATCCACAAGACTCACAACATCTCCATCAGACATCACACATCCAATATTTCACCGCAATATAGACATCACTCATCGCGCAAACAACCATATTAATACTCACTCTTTCGCCGCCGTTTTCGCCACACGCCACCAGAACTTCGTTTGTTTTCCAATCCTCGATCCCAGGTGCTAGAGTAGGGATACTGGAGTTTGAGTTTAAGCTGTTCTAGATTTGACTCTAAATTCCTCACTTCAAGTGCACAACAATGCTCTATAGCTACCAACTGATAGAGCCTGGGCCCACTTGCTCAATAACACTTACTCGCCGGTCTTTTTGTGCGACTTGACTGGTGAGGAGGAAAACATTTTTATCCAATATCCAAATACAGTGTAGCCAATGTGGTTACATAATAACTCAGTTCAAAACCAAGGGGCCGTTTCACAGAACTAATCTGAGACAAAATCCTAAACTTACTACTTTTGGTTTTCACAGAAGGCACTTACGATTTTTGGTATTCACAGAATGCACTTACGACTCCTAACTTTACGCCCGCACTCGGGCTGGAATTTCCGCACCCGGAACGTACTCTCCGCACCCGGACCATAATCTCCGGCTAGGGCCGTACTCTCCGGCTAGGGCTGTATAAAGTGTAATCAATGGGCCGGATTGCAATTTTTACAAAAAGGAACATTAGGAATGTATGATAAATGGTAGAGGAGGTCATGAAAAACAGTTTGGGCAGGGAAAAGGGTAAGGCCAGACACTACATCATAACCCAGAAAAGTTTTCTCCTTTGCATCATGGTACATGCAGTGCACAATTTTCGCTCCCTTCAGTGTTGACTGTAGTGTCCCAGGCCTTTCTGCACAGGCTGAGGACCTCCTATCCAAGGTATGGCCAGAGGGCACCATCAAGTGATGTAGATCAGTTTGGAACAAACGGTATCGTTGGTGTCTGCGACGGGATTGCAATTCTGTGGGTGCCGAGACAGTTCAAGTTTTAAATTTCTTGGCTGACCTGGTGAGGAAAACGTCTGGCATACCGCTCAGCCATCTATGCGGGTCATGTTCCGGTGGAAGGATCCCGGGTGGGGGAGCATCCATTTGTGTGTAGGCTTTTACGGGGGTGGGGGAAAACAGACTCTCCTAGCCTACAGAGCCATGTTATTCAGCAAAAAGGGAAATTAATAGAGTTTTAAATCTTGCTCTCCAGGCAACCTAATCCGTTCCTCTCAAGGAAGGAGCTATCTGCGAAGCTAGCAATGTTGCTCTACATGGTGTCTTGCAGGAATGTTTCGGACATTCGAGCCCTCGACATTACAAGAAGATCCTTCTCTCCCTCCGGAGTCTCTTTTACAGTGGCCAGATGTACAAAGTCTAACACTAGGGTCATTGAATACCCAGCTTTCCCGAATTCCCCTAAAATGTGAGTAGTGCATTGGCTCAAGGCCTATGAACTGATGTCTGAGGAGTTCTGGCCCCCGGGCGAGCGACTACTTCTATTCACCCTCAGAAAACCGCATAAGGCAGTGTCCTCCCTGACCATACCCCGTTGGGTACATAGGGTGATGCAGGAAGCGGGGACAGACCTTAAGATCTTTGGTGCACACTCAGCTCGTGGGGCATTGGCATTTAAAGCCTTTTCTCTAGGAACCTGCTTGGAAGACATGAACATGGCAGACTGGTCCTCAGATTCAACCTTAAAAAAGGTTCTATTTTAAGCCAGTGTTAGATATGGCTCAGCTAGTGGTAAGTAAGCTTTAAACTAGCATAATCCTCGTCTCCGGCCCCGACATTGAATGAAACATTTCCTAGCTATTGAAACAAAAAGTTTTAATTCAATTAAGGACTCGGAGGTGAGTATTATCCCACCCAAGGATTACGAATCCTGAAAGACCTTCCAGTGGCTAGTAAGAAGTTTGATTCTCTGATATAAAATATACAGTGTTAATGACCCATGGATCTGCTCTTATGCATACTATGTGCTTTGTTGCATCTGTAGATAATAATTGACAGATTGATAGTCTTCTAGATCTATTAAAGGTTTAGGCGACTGATATTGTCTTTTCTTTCTCAGGAACAGAGAATGGGAAATCGGATTCTTAGAAACAGTTGTAGCGTGACTCTCGCAACAAAAGAGGACTTGGTGACAGAGGCGAAGGACTACGCTGGGGAATACTGGCCTCTGATTGGACACCTTCTGAATTGTTGGACATTTGTTTTTACTATTCCCAGAGTTCCATGAGAAATGTAGTTTGTTTACTGAATAATAAATGGCTGCTATTCAATAAAGTGGAGAAAGATAAATCATAATCCTTGCTTCCGAGTCCTTAATAGAATTGAAACTTTCCGTTAAGATAGCTAGGAAAATTCTCATTCTATTGCCAAAGTGGCATGCTACTTACCTTGTCTTCATGTATTGATTCAGCCTTAAGCGCACTATTGCAATGGCGTTCTTTCACCACGTTTCTAAATTGTAGACCAAAGTTATTTATACCAAATACAGAGGAGTGATGGATTTAAATAAAAACGGGAGAGTGCATCTCTCAATGTGTGTGACCTACAGAGACATTGGACGATAAACAATATTCACTGTCTTGCCTCGCCTTCAAACTACTACCACCCCCACACGATGGTCCAAACACAACAAGGCAGAAGACATAAAACACAACAACACCTAGAAAGGGGTTTCACTTTACAAAATGCAAAGACTCTTTTTAGGATAAGGCTTGGGGTTTTATTTATGCAATGCTCTCTAACAGAAAGGCTTTCCCAGATGCTAAATTAACAACATTCAAATGTATATAGAGATATATATTTATATAAAAGCAATAATAACACTGGATAAATGCAACAGTTGAATGCATGGATAATATGAAATACAAGCAGCAAAGAATACTGGACGTCCTGCAAGAAATCAGAAAGATATATACACTAAATACATCAAATGATTACTTTGGATGTGCACCTTGACTCACTCACACATCACAAATAAAACACCTCAAATGATCATAGCCACTGGCCACACATCACAATGGCAATAATCAAAACTCAAACACTTCACCTGGCGCAAACACTGCATCTGCATCTTAGCCCACTCCAGACCGGGGGAGTTACAGCCGGGGATAAAAGCCTCAGCAACCAGGGTTCCACTGCACCAAAGTAGACGCATCGTCCCCATTCGGATTCCAAAATTCCGGTTTCTAAGTCAACAACCCTCAGCTTTATAGTCTCAAAACACACTAGAAGGTTCGAGAGTCTTTCCCTCTGCGCCAAGGAAACTTGCTGGAAGTGGCCAGTTTCCATGCAAGCATTCCAGGGCAGGAGTTCCCACGTTCCCTCTACATTCTCACATGTTCTAGCCTTTATCTTAAAGAAGCTCACGAAAGCCTGCCAGGGTACATTAAACAATGTCTCACAAAACCTTGAACGTGATTAACCCAAACAACTTGCAAACACTCTGGTGGCCTGTCTGCGCGCAGAAAAGATCAAGCAAGGCAGTCAGAATTCAGGAGGACATGAGGCCATGTCAAAGCCAATAGTAAGAACTTCATAATACTTCCCAATGTACAACACAATGCACATTTGTGCACCATTGCCTATAGCATCACACACTTCATCTCTCAGTATACAACATAATGCACATTTGAGCACCACTACTCATAACATTGCGCTTCGGGACCAAAAAAGTACATTCCACACCTCTCTCTCCCTCTCATGCTTTCAAATGCACATCCCACACGTTCTATTCTTGGCAAGGCTGTTCTATTCTGTGACAGCTCCCACTGTAAGACTGCAAGATTACAAGAAATAAACCTTCAAGAGAAACAAGGCATTTGCAGGATATACATTCATGCTAGGGTGAAGTAAAACACCAAAGTCAATTAAAATGATGGTAGTCAAAGGTCATCACGTGGTGTCAGACCATAAGAGTGCCTCTAGCACTACATTCACCCAACCCCAGCTACTTTCCGAGGACAGATCCTGGTAGAGGGCATAAAGTCAATGAAATCTGACATTTCCCTCAGTACCTCCCGGAGTTCTAGAAATGTTCTGGCAGAAGGTTTTTTTTTCTTGCAGAGTCTTGGCTTCAGAGCTGAGAAGGCAAAAGAAGAAATGCAACTGCTGTATCACCAGGAGTCACGTGCCAACTAGGGGTTATAAACTTTGTGGATTTCAGTTTCAACAGAAAAGGCGCATGTATGCCTGTTGGGGTGTTCGTGCAGGAATCTGCTGGAACCAGAAATCCTAATAATTATTGCATTACACGTGGATTATTTTATAATCAAATATTTGTGCATTTACAGATTATTTAACGATGTGAAAATAAATTACCTAATGCTGTAGGAAGGTCAAAAAGAACTTACTTGCTCCTGGCATGGATGCAGAGGATGCTTGACAGGAACTCCAGAAGTAGATAACAGAGGGCCCAGTCTCAGAGGCCAGGAACCAGCTACCCCATCAGAGGGACATCAATAAACCTGAATTTCTATGTCCTAACATGGCTGCCCACAATCTATTATTACAAAAGATTAGGCGTTTCCAGTGTAAGCCGTCAACAGGACTTTAGCAGCTGAGAGTGATCGAACAGCTTTACTTCAAGGTGGCTTTGTATCATTAATAACCCAAACAGGTCTGTCATCCATCTTCTACAAGACTGTAATCCATGATCCCCAAATCCCAATTCAAAAAAACTGCAGGAACAACTGATCCATGATCCACCTAATTTTATCTGGAAGGGTACTTAATAGTAGCCAGTCCAACCCAAGATTCTCCCCTTCCACAGCAGATGGTACCAGGTGAATGGGGCAACCTTGTTGCAGCAAAATCTGGGAGCTCAATAGTGTTCCAGAGGCAGATTTGCATGTATGCCTGTGTAGGAAAGTGCCCCTTTTTGCATGGTTGCCCCCCACTTTTTGCCTGATGTTGATGCTCTTTGACTAAGTGTGCCCTGGATTCCTGCTATCCAGGTACCCAGGGCCTATGTTCTTTCCCTAAACATATACCTTTGCACCCCAAATTGGCACTACCCTGGCCACATCTAAGTCCCTTGTTAAAGGTACCAAGGGCACTGTGACCAGGGAAGGCCTCCAAGGACAGCAGCACATATTGTGCCACCCTTAGAGGCCCTGTTTCTTACCACCCACATACTGCCCTTGCAGGCTGTGTGTATTGGTGCAGAGAAAAGTGAAGAGTTGACATGGCACACATCTCTGTGTGCCATGCTAACAACCCACTGCCTCTGGTATAGATAAGCCACCCCTCTAGCAGGGTGCACTATACCACTGGTGAGGGTACAGATGCATGAGCCCTGTACTCCTACAGTGTCTAAGTCCATTCTTAGACATTGAAAGTGCAGTAAAGCCATAAAGAATATATGGTCTAGGAGGTTGTCATTATGAACTTCACAGCACCATAATAGCTTTACTGAATCCTGAGAAGTTTGGTACCAAACTTCTCAGCACATTAAACCCACACTGATGTCAGTGTGGGGTTTAATGCCAAATGCACTCAGAGGGCATCTTAGAGATGCACCCAGAAAAACGACCTAACTCTAGTGTCCTGGCCGAGTGGCTGCTCAGCAGCTGCCACCCCAGACATGTTTCTGGACCCCTGGGTCGATAGCCTCCTGCTCTCGCGATCCTGAACAAAACATCCTGGGCAGAGGTGCCAATCTTCCTCCCCCAGGATGGCCAGGGTCTACGAAGGGGAAGCTTCAAAGGCATGCCGCCTTTGTGAGCTGAGCCAGCCATTAGCTGCTCCCAGCAAATAAACCCACCGGTTCTAACCCCCACTGTGGAACAGAGAAACGGCAGGAAAACCGAGATAGGAGGAGAGGTGTGCCCACATTTGCCAACCCCACCCCTCAGATGGGGGAGGAGAGACTAAGCACAACTCTCATTCCCCGCCACCTTGAAGATGGGGAGACCCAGCCAACCAGAGTGATGCTTATGCCCTCCTCCCACTGGAGGGTGGCATAATAGGGGGTGTACCCACCCCAAGGAAGGGACCCATTGGTCCCAACCTGTACCTACCTGAAACGCCCCTAAATTTAGTATTTAGGGGCAACCCCGACCAAGCAAGCAGACAAGCAAGAAGGACCGAAGAGCCGTGCTGAAGGAAGAAGAGGACACCAACTGCCTTGGTCCCAGCCCTACCAGACTTCAACCTGCCCCCAGTGGAATCCCAGCATGTCCTGCAGCCAGCAGCTCCCCAGAATCCGGAGGACCTGCCCTGCCTTCCCTCCATAGACTGTCTCCTGTGAGCACCAGACTTGCTCAAGAAGCTAGATTCTGGCCAAATCAGAGTCTGCACCGATGCTCCCAGCACAAATTTGAGTGGCCCAACACCACAAGGAGGTTTCCCTAGCAATCCGGACCTGGGATCCAGTGACCCCTGACCTGCCTCAAGCCTCCCGACGACACCTGCAGTCTCTATCTGGAGGGTCCCCTGACCGCGACCGGAGCTGGTAAGGAAAACCGACGCCTAAAGACACCCCTGCACCCGACGTCCCACTGCCTTCTGTGGCCCAACCGACCGTGTCCAGGCATCCCAAGTTACCTATCCAACCGGTGGTCGCCTCCAGAAAGTCTTCATGCCCAAGCCTGCAGTGTTTGTTCTGCCCAGAGATTCCCCACTGAAACGAACAGGGCACCCAACACAGATCCAGCACCCTGCCGCCGCTGTGGGTGCACCTTGTGAGCTGACTTGGATCCCCCTTTGCCCTGAGCTTAACCCTAAAAGCTTTGCTCCCTCAACCTTGTGGCTTGCCCGAGAGCAGACACCAACCAACAGCCCCCTAAGCTAATATTGTGCCTCCACACTCTGCACCCGGCCACCCCAGTGCTGCTGAGGGTGCTCTTTGAGAGCATCCTTGATCCTGGGGGAACCCTTGTTCTAACCCAGAAACTCAACCCCAAAGACTGTTTACTTAACCTACAAACATATAACCTCATTTTCCTCCATAGGATTGCATTGACTATTTTCCTCTGAAAAAACTTTCAAGTGTTGAGGGTGTTTGTATGGAAAAATAACTAACTATGTTTTATTGCAAAACTGTTTTAGTTACCTTTTAGCTAGGAAATGTCCTAGTGTGATATCTAGGCATATCACACGGAGTAGAAAAAGTAATCCAAAAGTAATCCAAAAGTAAATTCAACTACATTTCATGATTCTACAAACTTGTAAGTCATTTTCATTCAGCGTGCTTGTATTGTTCAACCTGCCTTGAAAAGTACCACTTTACTTACCTGTACCAAAAGTCCTGCTTGATTCTAAAAACCCAATACAACAAAAGAAATATTTTTATACAATTGGTCTGAGTTCAGTCTTTGAGTGTGTCACATCATTTCTTGCCTGAGTGTGTACAATAAATGCTTAACACTACCCTCTGATAAAGCCTTACTGCTCGCCCACACTACCACAAATAGAGAGTAAGGTATTATCTACATTTACCTCTGCAAGCATTTGGGGATCCACTGGACTCTGCACACTATACCTTACTTTGGTATAGTACATACAGAGCCAGCTTCCTACACTCTGCAAGACTGACTCTTTGCTATTTTACCTCTAAATGCCCTCACTTCTAAATGGTGCATCACAAACAGAGGTACTCCATTCGGCAAAAGCTGCATTAAAATTGAGGAACACAGATTTTATTTTTTTGCCCTTGTTACACCAAACCAGACGCAAATGGATTCGGCCTGTTGGTGTTTGAAACTTGGTTTAAGAAATTATCCACTTGCCCTTAGGGTCTTTCAATCAGACACTAGTAGACCAGTTTTATTTGTTTTGTTCTCGGCTTGGATTCTAAGCAATAGATATATACAATCTCCCTCTTAGATGCTTTTAGGAGCAGCTCAATTTTTTGGAACTGGGCTTTCGATTTATTTTCACAATTTTACTCCTTTAATACGAGTCTCCTGTAAACATGAAGTCTTAAGTTCTGTGTTTTGCATGGTTTCTCTGGTTGTGTCAACTCACTACTTCAATTGATAAATCTATGAGTAGATCCAACCTACTTTTTAGGTCTCGCCTAGGCAGCACATGCGCTGTCTCGTCGATAGATGCTGTATACAGTATAGTGGGGTAAGCTCCGCCCACTTTCCGCCTATCTTTTTGATTGGCCGAATTCCTAAATGCTGCAATGTGATTCGTTTTCCTCAACTTAATCCCGCCTCCTGACGGCCATGTCGTCATTTTTCTCCTTCCATAGCTATCGGCCCCTTTACTTTTAAAACGGTTTTGTTCCCCTGCCTCCCCCGTTCCCTCCCGCAGTCCGTCACTTCTCTGCCAACCACAACCCCCCCACCCACTCCTGTTCCTGCCTTCTTCGACGACCGCAGTATTATTTACAATGCAATAGGACTTGTGTAAATACGAGTCCTATTGCATTTGTAAATGCTTTTTTGCCCCTCTGATTGGCTGGCTGCATTCGCACTCTATTTTGCCTGACCTAGACTCTTGCATGCGCGCGATGCTATACATCGTACGCATGCGCGCCAAAAGTCTGCCTCTGCCTTATTTGAGTTTTCGCGGCGTCCACTTCAGGGACACCGCGCTCGGTTTTCTTTTTTCACTTTAACACTGAGCGCAGCGCCCGCATAAAGGTCACCGTGCTCGGTGTTAAAGTTAGAAAAAAGTGCGTGCTGGTTATTGTTATAACTTGGTGATATGTACGCACACTTGTACTTATGAGTTAGGCGAACCGTGTGTGTGAGCGGAGCCTGTCTGCCTGCCCGCGACCGGCTGGAGGTGCAGTGTACTTGTGCAGGACTGTGCTCACCGGAGCACATTGAGTGGTCCTGGGCAGAGGAGCTTTCCTCCATGCATGGCGAGGCGCTGGACCTGGCATGGGTCCGAGCCCGGACAGCAGAGGTGGAAGTTGCAGTCAAAGGTTTGGCTCCGATCATGCTGCATCAGTGTTTGCAGAGGTGCAGAGGGGAAGGGGGTAAAACTCGGGGCTCATGTGAAATGGCAGCGGGTGGTAGAGGCAGTGGTGTTACGTGTATATTTCTTAGTAGGATGAGTAGGTGAATGAAGGACTGTGGAGGAGGGGTGGGATGGGCGAAGGCAGTACATTGTGTAAGGAGCTGGGGAAGTAGGAGGTGCGTGTGTTGAGTTTTTATTTAATGTGACTTGTTTAAGCCAAGCGTGTGATGTTGATCGAGTGCAAACTTCTGGCGATCGTGTACAGACACACATTTTTTCAGCTGCACTGATGTTTATGAGTGCCGATTCCCCCCTCCCCCATAGGGTGGTTGTCGGCGCGTGATCCTCGTCCGCAGCAGCAGACACGCAGCCAGCGCCCCTCTCTGAGGTCAGGTGACGCGGCAGGCAGGGCTGCTCGGGAGGAGCACTCTAGGCAGGCTGGCACGGTGTTATTTATTTTTTTTATGCAGATTTCTATAGCGCGAACTCTACCTGAAGGTATTGGAGCGCTTTACATGAGCTCCGGTTACGTTACACCAGGGCACACATTTAGGCACATAGAGATTATGTGATCGGCAGGCAATACATATAAGATCCTAATGGCGAGACCGATTGGCATTGCCAATGCTTGTTTCTGTTATTATGGATTTGATATTGTAGATGTATTGGCCACTAATGGAAAATGGCATAATTATTTAACTATTATTTCTACTTAAAAGGGGGATCTTACCACTGATGATTATTTAGATTAGCCCATGAGGAAGTCCGAGACACACCTACCAATATAGTTGGACCCACCTACGAGACCTTTGACACTGGGCATCTGTTACATGACCCTTGGATACAAATTAGTCTTGCTCGTTTCCAAATTAGCCTTTGCATCATAACTTTTGTTCTGTATTTTTCCTTTTTGGTATTTTTTTAAAACTTTTATATTATGCAATAATGTTTTATGTATTTTAATGTACTTTTATGGTAATAATTGACCAAAATAAAGAAATAAACTACCCCAGACTGAGTCTTTGCTGACCACTGGTTCTGGTACAGAGTACCATAGTGAAGTACCCAGCAGTAGGGAGTACCTGCACCTCAAGCAGACTCTGGCACTACAACCCAAAGTCATAATGATCAGTCCATGTTCCAGGCGGAATATGTACTTTGGGATAAAAATTTATTTATGGACTTTATGTGGAATTCAAGATAACACAGGTGTATTGCCTGCTAAGCAACTTTGCTTTGCCTACAAAACAACTCCACCTGAGATCACTAAAATGTGTGCCCTGTATGAGATAGGGAGCATGCCTGAATACCTGATTCTGAGAAACCATTAACACGTATACCCCCAACAATGCATAAGATTGTTTACACTTCTGGCTGAAATTTGTTTTCATGAAGCGTAAGTGCACAGTTTGACTTGACCTCACTAGCAGATTTTGTGGGCGTTTCAGCCTCTTAAAAATGTAAGCCTGCATGAATGAAATTTGTGACAAGTGTCATAAGAGGATCGCTCTAAGCAAACTCAAGGCTGATAAAAAGTGAAGTATTCTTTAGAAAATTCATTTCAGGGTAATTTAGGACACTGAACAAAGGTCAATCCAAATGAAATGTTAGCTCCTATCATCTTCGAATTTAGGTGTTAAATAGCAGTGTCCAACCTAGTGAAGGTTCTAGTATACATCAATATTTTGAGAGAAATTCAGTAATGGGTAGATAACCACTAAAACCACACCAGTGTTTTGTGAAACCGAAGTTACATGAGAAGGACAGTGGTACACTGCTGCAAATCACTCTAGCGTCCTCATAGTGACTGTATAAAGTCAGTATAGCAGAGAGATATGCAACAAAATGTATTCTTACTCCTATATTATCTTATAAGGAGAAAGTGGATTCCGGCGAGCAATACTATAGGGCTTGGTTAATGTTACAAAAACATAGATTTTATGTTACATATCACCTACGCGTTCGTGACTTATACCAGTGTGAAGGTGGCCCTATGAAGACAAGCTAGAGTGAAGAGCAATAATGTATGCCAGTTCTCATATGACTAAAGGGGTTTAAAAAACAATTGGAGGAGTAAAGGTGACCTAGCCATTCCAAACTAACTCTCAAAACCCTTGTGAGGTATTATTGTTACTGTGCACAAAGCAGAGCCTTAACCAGTTTAGGCTATCATTATTTACTACCTGTAATCAAAATTGGCAAAAGTGTAACTTCCTTGCTTTGAATAGTCTTTTTGTTCAGTATACATTTATGTGCAAATATCTGCAAGAATTTTGTATCCTGCATCAGTCATTGTAAATAAAGGCCTGTTTAACTCAAACACTGCAAATACTAAGTGCATGTTTTGTTTGGATAATGCAGGGAGTATGTATGATTGATGGCAAGTCAAGATTAGACTCTAAATGTGACAAACAGGAGTTGAATGAAAAAAATGAAGCCTACTAAATACATTTGGGTGCAAATAAGTCAGTCTCCTCAAAATACAGGAAACATGCAGCAGATGAATTGTAAAAAGAACAGCCCTATTCAAGAATACATGTAGTAAAAGCCTGTAGTTAAGCAATTGATAGTCAATTGTTTATCAGTGGAGAGGCGAATGGACAAATGTATAGGGGATGGAAAGTGGTTACATGAAATTTAGCATTTATAAGAGACTCAAATACATCACAAAAACACAAACAGTGGCAGAAAAGCACGGGTCAATTCAATTTTTGATTTATTCAGCAGCTGCATTACAGGAGGGCTTAAGGTTATTACAGAGATTTATTTTTAAACAAGCTGTAGAAACTTAGTCTTGTAAATACTCTTTCTTTGGCCATAAGTGTTTAAGCACCCAGCCCCCTCCTTTTTCCAAGCAGAATGAATAAAAGAATGTTACTCACTTTATTTACACAGACAATTACCCACATCTCAATAGATAAACTATGGACAATGATGTGCAATTCACAATATTTCAATCTCTTTCCAGAATTCTTTTATTTGACTCTTGAAGTAATTAAAAAAAGAAAAAAACTCAAGAAACCAAACATGCGATAGTTTAATTCCAAGTTTCATTACTTGGCAGCAGATCGATGAAACATCTCTAGGATTGTTGGCTGTTTGTTACTAGACTGTAGGATTTTGCCTTCATCCAACAAGGGAGACTTGCTGGGGATTCTACACTTTCTGCGCAGGATGACATTAGCTGGCGATGCAGGGCGGCTCTCAGAGCATGGCTTCTTGTTCTCATCGGGAGAGCCACACCTTGGTTTTGATTGTCCATCCTGAGCTTGGGTTGGCTTCTTTTTTGGTTGTTTCTTGACACTGTGAATGGTCTCTGCCTGGGGAATATCAGCCTTGCATTCAGCTGCACTAGAGGACTCCCGACGCCGTAACAAATACCCATCTGGGGAGCCTTTCTGCCTGTTCACTTGGCTCAGCTCCTTGTCCAGCTCCCTCTGTATCTGCTGGGCAAACAACCGATCTTGTTCCTCCTGATGCCACCTCTCATACATGTTGTTCTCAACATCAACCAAATGCTGAGATAGAAAGCTGCCAGCTAAATTCACCGTGATGTCTTCACTCTCGCTGATATCAGATTCTGAGAGTATCCGCTGCCTCTTCCTGCTAAGGCACAGATCCCCGTGACCTTTTTGGGAAGACTCAAAGTCTTTCCTTTTTGAGGCCTCTTTGACATCCCAGGAGTTTTGGGTGCTCTGTTCCGTGGCTGTACATCTGTCAATTGACAATCTGGCCAGATAGGGGTCATTCTTGCCAGGTTTCCTTATTGAGTCTCCAGCTAGCCTTTGCAGGGAAGAAAGCTGAATGGGGACAGAAACACCAATCTTAGGACTAAGTTCGGGCATATTTCTGTGCAAGTCACTCTCTAGAGAAGTGGCTCCAGCCAAGCTGTACGTTGCCTCTTGAGAAAGCACAGGCATCTCAACATCATCTTTCGCCTCCGCCTCTTCCACACAGCCATTAATTGTGAAGGCTCTGTCCTTTAGGAGAGAAAAATAATAATTAATATTAGTAATACTACATAAGGCTTGCATAACACAATTAGGAATCACTAGACTGCTTTGCTTGCTTGGTACATGAAAAAGTCTGTCAGGTGACTGCTCCTATTCTATTCAAAAAGAAACTGCAATAAAATATTTGGAGGTCTAGTTGTCAAAGTACACAAGTGAAGATTTTCTAAACATCTTCCTATGCAAACTTGTTTTAGCCCACTTTCTGAAAGCGTTTACAATTTCTTTTTTACTGCCTTATGAGTTCAAAAAACTTCAGTATGGGCAAGACTTGAAAAATGGGTCTCTATGCAATGTTGGATCAAATCACAAACATTCATTGTGACTTACTACTTGCTCTCATGGTCTCACCTTTTCTCAAAGTTTGGGTAAGTCGCCACCTAGCACCGGGACCAAAAATTGCCTCTCAAAGCTCTACTAAGCGGTCATTGCCACACTCCTTGCGCAACCCATCCTCCTTTGAAGGTGCACACTGTTTTGAAATGAAATCTGGAGATGTGGAGATGCTTAGATTGATGTCGGAGAGGGGCTTAGCTGACCGGATGTTGTGAATAAGATCCTATGAACTGACAGTACCAGTCATAATAAAGATAAAGTTATCCTCCTTTCTCTTTCCTATTGTTACCCGTGTGCACATTCCACAGCAAAAGAAAAAGGAGGAAATGTAGAACCAGAAGTCAGACAATTAAGTGAAATGAATCCTTAAGATCTCTTGGCGAATTGTGCACTGCATCCGTTACACGTGTTGCTTGTAGAGTGGGGTGGAGTGGTTCATGTAGAAGTCCTGCAAATATCTTTGATTGGAATGTGTCTGAAGATAGCCCCAAATGCTGCCCTCCACCTCTTGGAATGTGCTTGGATATATCAAGGAAGAACATTTTTAAACAGAAGTTATTAGAATACAAGTGGTGAACCATCTGGCAACAGGCTGATGCTGAGGATTTGGTGACTTTAGGCAATGTCTTGGGAAGTGGGAAGAGGGGCACTAGTCTTAAAAGCCTGCATAACAGTAGCCGGTTCTGGCCAAAGTAGACAGACTGAAAATCAGTCTGTGACCAGCTAAACCTGTACGGTTGCAGCCCCTCTTTCTTCAACACATCAACCTAATCCACCCCCATGGCTAGCAAGGAAAATGCTACTTACCCAGTATGCATCTGTTCTTGGCATAAAGAGCTGTAGAGTCATATGCTATGCATAGATCGCCATCTAGTGTTGGGTCCGGATGTTTGCACTTTGTTTTTCTTCAAAGAAGTCTTTCCAGTCACAAGGTAGGCGACTCCTCCTTTCGGTAATAGTGCGCATGGGCATCGACTCCATTGTTAGATTGTTTCCCGCAGAGGGTCTTAATGGAGATAGTAGGAGTAGTAAAAGTAGATGTCCATAAATGCATGTATCTAAGTAAGATATTACTGCAACAGGTATAGGTACCCGGGGAGGTGGGTGGGCGCATACGACTCTACAGCTCTATATGCCAAGAACAGATGCATAATGGGTAAGTAGCATTTTCCGTTCGAGGCATATGAGCTTTAGATCATATGTGATGCATAGACTATATAGCAGTTATCTCCCAAAGCGGTGGCTAACCTGTATCTGTTGCAGTGGTCTGAAATAATATACGTAAAACTGCCTGCCCACTCTAGCTTGTTGTCTTGTCAACACATCTACACAATAGTGTTTTGTGAATGTGTGAGGTGTAGACCATGTTGCAGCTTTGCATGTGTCATCTATGGGTATATTTCCTAAGAATGCCATAGAAGCCCCCAGTTTGCGTGTAGAGCGTGCTCTAGGGGGAACTGTTAATGTTTGTTTCGCTTTTGCGTAGCATATTTGAATGCACTCTACTATCCACCTTGCAATTCCTGATTTTGATATGGGATTGCCTTTGTGTGGTGGAGCAAAAGCGACAAAAAGTTGATTTGTGTTACAGAAAGGTTTTGTCCTTTCTATGTAATACAGCAATGCTCTTTTTACATCGAATGTGTGTAGAGCACGTTCTGCTACTGAATCTGGTTCAGGGAAGAACACTGGTAACTCAACAGATTGACTGATGTGAAAAGCAGAAATGACTTTAGGAAGGAATTTAAGATTAGTCCGAAGACCTACTTTATTTTGGTGCATTTGTAAAAAAGGTTCTTCTATAGTTAATGCCTGAAGCTCACTTACTCTTCTGAGTGATGCGATAGCCACCAGGAAAGCAGTTTTCCATGTGAGAAATTGCAGTTCACATTTGTGCAATGGCTCAAAGGGTAGACCCATTAGTCTGGTGAGGACAATGTTGAGATTCCATACTGGAGCAGGTGGACGTCTTGGGGGGAATAACTCTTGAGTCCTTCCATAAAAGCTTTAATGACAGGTACTCTACAAAGAGATAGATGTTGTCTATTTTGTAGGTATGCAGCTAGATGTAAACATATGGAGGTGTATGCTAAATTGGAACGTTGTAGATGTAACAAATAGCATATAATGTTTTGGACAGAAGCATCAAGCGGGTTGATGTGGTTGTTATTACAGTAAATCACAAACCGCTTCCACTTTGCTGCATAGTAGGCTCTTGTGGTAGGACGCCTAGCTTCTTTGATGATATTCATAGTCTGGCGGTAGATTAAGATAGCCAAACTCTAAGACTTCAGGTGCCAGATTGAGTTGACTGGGTGTCTTATGTCTCCATGGCTCTGTGTGATGAGATTGGGTGTAAGACGTAGTTTTTGATGAGGAACTACCGAGAGTTCCAATAGGGTTGCGAAACATGGTTGACGTGCCCACGTGGGAGCAACTAGGATTAGTGTCAGGGACGCTTGTTTGAGTTTCCGAACCACTAATGGCATGAGTGGGAGAGGCGGAAAAGCGTAAGCAAATATCCCCGACCAGTTCATCCATAGTGCATTGCCTTTGGACAATGGGTGTGGATACCTGGACGCAAAGTTTGGGCATTTTGCGTTTAGGTGGTGGCGAACAGGTCTATGTCTGGAAAGCCCCACATTTGAAAGAATAAGAGGAGAACTTGAGGGCGCAGTTCCCATTCGTGGACTTGCTGTGTCTGACGACTTAGCAGGTCTGCCAGCGGATTGTCTACTCCTGGGAGATGTTCTGCTAGGAGATAGATCTTGTGATGAATGGCCCACCTCCAGATGTCCTGGGCTAGGTGGGACAGTTGGAGGGAGTGTGTCCCCCCCTGTTTTTGTATGTAATACATAGCTGTCATGTTGTCGGTACGAACCAGGACGGTTTTCACCCTCAGCTGGGTTAGAAAAGCTTTGAGGGCCAGAAATATGGCCATGAGCTCTAAATGGTTGATGTGGAGCAGCTTTTGTTGGTGACTCCACAGTCCTTGTACTGTGTGTTGCTGTAGATGAGCACCCCAGCCGGTTAGAGACGCGTCCGCTGTCAGTACGGTCTGTGGAACCGGGTCTATGAAGGGCCGTCCTTTTGACAGGTTTTGTGTGTTCCACCACTACAGAGAGCGAGGAGTACGGCCGCTTAACAACACTAGATCGGTTAATAGACCGTGGGACTGGTACCACTGACTGGCAAAGCATTCCTGGAGCGGACGCATGTGGAGCCTGGCATGCAGGACGATCATGATGCAAGATGCCATCATCCCCAGCAGTTGCATGTAAGCGCGAGCTGGAATAGATTTCATTGGGTTGAAACTGAAGAACCAAAGCCTGAATGTTGCAAATTCTGGCTGCGTTGGGAAACGAAAGAGCCTTTTGAGTATCTAAAGTGGCTCCTATGTAGTTCTGAATATTGGCTGGCTGAAGATGTGACTTTGGCACATTGACTGTGAACCCTAGCCGATTTAGTAACTTGATGGTTATGGAAGTGTATTTGAGACACTGTTGGTACGTGCTGGCTTTGATGAGCCAGTCGTCTAAGTATGGGAAGACATGGATGCTTTGTCTCCTGAGATGAGCAGCTACTACTGCCAGACATTTTGTGAAGACTCTGGGGGCAGTGGTTACTCCGAATGGGAGTACTTTGAACTGGTAATGTTGGCCCGCTAGCACAAACCTGAGAAATTTGCGATGAGCAGGGTAGTTTGGGATGTGAAAGTAGGCGTCCTTTAAGTCTAGGGTGGACAGAAAGTTGCCTTTTTGCAGAAGAGGTAGTACCTGTTGAAGTGTTACCATGTAAAAATGGTCTGACTGTATGTAAAAATTGAGTTCTCCGAGATCTAAGATTGGTCTGAGAGACCCGTCCTTTTTTGGCATTAGGAAGTAAAAGGTGTACACGCCCGACCCTTGGTGTTGTAGTGGTACGGGCTCTATAGCTCCTTTTAAAAGTAGAGACTGTACCTCTTGTTTGAGGAGGTGTAGATGATCCGATGAGAGTTTGTGTGACTTTGGGGGAATGTTTGGAGGAGTATTGATGATCTCCAGGCAGTAACCAGAACGGATAATTTGTAGAACCCACTTGTCTGTTGTTGACTGCCAAGCTGGTAAGAAATTTGACAGTCTTACCCCGATGGGTGTTAAGTGGATGGGGGAAGGAGAGGCGAGTCACTGTTTTGTATTGGAGGGGGAGGTGCGTGTGTTTGAACCTCTACCTCTTCCCTTTTCCGTTATTTCCTCTGTAACCCCCTCTGAAGTCATTTTTAGAGCCAGAGGGTTGGTTAATATTCTTGTAGGTGGAGGTATTTTCTGAGGAATAATTCTTGGACCCCGCTCGATAGAAAGAGCATCGAAAGGAACCACGGCTTTGTGGTGACTGAAGCGCCCCCATGGATTTGGCCACTTCAGTGTCTTTCTTCATCTTTTCCAGTGAAGAGTCTACCACTGGGCCAAAAGGTGTTCCTTATCAAAAGGTGTGTTTAAGATAGAGGTTTGAACCTCGGGTTTGAATCCAGAGATAAGTAGCCAGGCGTGCCTTCTTAAAAGACACTGGTATTTACTGCTCTGGCAGCTGTGTCTGCAGCATCGAGGGAGCACCTGATTTGAATGTTGGAAATAAGTTGTCCCTCCCTTATCAGGTCTTCAGCTTTAGCTTTATGTTCTTGGGGTAGATATTGGATCAATTGTTCCATCTCGTCCCAATGCGCACAGTCGTATCTAGCTAGCAACGCTTATGTGTTGGATATGCGCCAGAAGTTTGCTGCCTGAGATGCGACTCTTTTCCCCGAAGCATCAAGAAGCTTAGATTCTATATCTGGGGGTGGAGCATCTCCTGTGGTTTGGGAGTTAGCCATTTTGCGTGCGTTAGACACTACTAGGGAGTCCAACGGTAATTGTCCCCTAATCTACGCTGGATCAGATGGTGCAGACTTATATTTTTTGTCTACCCTAGGGGTAATGATACGTGCCCTGGCAGGATCACTAAAGATATCATCCACATGCCTGATCATACCCTTGAGCATTGGTAAAGTGTGTGATGACTTTTGAGTAGTGCCAAGGATCTCGAAAAGGAAATCTTCTTCGAGGGAATCTTTGTGGAGCTGCACCCCATGGTAATTGGCAGCCCTACCCAACAATTCAATGTAACCTACACTGTCGTCTGGAGGAGAGGGTTTGGTAGGATATAAGTCAGGATCATTGCCTGTGGGCGAGTTAATGTTATAGTCGTCCCATGGGTCTGCAGGTATTGGCTGACTATCGTCATCCCCATCATCCTGGTTGTCAGGTGTATGTGGTGAGTGCTGAGGTGAAGTAGGCACAGATATAGACTGTGGAGAAGGAGATGTGATAGGAGGAGGAAGGAGGAGGAGGAGGAGAAGGGTTAGTTCCGACAGTCCTCTTCTTCAAAGGAATGATATATTCCTCTTCAGCATCAGTCCTTTTTAGAGTCACTGTGGTGGTGATATGCCCAGTTTTTGGATGAATATACAGCACTTTGTTTCGGGTCCGGTTTAGAGCGGATCGTCGAAACGGTGCTTTTTTGGTGATTTCGGTGCCTGCGTTTGTTTCGGTGCCGAAGGTTTAGGGGCCGGTGTTTTCGGATCAGAAGTGTGTTTCGGTGCAGAGTGTTGAGGGTCGGTGCCAGACTTGGATTTCGATCCCGAAGGTTTCGGGCTTGGTGCCCGATTTGGCGTGGGGTTTTTCGGAGCCGGAAGGCTTTTTCCTAGGCTTCGGTGCCGGGCCAGAAGGCGGGGCATCAGAAGCGTGGTCTCGGTGCCTACCGGAGCCCGAGGGCGCGGGTTGGTCCGGAGCCTTCTTTTTCGGTTGAGGTGGATTTCGGGGCAAGGGAGGATCTGTACTTACAGTACGCTGTCCCTGTGGGATGTCTTCATCCTGGTCGGAGCCGTCCTCTGAAACGGAGATCGGTTCCTGTTCTTACTCGGCCCCAATAGCATCGCCGGCTTCTTCCTCCAATTCAGTTCCGAAGAGGTCCGGAATGGAGCCTGTGTGCTGGCTCTGCATGTCGTGATGTCGAGCCAGACGGTCGCAAAGCGTCTTCTTGGAGCGGAAAGCTTTGCATGCGTCGCAGTCCTGTTGACTGTGCTCAGGAGACCAGCACAGGTTGCACACTTCGTGTGAGTCAGAGCGCGGGTATTTCGCCTGGCACCGAGGGCAGAATTTAAATGGAGTTCGTTCCATCGACTGCGAGTCGACCCGACGCGGGTAGGCTGGACGGCCTACCACGAGCTCTCCGATCGAAAGAGGGTTTTTTGTCAGTAAACACGACACACGAAGAATGGAATACGCGATCGGAAACAATACCGTCGAGGTAGAATGTCTTGCGCGCCGAAGGAACGGTGTTGAACCGGAGCGCATCAACTAACATCCGAACCCGATGGCGGGAAAAAAATCTAACAATGGAGTCAATACCCATGCGCACTATCAACGAAAGGAGGAGTCACCTACCTCGTGACTGGAAAGACTTCTTCGAAGAAAAACAAAGTGAAAACATCCGGACTCAACACTAGATGGCGATCTATGCATAGCATATGATCTACAGCTCATATGCCTCGAACATAATTGTACCCTGGTACATGGAAGAACTAGTGGAGTTAATGAGGTCCCTGAAAAACAGTAATTGTTGAACGACTGTATGAATTGTGCATTTATACAGCATAAAAAAACCTCAAGAGGTGCCCTGTCAGTCCTTAAATCATTCTACCAGAAGAGAGAAACAAGAAATCATTTATTAACTGATCGGGTGAGACTTCAATCCCTTAGTTAGGTTTCCATAAGTGCCTTTAGTCCGAAGCAAATGGGCATGGCTTTCTAATGGATTTACCCAGATGCTTAAGAGCAAAACCATAGACAGCATAGGAAAAAGTCTGAACATCTGTCCTGAAATCAGAGGTTTGCATCCAAGCAGTCTCTTCACTGAAGCCATCCATTTAAGTCATACATCAGCAGAATTGCCCAAAGTGTACGAAAAATGCCTGGATGTTAGACTGCTCTCATGGAGGTATCCCATCACCACTGTTTGCACATCGGAAGATGTACGTTGAATTTGGAGTCTATTCTATTTATTCTTACCTCATCATACAAGTGCCATCTCAGAGTTCACCACACCATGATTTCAAAGAAAGCTTAAGTTAGCACATCTCAACTAACTTAGGCTAATTTTAAAATATATATGTGAAAAGGACATATGGATAACCAGCAGCAGGTTTACAGATGTCCTTCTTGCTGTTGTGAACAGCAAAATGGTGGAGACCTCTGGCAAAACAAATATAATTGAGAATCTAGACAGAGCAGGCAACAAGGAAAAAAGCAACTTCATTGCCAACAACTGTAGGTTAGTACATTGCAGCAGGAGAGCACTTCGAGAGTACCTTTACAACACAACTTGAGGTAAATTTATAATTTTTTGTGTATTTTTATATGTATACATTTCTCTATACAATTTAATCTGCTTTTAAGTAAACGTGTATATGCATAATTTTCTAAATGAAATTTTATATACACAAACACTTACCAGTAAACCCACTTTTTTTCCCCTTAACTTTAACACTTTTTTCTCTCTCAAAGGTGACCCCACCCTCTTAGTTTTTCTTAGTACATTTTGCTTAGCAAGTTTAAGTAAACGTGTACATGCAAAATGTTATACATATGGCCATTACACATGTACAAAACTGAGGCTCTGAGACAACTGAATGATAGTGATTGCTATGGTTTGTCCTCCAAACTGGAGATGGAAGAAGTCAAAACAAATATAGTTTGGATTTGAACAAATGGAGAGGTTTAGGTTTTATCTCCAAGGAAGAATATTCATTCCTCAAGGTAGAACATGCAATAACACCTGTCCTATACCTCATACCAAAAATCCACAAGACATTGTTAATCCACCAGGGAGGCCAATAATATCGGCCACTGGAAGTTTGTTCGAAAACACATCCAAGTTTATTGATTTATTTCTTCAAGATTATGTCCAAAATTTGTCATATATTCAGGATACTGGGGACTTCCTGAAAAGGATTTAGGACATCAATTGGGAGGACTCATAAATCCTTATCACAATGGATTCAACATCGCTCTACACTAGCATTGCTCATAGTGATGGGTTGAGGGCAATGAAATACTTTCTGGGCCACAGGCCACTGAATCTTTTACAGCACACAAAACTGATCTTGTCAATGACCGAGTGGTGTCTGTATAATAACTTTTCTTTTTGACAGGTTGATTTACAGGCAGATGAGAGGTACAGCGATAGGCACCTGCTTTGCCCCCAGCTATGCAAATTTGCATATGGGCTGGTGGGAGGAGGAGGTGCTCAGAAACAAGTATGCAGTAGAATGGTCCGAAAACGTGGTCCTTTGGATCCGTTTCATTGATGATCTCTGTTATATGGAAAGGGACTAAGGATTCAGCAAGAAAGTTCAGTGAGAGTCTCAATGACAATGATCTTAATTTATTCTTTACTACCACTATGAGCAAAAGTGAGTTACACTTTTTGGATTTGACAGTTTACGTTGGTGATGGCAAGATCCAAACACGAACATATAGGAAACCCACAGCGGGTAATTCTTTGCTGCATGCCCACAGTTTCCATCCGAATAGTCAAATTTATTATCCCATCTGCACAAAATCTTAGAATAGTGCGGAATTGTAGTGATAAGGGAGTACTAGATGAATAACAGATCTGAGAGCAAAATTTTTAAGTCGTGGTTACAACAGGAAGATTTTGGATGGTGCCATTAGCAAAGTTCATCGCAAAGATCGTGAAGAAATCCTCTTTCAGAGAGGTACCATGTCAAAGAAAACAAACTTTGAAGAAAGAGTGAAATGAGTTGAGAATGATCAAAGGTTATTGTAAATAACAGCTCAGCATACGAAAAACTTTCTGCTCATTGGCACCTCGTTAGAAGTGATCCCTTAATAAGCAATTCAATATCTGCCAGACCACTATTGACCTTCAGACGAGCCAAGTCTATGAGACCATAATTG